>OZ020621.1:16673956-17273956 GCA_963971575.1 Liopterus haemorrhoidalis
CAATAACAAACTTAGCGGCGAAAAAATTACAAAATCGATTTTTTTTTTGCATATGAATTATAGACTAATATTGCTCTTCATTCTTTTATTTTACTAAAACATACATTTTAAAGTCATATTTAGTTTCGATATTCATTTTGAAGATTTACAAATTATAAAAGTGTTTATTTAATAAAACGTTGTTTACATTTGACATTTTATAATACGCTCTGATGTGTTATGATACTTGTGTTCACATATCTAACTTATAGTAATTTCTAAAAACCTTTTTTATTTAGTTTGTTGTTTATTTAGCAGGTTTGTGTTTAGTTATATATTTTCTTATAGATATATTATAGATTTCCAATTGATATTGTGTGTAGTGTATTTTCTTTTCCTTGATCATATTTTTAGATCATATCAGCCCTTTTTAGAACTATTTAGCCTATTAGAATAGTTTATTTGTTTCTATTCTGTTCTTATTCTTATATTTTCATTTCATTATGATACAAGTGATAGCGTACGAATTTTACATTCGTTAAAGGGATGCTATGTAGACGTACTAAACATGACGTCACAAAAACATGTGTCGTTTCCAGTGACGCAACTGCACTGATTCGCCGACTGCCCTATAAAAAATGTAGTAAGCAATATTAATGTGTCTTTTTTGTTTGTAATGTTATATTTCTCTTAGTTAGATCTATAGCCCCTAGATACGCAGGCCCCCAAGCTATCTGGTGGGCCCCCTCCCCAGTAGCATAGTTTAAAATTTCGCCCGCTCCCTTGCTGCGGTGCACCCCATGCACCGCACACCCGGGTTGCGGCTGCTCTGAATATAATATTGTTTTTCTAAACTTGTCAGGTCATGGGACACCAGGAAATTATTGGTATCCAACTGGGCCAATCCAGCCCTGTATTTCGATATTTATTAGAAATGTAGATATAGCTGAAGAATGGCTTCAAATGTATTCCAGAATCCCAAATTTAGATTCAGAAAACATTTAAAAGCACTGTTGCTAACTAAATAATTGTTATTAATTTATTTAAAATTAAAAATAAATAATTTAGATGCTTTCATGTCCAGAAAATAATCTTAGAAATTTAGTGCAAAATGAAGTAAGTTAAGCCCTCTGTTGTCGGTTGAAGAAGCATGTTATAAAATAAAATAGAATGTCACTTAAGGGTGTACTTTTAAAGCACGTAAGAGGTCTTAGTGTTTGCCGTTGAAATACAGATGTCACCAGTATCGTTTGAATAAATAATTTACCTATTTATATTGTTTCATGGAAACAACAATAATGATTTATTTAAAACTTTTATATTTGCCAAATATTACATCTTTATTAACAAAAGATTATATAATTACTAAAAACGTTTATATAATGTTTTAAAGAATTAACTTAAAATAATAATAATAAGAGGTTCGTATCGCCATAAAGGATGTATAGGGTAAAAAATGTAATTTCTCTGTTTATAAACCTCCGGCACTATAAGCAGAGTTAATATTCAAAATATTTAACAACCGGTAAGCTAAAAAAAAAAAGAAAACGGTGAAGAACCTGCTGCAAAAAAGGTAAATTTTCTAAATGGTAGTTGTGGCCCATATTATCTTAATAATTTCCTTATATTTTGCCAGTTTTTAGATATTGTTGATGTGGCCACTTGCCTAACGCAGAAACTAAATAATTTTTTTACCGTTTAACTTTTCACTTAAAGTCGGATTGCTGATAGGAGACTGTTCGTTGCTACAAGTATCGATATACAATACTATATGCTTTCTCTCTCTATATAATTATAATTATTTGCATACCCATAGTAACGTACAGTGACGCAAGTTGACAACCAACTTTCCAAATTATTTGAATAAAAAACAAAACATTAGAAAGAAATGGCAAGATTCGTAGATATCTTTACTAATTAGAGCGCGAAAATAAATTTACAGCAGTACTCAAACAAACAAAATTATTAATTTTAAGGTAATAATTATAAATAAGGAAAAACTTATACATAAATTTTGGATTATACCTAATATGTTGTTTATTTAAATTAAATTTTTATGTTTCCCCTAAGTACAAAGTAATAAAATATTAAGTAAAAATATATTTATTCATATAATATATTGCTACAAGTTGTATTTAAATGTTTATTTTTATTTTAAAACAATTAGTCACTGTAATGCATGATATCGTCGTTATCTGAACTATCGCTGTCATTTATTGTATTTATTATTATTGGATTAATATCATCAACAATCATTTCCCTTTCCCACCATTCATTTATTAAATTTTCGATTTTTTTAACAGATTCTGCCCAAGTTTCACAACTAATTTGATCACAGGCTACTACACTGCTACATTTTTAAAACTTCGTTATCACTATATCCGTTTTAACCAATATGTCTATCATAATAATTTTTTGTTATACCCCAAATTAGTTCAATGGGGTTAAACTGGCAGTGATAAGGAGGTAATCTTAGTACTTCATGACCATACGTTTGTGCCAATATATCAATAAAATAAACTGGTTCAGATTTTAATTTCCTTCGTTTTCTCGTGATTTTGTTAGTGAGAAGTTCAGATTTATTACATTTTATAATTCTACGAATTGTTGATTCCGAAATCTTTACGGCAGCTGCTACTCTTTGACGGACACAAGATAGAGAAATAAGTGGCCCATTGTTCTCTTTTTCGGAATTAAAATATTCCAGCAGATTTAAAATTAAAGTTTGTGAATTTAATAATTGGCCGCAAGATCTATTAATTAATATTATTAACTGACACTGACAGCTAAGACAAATAACAAAAAACATTTTTAAAATCGCTGAAAAATGGTAACTAGATTGTTATATGATTGCAATTCTTGATACATACATGTAACAGTCACCTATCAGCAATCCGACTTTATTCTAACAACCGATATAGATAGGCTGACTATTTTCTTGAGAAGGCAATGCGGGACGGTCCAGGGTCAGGACCTTGTTTTTTTTTTTTTGCTCGTCACTTGGCTTTTGGGAGTTGAGAACCTTGTTTTTATTTGCTAAGGGCGCTAAAACACGGCTCTGCGTACATGAGAGGAAAGGAGTACCAAAGATAACAGAAATGTATTAAACGATTTAACAATTGTGGCTAGTATAATTTAATTACCGCGACAAAAAAAATGAACAATTGAATAAAAAATATCACAAAAAAATAAATTACACTGATAACTACATATACCACGAGCTCAAAAAGAAATAACATAAGGGTTGGCTATGGAAAAACAAAATAATGTCTACTGCAGGCTTTATATAACAATACTAGCTGAAAACCCGTGCTTCGCTACGGTATATTGATGGTCTCATTGGCATAAAATCCGCAGTTTGTTTTTAAACTTGTGTATGGGTAACCTTTGTAACAAAAAATCTAGTCGATATCTCATCTATCCTAAGAGATATTGAGGAACCCGTGAAAAAACATTTTACTCCTTATCACCAGATAGGGGTCGAACTTGAAAAAATCCTTTATTAGTGGGTTCTTACTTCATACTGAAATATGTATTCTCCGAATATTTTATTTTTAACAAAAAAATACTAATTTACCCTTTAGGAGTGAAAGGAAACTGTCAAACTGTGAAAACATATATGCCAAAATGGAATGTTATAACTAAACAACCGCTGGAAATACAAAGGGTTCTATAATTCACCCCGAATGTAGATTCACCCCTTTAGGATTGATTAAGATAAAATCCTGAAATAAATTTTTCGGCATTTGTATGGGTAATCTTTATAAGCAAAAACCAAGTCTATATCTTATTGATCCTAGAAGATATTAAGGCGTCCTTGAAATCACAATTCCCTCTTTTCACCCTTTAGGGGTGATATTTGTTAAAGGTAAAAAACTGTTAAAACCATTTCGAGACATTTTAAAAAGACACTTATGTGCCAAAAAGAAACGTTATAACTCAACAAACACAGGAAATACGACGTGATGTATAATCTACCCCGTTTGTAGAATCACCCCTTTAGGGGTTGATTAGGACGAAATCCTGAAATAAGTTTTTCGGCATTTGTATGGATAATTTTTAAAAGTAAACACCAAGTCGATATCTTGTTGGTCCTAAAAGAATTAAGGAATTACTGAAATCACATTTCACCCCTTTTCACACTTAAGGGGTGAATTTTAAAAAAAATGTCAAAATCATTTCGAGATATTAAAAAAAAACCTATGTGCCAAAAAGTAATGTTGCAACTAAACGAACACAGGAAATACGACAGGATGTATAATTCATCCCGATTGTTGATCCACCCTTTAAGGGCTTGATTAGAACAAAATCCAAAAATTGGTTTTTCGGTATTTGCATCAATATCTTATTGGTCCTAAAAAATGTTAAACAATCCTTGAAATCACATTTTACCCCTTTTTACCCTTTAGGGGTTAAATTTAAAAAAATTGTCAAAACCATTTCGAGATATTTTAAAAATACGCCTATGTGCCAAAATGAAACCTTATAACCCAACAAACACAGGGAATACGACGGGATGCAAAATTCACCCCAATTGTAGATCCACCGTTTAGGGGTTGATTAGGACAAAATCCTGAAACATATTTTTCCGTATTTGTATGGGTAATATTTGTAAGCAAAAAGCAAGTCGATGTCTTATTGGTCCTAAGAGATATTAAGGAATCTTTAAAATCACAATTCACCCCTTTTCACCCTTTAGGGGTGAAATTTAAAAAAACTGTTAATACCATTTCGAGATATTTTAAAAAGACCAAAAATTAATTTTGTAACTAAACGAACAGAGGAAATACGACGGGATGTATAATTCACCTTGATTGTAGATCCATCCCTTTAAGGGTTGATTAGGACCAAATCCTGAAATAAGTTTTTCGGTATTTGTATGGGTAATCTTCGTAAGCAAAAAGCAAGTCGATATCTTATTGATCCTAAGAGATATTAAGGAATCCTTGAAATCACAATTCATCCCTTTTCACCCTTTAGGGGGTAATTAAAAAAAAAAAATGTCAAAACTATTTCGAGATATTTTAAAAAGATACCTATGTGCAAAAAAGTAATGTTGCAACTAAACGAACACAGGAAATATGGCGGGATGTATAATTCACCCCGATTGTAGATCCACCCCTTAAGGGGTTGATTAGGACAAAATAAAAAAATTGTTTTTTCGGAATTTGCAAGGGTAGTTTTTGTACGCAAAATCCAAGTCGATATCTTATTGGTGTTAAAAAATATTAAACAATCCTTGAAATCACATTTTACCCCTTTTCACCCTTGAGGGGTTAAATTTAAAAATGTTGTCAAAACCATTTCGAGATATTTTAAAAAGACGCCTATGTGCCAAAAAGAAACCTTATATCTCAAACAGGGAATACGACGGAATGTATAATTCACCCCAATTGTAGATCCATCCTTTAGGGGTTGATTAGGACAAAATCCTGAAATATATTTTTCGGTATTTGTATGGGTAATCTTTGTCAGCAAAAAGTAAGGCAATATCTTATTGGCCCTAAGATATATTAAGGAATCCTTGAAATCACAATTCACCCCTTTTCACCCTTTAGGGATGAAATTTTAAAAACTATCAAAACCTTTTCGAGATATTTTAAAAAGACAGCTATGTGCTAAAAAGTAATGTTGCAACTAAACGTACACAGGAAATACAACGAAATGTATAACTCACCCTGATTGTAGATCCACCCCTTTAGGGGTTGATTAGGACAAATTCCTGAAATACGTTTTTCGGTAATTGTATGGATAATCTTTGCAAGCAAACAGTAAGTCCATATCTTATTGGTTCTAAGAGATATTAAGGAATCCTTAAAATCACAATTCACCCCTTTTCAACCCTTAGGGGTGAAATTTTAAAAAACTGTCAAACCCATTTCGAGATATTTTAAAAAGACACCTATGTGCCAAAAAGTAATGCTGCAACTAATGAACACAGGAAATACGACGGGATGTATAATTCACCCCGATTGTAGATGCACCCCTTTAGGAGTTGATTAGGACAAAAACCTGAAATATGTTTTTCGGTATTTGTATGGGTAATCGTTGTAAGCAAAAAGCAAGTCGATATCTTATTGGTTCTAAGAGATATTAAGGAATACTTGAAATCATAATTCACCCCTTTTCACCCTATAGGGGTGAAATTTTAAAAAACTGTCGAACCCATTTCGAGTTATTTTAAAAAGACACCTATGTGCCAAAAAGTAATGTTGCAACTAAACGAACACAGGAAATACGACGGAATGTATAACTCACCCCGATTGTAGATCCACCCCTTTAGGGGTTGATTAGGACAAATTCCTGAAATAAGTTTTTCGGTAATTGTATGGATAATCTTTGCAAGCAAATAGTAAGTCAATATCTTATTGATCCTAAAAGATATTAAGGCATCCTTGAAATCACAATTCACCCCTTTTCAACCCTTAGGGGTGTAATTTTAAAAAACTGTCAAACCCATTTCGAGATATTTTAAAAAGGCACCTATGTGCCAAAAAGTAATGTTGCAACGAAACGAACACAGGAATTACGACGGGATGTATAATTCCCCCCGATTGTAGATCCACCCCTTTAGGGGTTGATTAGGACAAAATCCTGAAATTGGTGATTCGATATTTGTATGGGTAATCTTTGTAAGCAAAAAGCAAGTTGGTATCTTATTGGTCCTAAGAGATATTAAAGAATCCTTAATATCACAATTCACCCCTTTTCACCCTTTAGGGGTGAAATTTCAAAAAACAGTCAATACCATTTTGAGATATTTTAAAAAGACACCTATGTGCTAAAAAGTAATCTTGCAACTAAACGAACACAGGAAATACAACGGGATATATAATCCACCCCGATTGTAGGTTCACCCCTTTAGGGGTTGATTAGGGCAAAATCCCGAAATTGGTTTTTCTGCATTTGTATGGGTAATACTTGTAGGCAAAAACTAAGTCGATATCCCATCGGCCCTAAGAGATATTACGGAATTCGTGAAATAACATTTCACCCCTTAGGAGTGGAATTTCGAAAAATCCCTTCTTAGTGGGTGCTTACGTCATGAAGGGAATATACTCTCCGAATTTCAAGTTTCTAGGCCCAGGGGTTCGGGCTGGGCGGTGATGAGTGAGTCAGTCAGTCAGTCAGTCAGTCAGGACACTGCCTTTTATATATATAGATAGATAGATAGATAATAAACATACATCCGTTCGCAACAGTTGTTTAGGTTAGACTGACTGTAAACTAAATGCAACCTCAGGCTTCGGGTTATAACAATTACGCACGAAAATGCACGATGTCCGAAGCTGCACTAAAGCCATCCAACTAAATATTTCTCAAAACTATGTTAATGCCCAAATATAAATAAAAACAAAATTCATGAATATCGTTTCTAATGCGATTTTTTTTATCGTTATACAGACGGCATTTTCTACCTGTAAACCAAATTTCCACACTCATCAAATTTGCATAAAAACTCAGTACCATATGTGGGTTACAATTTCCGAATATTTTCTATTTTATAGATACAGAAAATAGATGTTTTTAAACAAAAATAGAAGAATGAGCAAGTAGCCCACACTGAAAAAATATGGCTATCAATCGCATTTAAATCAATATTCGTAAAAAAAAGATAGAAAAAAAAAATAATTATACTAAAAATAAGTTAAGAAAACTCCGTTAAAAATAATTATCCAGAAAACAGATATTCAGCTTATGTCTCGCTCTACATACACGAACCATAAGTTTTGCTAAATAACAATAACAATTTATTATCAGCTGTAACCAAACACCGGTTTTATTTTCTACAATGTTTACCTGCTGATAAAGGTTATTCTCGGGCCGAACACTTCCGATATTTAGCGAACACTCACGATGTTCATACAGTTAGACAGTCAACTATTGAATGAAAATTCCTATCCGGTCACTGCATATGTGATAGATATACCAATGGTCGAATGTAATTAAAAACAAAATTATTAATTTCTCGTTTCTGATGGGACTTTTTTGAGATTTTCGATTTTTCTAGTTATGATGAAGCCATTTGCTACCTGTATGCAAAATTTCAACTCGGTAGCGTATCTGGAAGTGGGTTAGAATTTCCGGACATAGCCACAAATATCCATTTTTATATATAAAGATAAACTTATGACAACAACAAAAGTCATGACAGTTAATTAATTCTAAAGCTTGCTGATGGCATTACTTTTATTTTCCATAGCCAACCCTTATGTAATTTCTTTCAGAACTCATGGTATAATATAAATATACACATTTTAATATCAAAATTCAAAAATTATCATTATCAAACTATAGGAAAAGTAGAGCAGTTAAATTGATGTAAAGTTAGTTAGAATTAAAAATGCGGGACATTTTTCGGGACAAATATCAAAATGCGGGACATTTTGCGGGCAAGTAACAATGCGGGACGCAGAGTCAAAATGAGGGACTGTCCCGCAACATGCGGGACGAATGGTCACCCTAGATATAGAACTATAACAATCTTCTATATACAGTCGATTCCGCTTAATCAGGACACCGGTTAATCTGAACATCCGCTTATTAGGGACAAATCCTAAAGAACGGAAACAAAACCGAGGAAATGACAGAAATTTATTTCGCTTTTTCGGGACAATATTCCGTTTAATCGGGACAGTAATCGTGTGAATTTCCGTGGCGCCGGGGAAAAATTGCATGCAAAATATTAATTTTAATACAGTTTGTAGTTGACAGTTGGCGGAGCTGTAACAATCAGCACAATACAAAATTGTTTTAGTTGTAGCGGTTTAAAATCTACACTAAATATAGACGTTAATGTTATGACGAGAATGGAGATTGTGAGGACGCAATTGTTGAAGGCATTAAAACAGAACACCAAAATTTGGAGGAACCCGACGACAGTGATGCCCGTAACTAACCGTGAGGCAAAATATATATTGATAGATTACAGCGTTATTTTATGCAAGATGTCAGCATTAAATATTTGCGCTGATTTTGTATCCCTACAATCCCGCAAAAACACGGCAAACTACAAGGTGTCTCAAAAGAAATTTTATATTTATTTAGCTTACTGCGTGAACGCAACGTATCCGAGGGGCGCGGGGGTAATGTCAATCGGTAGCCTGTCTCTTGGGAATTCAGTCGCTATGGAGCGTTTCTCGGGAGCAGACCGCGCGTTATGCGTGCGAGAGTTTTACAAAAACGGTGATTCGGCGACTGTAGCGCGTAGAAAATTCTGCAGTATTCGACGTTTTCGCCACTTAAATGATGCGCCAAGCATTCCTCTCATTCGACATTGGGTTAAAAAGTTTGAAGAGACTGGTACAACGCTCGATAAATCAAAATCCGGGCGACCTAGGTCATCAAGAACGGTAGAAAACGTGGAGAATGTTAATCAGTCTGTTCGTGACGACCCGAACCTTTCAATTCGGCAGCGCGCAAGTGCTTTAAATGTGCATAGATCATCGTTACATCGCATTATGCACAAAAACCTAAAGCTGCACCCCTACAAAATTCAATTGGTGCAAGAATTAAAGTCCCAAGATGCCAGTCAGAGGCTTAATTTCGTAAATCAGGTGATTGAGCAATTTTCAACGTTTACCAACATTTTGTTTTCGGATGAAGCTCATGTTCATCTTAATGGCCACGTAAATAAGCAGAACTGCCACTACTGGAGTACAACGAATCCGAAACGCAAACATCAGAAACCCCTACATTCGCCTAAAGTGACCGTATGGGCTGCGATGTCGGCGCGAGGAATTATCGGCCCTTACTTTTTTGAAGACGAAAGGGGGCGTGCAGTTACAGTGAATTCAGAGCGTTATGTGGAGATGTTAGACAACTTCTTGGTACCTGAACTGCAAAACTTTCCTGGCTATAACCAAAGAACATGGTTCCAACAGGACGGAGCATCTTCACACACGTCCAATATGTCTCTGCCACGTGTTCGTGAAATTTTCTCAGGCAAATTGATCTCCCGGAGAGGTGACATAAATTGGCCTCCACGCAGTCCAGATTTAACCCTTATGGACTTTTTCCTATGGGGTTATCTTAAATCTAAAGTTTACGCCAATAAACCGACTTCACTGGCGCATTTGAAAGAAAATATCCGTCACGAAATGGCAGCCATCCCTGAGTCCACCTGCCGAGACGTCATAAGTAATTTTACTGTTCGATTAAATGAGTGCCGAGAACGCGAGGGTCTACATTTAGACGATATTATTTTTAAGAAATAAATCCCCAAAAAGTGTATTTAAATAATTAATAAACATTTTTTCTATATACGGCTTACTTTTTTTTTAATCGATCCACTAAATATAAAATTTCTTTTGAGACACCTTGTACTTTGGAGGAATTCTTGTAGAATACATAATTTTATTTAAGTTTGAACATCATTTTTCTTTCAAAATTTATTATGGAATTTATTGTTTCAGTATTTATATTATTTTTTATTATGTAGTACGTATATATGTATATACACTATATGTATGTATACATATAGTGTTTATGCAATTTTCAAACAAAATATTAAAAAACACTAAACCTGTAATTTTTGTAGAACTTCGGATAATTAGACCAGCCGCTTAATCGGGACGAAAAGTACTAGTCCCGATGTGTCCCGATTAAGCGGAATCGACTGTATATAAAATCCCTGAGGTGTCTGTCAGATGTCCTTCCAGAGGTTTTTTGTGTACTTCCCGGTGACCTAGAAAGTTGAAATTTGGCATGCGGTTTCCTGGAAACATTCTTAAGATGAGAAAAATATAAAACAAAACCATGAAAATTCAAAAAGGGGGTGAGCCTGCGACCCAAAAAAGTTCCCATGTTATCTTAATGGGACAAAAAATGAAGTTTGTTCGATTGCGTTGAAATTCAATATAGGGGTATTCGAGACTCCTAAACACGACCCTGTTATTAGTTTTCTGAAATTTTGATTATCTACTCCGTAATCGGTACCCGCTATAACAGCTTAAAATTTCAAAATCGTTTATGACTTTTCTTAGGGTGTTTTTTTCTTACGAACGCAATCCAGTTTTTAGGGTTTCGTATACCTATCTGCAAGTATCAGTGGTTTTCAACCAGGGTGTCGCCACACCCCACCGAAGGAATATAAAAGGCGAATCTTGTATAATTAACACGGATGTCATACAGAGAAATGATGGTAGAGCGCCTTGCATTTTTCATATTTTACATTAGAGTGCCGTCATCTAAAGAAGGATAAAAACCAGTTCTATACTACTATTTGTGGGGTATCAAATGAAAGCTATTGACACATAGATTAACATACAAAATTTTATTTTGCAAAAAAAAATATATTTTTACGATATATTTACCCAACTTGTGTCAAAAAACTTTTGTCCCGCACCTTATTTCCCAGAAGGGTCGGAAAATGCGGCAAGAAAATAAATTTTATGTATGTGTAGGTATGTTCTAGAATCCTAAACACGACCCTACCCAGCAAACATTCAACTAACGGCCGAATGCTGGCAAACTGCTTTTATGCTGGTAAATTACTGGCACCAAAAGTAAGTGCAACGCCAGTATTAATAATGTACTTCACATTTGTATTTCGCATTCCGCCTATACGAAGTACTTTACCAGCATTTTATAAGCACTCTTCTTCACTCATACTTTTTACTTAAAACCATCAGAAATAAATCTTGCAACTAATGCGATTATTTTGCACTTTACCGTTGCTGGGCCAGCAACTGATACATCAATGGGCCGGTAACGGCCCCGGGGACACCGGGGTACTGGCCCATTACTTTCAATGCCGGGGAGTATGTGCTTTACCTGTACTGGCCCGTATAAAAATGTTTGCTGGGTATTATCAGTTTTTCGAAATTCTGATCGTCTACCCCTTTATTACTGCTGAACACAATTCGGTTTTTAGGGTTTCGCATGCATGTATGTTTATTACAAAAAATGTAGTTTTTAAAGAAATTTTGTGGTGTGCTTGACAACAAATTAACACAATTTTTTTTAAAAGTATTATTATCATTTTTTCCCTGTAATTATTAAATATGAATAACATAAGTTGCTGTTTAACATGAGCAGTAGCTCCATATTAATTTCTGTTTCTGCAATCTGTGACGAAGATGGCTTAAATAAACTTTATGCCTTTGCTACCCTTTATAATTGTTTTACAGATGTTTATGGTTTCTTTTTTTAATCAGTTATTTTATTTGGCTAACTGGGCAGTTTACTTGACAATTTATTATACAGACGATTCCGCTTAATTGGGCCACTGCTTATTTGGGCCAAATCTCAAAGAACAGAAACCAAATCAAGGAATCAACAGTAAATTTACATGTTTAATTGGGACAACATTCCGCTTAATTGGGACAGTAAATTTAAGATCACAGTACATATTATGTTACACATATTCTCAAGAAAAAATATGTACAAAGAATTTAATATTACAGCGTTATTTTATGCAGGAAGGAAGTGAAGGGAGCCCTACATCCGCACTGAATACCTGTGCTGATTTTGTAGAAGTGAAATGATACAAAAACAAAAGACAGACTACACTTGACGCATTTTTGCATTGAATTAAATTGTATGTACCTATTTATTATTTTATTTTGGAATTTATTATTATTTTTTCTTAAAAGTTTATATTTTTTGGTTATATGTAATCTATAGTTTTGTCCAAGAGTTTATAAAGTAAAATTATTGAAAGAAAAATATGCGTTGTTTAATTTTATGTGAAATTCGCTTAATTGGGGCAGCCACATAATTGGGCCAAATTGCCTAAGTCCCGATGTATCCCAATTAAGCGGAATCGACTGTATTTAGAATGAAAGCTAGGTATATGACTTATGCAGAGCCGCAGTAAAAGAGGGAGGGCGAAGGCCCTGGGCGCACTAAGGAAAAGGGCGCTGACGGGCTTGAGTAAGGGGCGCTATTGTGAAGGTGAGGACCTTTTTCTTTTTTTTGCTCGTCAGTTGGATTTTGGGAGGGGAGGATCTTTTTTTTTTGCTCATCACTTAAATTTTAAGGGGTGAGAACCTTGTTTTTATTTGCTAAGGGCGCCAAAACACGGCTCTGCCCCTAGCGCAAGTCTTCCTTACTGCAGCTCTGGACTTATGACTTACCAAAAAACGCCACCACTGTTCTTATACCTATTGTACCGGGAGTTTCTTTTTAACTTGGTGAATACCTTTACCCCATCGGAAGACGGGCTTTTCTCCTAGTATTTTAATAACCTGCGTACCTGCTGAATGTCAACCTTGACTATAAGTTTCGTGAATGTGACGTTTGGACGAGTTCTATTGTCCCTGAATAAGCAGATATTCATTACTCGAGGTGGAGTCGACTCTTGAGCTGATTGTGCTTCAATGTTAATGTCTTGCCTCAGGAACCTCACAGAACCTACGAAGAACCTACGAGCCTACGCAGAAGCTAGTATGAACCACACACGGGCGGCTCAACAAAAGGGCAGCAATTGGGGTCGGTTCTAGTAGAATCCAGTAGGAGTATAACAAGTAAATGGTGGTCTTATGAATGTTTGCGCACGAGTGGCTGACATCCACAATGCAGTTCTGACT
The DNA here is from genome assembly GCA_963971575.1 of Liopterus haemorrhoidalis. Classification (NCBI taxonomy): domain Eukaryota; kingdom Metazoa; phylum Arthropoda; class Insecta; order Coleoptera; family Dytiscidae; genus Liopterus; species Liopterus haemorrhoidalis. The sequence goes on from OZ020621.1 coordinate 16,687,468, forward strand.
GGCACTGTCAATTTATATAGGCGTATATAAGCGCCTACACGGAGAAAAATGAAATTGTTCCATCAAGTAAAATATTTTACTTGGCCAAGTTTTTGCTAGAGTAACAGAAAAAAATTGTCCCTGATAATATTTTTTCAATTACGTTGGTTGATCTTACTAAGACCTTAAAGTCATTCTAACAAAGAGAAATTAGTTTCATACCTATTTGTTAAGGTTAGAAATTAAACTTGTTGCTACGACAAATGTGTTAGTCCATGTGAAACAAATGTATAATGATACTTAATAATTTTGTGCATCTAACAAATCATGTTAGTCATCCAGGTATGTGACGTATATGCCTTGCACATGCGTTTTGAGTTCGGAACAATATGGCGTAGGCTTAGTTAGTGGTTGACGTTTTAATACCTGTTGATAGTTTCTGCGCTGTGTTTAATAAGCAAATAAGTGCAATAATGCAGTGTATCCGAACATTAGTATCTTGGGGACTTCGCAAATATTTTCAACGTATTACAACTTGAGGAGACAGTTTAAAAAAGTTGGGCTACTCGATAAAAGAGCCCAATAAATAAAACAGGTAATTATTTTAATAATACAAATAGTGTATTAATGCTAATACTTTGGTGTGGAATTTTTGTAATCATATAGAAATATGCTAAAAACTATACCCTGTTTAGAACTCCATTTAAAAATTTCTCATCGTCTTGTGTTGTGAACATGGTTTTATCAGTAAAAGTGAAAATTATTATTATTTCCATTTACATTAAGCTAAGCAATGTATTAACCGGGTATAAGTTTATAGACGTGAATTTTTGCCTGGCATATATAAATTGGAAATGAATATTTGTAATAATTTTGAATATTTAATTGTTCATACTAAAAATCAAACTTAAAATTAGTTAATGTCCTGTTACATATTAAATTTTATAACTGTAAATTTTGTTAATAATAAACTATAACAACAATAAATTATAAAATTTGTTTTATTTTTCTTAATACATATATACATTTTACAGGTAGAGATGTTTTTAAATTTCTTTGCGAAAACAAAATCTGTTAGATGTCATAACATTTCCAGTTCAATTTTGTGACTTCTAATAGCGTTTTTTTCATCACTAAATATAAAAATATCTCTGATTTGAGATTACAACAAATGAAATTAGTAATATACTTCTAACTAATTTTACCCCAACAAAGGTGGTTACCCGGGCGAAAGATGATCAGTTCGTGAGACAAATAATTTTTTGTTACCATAAAAATTTGCTAATTCTAACTAATGAAAATTAGTTCCTAGGACAAAAACTTCAGCAAAAACATTTTGTTCCCAATGCAAATTTATATGATTAGAAAAATTTGTTGTCTAAAATACCACTAAAAAAATTTGTTGGAGTAACTAAAATTTTAGTAATTTCAACAAAACCTTTTTTACCGTGTATTACCGGCGCTTGTTCACGTCTGTTAGTGGATACGAAAAACAAATTGTTACCGGTGCCAGTTATATAAATTAGTTCGTTTGTATGTATGTATATGTATGTACATATGTATGTTACTTCAATACTAAAGAACAGCAATACAATTAAAAAAAAGAAAAAATACACTAGCGTGTTCATGGCAACATTTATGATAAGCCTATTTTTAAAACCCTTTTTATGAAAATGGTAAAATGATAAAATAAACCCTGGGGGGCCCTGATTTTTTTGAAATAATTAATATCAAGCGAAAATGATAAAATGATAAAATAAAGTCCTAAAATCATAAATAATAAGAATTCTGTACCTAATTATTCTACGAAAGTCTGTTTTGTACCTGTGGCGCCCGTTCCCAGCCTAAGTAAGGTAGGGTAGCCAGATAGTCAAACAAATGGTCTTCGCGGCGGCGACTACGAAAGACCACCAGCAGAAGGCTGGAATATAGAGTAGAAAAACGGTGATGTGACACTGAGACGCACCTAGTTGAGCACCTGGGGAAGACACGGACGACCTAGAGGAAAGAGAAGGGAATGTAAACTCTTCTGCTCCTAGGGGCTGCTCTAGGAGACTAACACAAGGGAAATGGTTGCCCTAGCTGGGGTGTAGACGTGTAAAATCCTAGGCCCACAAGTAATGGCTATGGAGGAACCAAACCTAGAAAATCCCACGATGTCTTGCACAAACAATGCGGAAAACGTTGCTCAACACGATGGTTATATCAAAATAATATTATATAAAACTGATAATACAAAAAAAAATACAGACGTTAAATTTAAATTTAAAATAAGACAGCACACGTGATCAATAGACCAGCGTGTGCGAACGAAAAAATAACAAGTTACCGCGCTGATGCGATAGCATACACAATAGAAATATAAGTTACAAAAATATTAAATTAACAATGAATATGAATGTATGTAAAATTGGAACAGACTTACAATAGATGTTTTCTTAATAAATATGTAGAATATTTATTTACAACTTTACATATGTGGCACTGGTATCCCAAAAAACAGGTTCCTGGGTCCTCGGATGGTTCCTTGGCATGTGTAGACATAAAATATTTAAATGATGACACCAAGAGGGTGTAAGATCACTTAAACCGCGATAGTGTCGCGTAATTTAACTTATAAACTGTTTTCGACAAGAGAAGCAGTCACTGAGTATATTCACTGAGTATATTCACAGTATATGAATGGATTAGGTGAAAATTTTAATGTTGAATCCGGCAGGTAGGGCACTCAACATTTTTTAAAAAGTTTTTGATTTAAATTGAATTAAGTAAAATTTAATTTAATAATAATAGAGGCCTTACGGGCGCGACAGTACCACTGTGTTTACAAAATCTAAAACCTATTTACCATAAAACTTCATAATTTTTATAAATAAACTAAAAAACCTATAAGCGCTGTGTTGCAGTGCGTTGATTGGCGAGGGGAAGCAGAGGGGCAAAAGGATAAATATGATAAATGAATCTAAACCTATACCAGGCATATCAGCTGGTATTATATAATCTTTGATAGTATCGATAAAAGAAATTATCGTGTACGGGATTTTTTTTTTAAATTTATTATTTTGCCTAAGTTACTGAGACTATTGGCCAGACAATTATTATTTTTTTTTTACATATCATACAATACCAGGTCTACAAGTATGAAATGCGGATTTTTTTTTTTTTAAATAAAACACATTAATCTCAAAAGAACAGTAAAAGTTTATTTATTCAAAGTATGCTCCATTAGAAGTTATACATTTTTCCCATCTTTCAGGTAATTTGTGAATACCTCGCCAGTAGAACTCTTCCCCTTTCCCCGCAAACCATTCATCTTGCCATTCTTTCACATTTTCATATGAACAAAAGTGCTGCTCGGCAAGTGCGTGACCCATCGATGCGAACAAGTGGTAATCTGAAGGGGCCAAGTCTGGTGAGTAAGCGGCCTGGGGTAGCACTTCCTACTTGAGTGCCTCCAATGTGTTGCAAACTGCTTCTGCCTTATGTGATGGAGCGTTATCGTGAAGAAAGATTACCTTGTGCTGTCTTCTTTCGTATTCTGGTCGTTTTATGAGCAGCGTATGGTTCAATTCGATCAGTTGTTGTTGGTAGCGTTGGGTATTAACTGTTTCACCAGGTTTTAACAATTCATAATAGACCACACCCTTTAGATCCCACCAAGTACAGAGCATTGTCTTTTTGCCAAAGCGATTCGGTGTTGCAGTTGATGTGGATGGTGAGCCTGGGTTCACCCATGATTTTTTGCGTTTGGGATTTTCAAAATAAATCCATTTTTCATCGCAAAAAAGACTTTCTTTTGTATCGTTTTCAAAATTTCACAAGTGTTTTTGCGTTTTTCCATCTGCCTCTCATTCAATGCATGTGGAACCCATCTGCCGACTTTCTGGATCTTACCCATCTCTCGTAGGCGATTGGAAACAACTTATTGACTAACGCCTAACTGCTCTGCTAGTTGTTTTTGTGATTGACTATCGTCTTCCTGTAGCAATGTTTCCAATTTTGTATCTTCATATTTTTTTGGAGGTTTTCCATGTTCTTTGTCTGTAAGATCAAAGTCACCACTTTTGAAACGCCGAAACCATCGTTCACACGTATCTTGCGATGGAGCATATTCACCATAAGCTTCTCAAAGCAGTCGATATGATTCAGCAGCAGTTTTTTTCAAATGAAAACAAAACAGTAGTACTGTCCGCCAATGCTCTTTATTTGGCACAAAATTTGACATTTTTAACACAGTAAAACAAAACTATATGATCACTTTTCAAATTATAACCTATACGCATTTGACACTTAATGATAACTTAACAAAACGCCATATGTGTTGAAACTTTGAACTAAACACTCTTTTTGCGCGGCAAGTTTGAAAAAAATCCGCATTTCATAAATTATATAATCATATAAATTAGATTCATATTTTTTTATAAAAGTCCATAGAGATTCCAGAATTTCTTGATTGTGAGTAGCCAGTAAGGTCGAAACGTTAAGAGGGAATTGAATGCTCATGTTGAAAAGTTTTTGTAGAAAAATGTTTCTGTATCGGTCGTAAAGTGGACAGGAAGTCCGGGATTTGAGCCATTCCTGTACTTTGTATCTAAAAATTTTACCACGAAGCCAAAGAGCAATAATTACTGAAAATATTTAAAATTAAAAAAAATAAATTCAACAATACTATAAACTTTTTTTTTCATTTCAGGTTTATGGCCTTTGCTACTGAGGCAATTAGCCAACACAATACTTATTTTTTATGATGAAAATTCCATGCCTGAACTGGGTTCGAACCCGAGACCTTAGCAACGCAGGGCACGTATGTTACCACTACGCCACGCCGGTCAGCTACAATAAACTTAATTATTAAATGAAAATAGCACTTATTATTGCAATTGTTTCCTGAGTTTCTCCTTTTGCTGCAGAGATGCTGCTAGTGTACCATAAATAAGTATTTCGAAGATTAAGGCTGAGTCCAACCCCTAAGCTAACTGCATAGTAGCAAAAAATGAAATTTATGGTGTCTGGGATCTAAAACTGTTTCTCTTTATTTTGTAGGCAACATCTTACCATGTAATAAAGACCAATAAATATTGAAAATATTTAATATATTAAAATACAACAACTATGATTTTAAGCTTATTGTTGTTAAAAATATAGACACACCATATAGACCACCGTTTCCCAACCTTTTTTCATGGCGGATCGGCAAGCGACCTAGAAAAAATTCGCGGACCGGCAAGTTCAGAAAGTAATAGACCGGGAGCTCATGACAATTTTGGTCTCCGATTTCATACAGCATGCCTTTTGGAGGAGAGAATATTTACCCTGTGACAACAAAAAAGGGATGGTACTAAACCCCTGCACGCTTTCCGGTCATAGGGAAAATTGCATTTCCACTTGCAGAAAATTTTTGTGTTTTTCTCTGATTTAATATTGCTTGCCCTTTTGTCAAAAGAAAGTTATAACAAATTTAAAGTCTTTTAATTATAGGCATGCTGTATGAAAACGCGGAAAATCATATTTTTTATTACAAGATCACATGACCGTTTGAGCCCTTTGGGACCCGAATCGCATGCATATATTTAAAAGACTTTAAATTTGTTATAACTTTCTTTTGACAAAAGGGCAAGCAATATTAAATCAGAGAAAAGCACAAAAATTTTGTGTTTAAGTGGAAATACAATTTTCCCTATGACCGGAAAGCGTGCAGGGGTTTAGTACCATCCCTTTTTTGTTGTCACAGGGTAAATATTCTCTCCTCCAAAAGGCATGCTGTATGAAATCGGAGACCAAAAACTGTCATGAGCTCCCGGTCTATAATGTGTATCGCGAGAGTATTATATTGTTCTCAACACCTGCTTTATTTACAACTGATGCGACATTTCTTGATGTACATAATTTAGAAATTACACTGGAAAGTGTAAAAGATCTTCTATATGAATAAAATTGGAGGCTTTATCGTTTTTTTTTTTTTTTATTTCTTCGTCTTCATATTTGGTTTCTACACATTTCAGGTGATTATAAAACGATATTCGCAAGAAAATAAATTGGTGTTCGTATTTCTGTCTGTCTGTCAATTTGTCTGCGTGTCTATCTGTCTGTCTGTCTGCCTGCCTGCCTGTCTGACTGTCTATCTGTTTGTCTGTCTGTCTGTCTGTCTGTCTGTCTGTCTGTCTGTCTGTCTATCTGTATATCTGTCTGTCTGGTAGTCCGAGATCCACGCAAGAACAGCTGGACGCGTTTTAACGAAATTTGGTGTGATGATAGAGTAGAACCAAGATTCGGACAATGGCTAAATGGCATCTGAAAATTTTCATTTTTAAACGTTTCTGTAATGTTTTAAACAATTAATTTAAAATCTAATGGGGTGTTTCGGGATTAAAACTGTTTACTAAAAACCTTAAAATATAGCCGTTATTGATAACTTAACAGCAAATACGTATATGACAAAAATTGTTTATAATAAGAAAACAAATATATCTGTTTTGCTAATTTTTTCAATTAGATACCTATTTGGGGAGTTACGGAGCACCCTAAAACTAAAATCTTGAAATATTGCTCTTAATATTGACTTAAAACAAAAATGTATATAAGAAAATTTGTTTACAATGAAGAATCATTTATTTTATGTTGAGTAAGATGAATCGGTTTAGCGCAGTATGCGTAGTTTAGTTTACGTTTTATTGTATAGTCCGTTCAAAGGTGAGTATGCAGTACAGGACATATGGAATAGTTCTTTTTCATAATCTCTAATGGGTTTACACAATGACGCTATCCTTTTCTTGCTGATCAACGTTGCCAGCCCTAAAACGCGCTGATCTGTGAAGACGCAGTATTCTACAAATGGTCATTTGTTTTTGTTGAGTGTTATTATGAGTTTGATAAGAGTTAATTTTTGTAAATCATACGAGTTTTTCATATTATTATAATTGACTCATTTGGCACTTTTACAACATTTGGCAACACCGCTCCCATTTACCATAAGAGCAATACTGCATTCTCACCTTTGAACGGATTATAGAAGAAACTTTTTTCTTGCAATTTTATAAAACGAATAGTTAATGTTCTGTTATGTAGGTACAATGAAAATAAAAAATTAATATATATGTGAAAAACAATCACTTTTTGATTTTTAATTGGTGCATTAAGGGATTAATAGCAAAATATATATAAGTAAATTGAATTAGAATGAAAAAACAGTTATTTTCTGGTTCCTGCATTTTCTAATATACACTTGGAATATTTCAATTACAATAATTACTTATCAAGAAAAATGTATTTAACAAAATCAGAACAAAGAACGGGCACGTCAGTTAGTATATATAAACTACATTGTATATATCTTTTATTTAGTGTATACTGTATTTATTTATATTGTAGCTCCTGCGGAAGTCAATGAACCATTGGCGAAACGTTGAGTGTTAAAAAGTGTCTAGAAATAATTAAAATTCTGTACAAAAAGCTGAATGAATCTTTTTTTATCTCTTAAACAATTGTTAACAGAACACCACTAGGAATTAACAATTCTTGACGGAGCTTCTACTTTCGCTACAGAGATGTCGCTAGTCTACCATTGGTGCGTGTTTCGACACGCCATATTTGACAGCTGTACTAGTATAGGAGGGGCAAAACAAACCTTAGGGTAGTCTGTTCGTATTCCTAAAGTGTATTACATGTATGTATGTCTTGTGTGCAGACATACAGACTATAGTGAGTGATTGAGTGTGTAGTTTTATCAAATAATCCGTGATTATCACCAGGGTTTGATTTTCAACGTTTTAAATAAGGTAAGGAGGTTATTTTATGTTATTTGTTTATATTTATTGATAGTTGATAGTATTTTAACTCCATGTGCTGAAGCCGGTTTTGACCTGCATATTCTGCAGGGTGTTTTTATTGTGCAAAGGTAGCTTTTTGAATGGATTTTTCGTCTTTTCAGATGGATTTTTTGATTTATGACCTGTTAGAAAGTTACGGAATCTTTTATTGAATTTTGAGACTTTGTTTTATAGCAGGCTTGCAATTGTTTATATTTTTTTTTCCGTTGCGTTGTTTATATTTTTGAACTTGAATTTATATTTAGATTGTTTATTTAATAATTATGTGTTTATCTTTTAATGTAATATTTTTTGTTGCATTTTTTGCTATAAATTTGATTCTGAATAATGTTTTTTTGTTTATATACTAAAATATCCGTATTTAATTTATACAAAATGTGTTATTATTAGTAAAAAATGTATACAATTTTTCAATTTATGTATATTTACTTTTTACATACATAAATGTATTCTACTAAAACCACGTTTGAGCAAATAGCCATCTAAAAGGAAATTAATGTGAAATTTTCAAATATTTCAGTCATCGTAGGTATTTAGAATGGGACAACATTTTTGTTTTAAATAAAATTAAAAAAAACATTTGAAAATGTTTCGTCCATTACTCTAAGTACTAAGAGCTTTTATTTAATACCATACATCAGTGCAGTGGCGGCGCTAGAGAGGGGGCCGGGTTTCCCTAAAAATTGTTCTGCCCCCCCCCCCCCCCTGATATGCTTTGAGAAAATTTAATAGTTTAGATAAAACTAATTGCCCTGTTCATTTTGGAAGTATATCGAGTTGTGAAAAATGGAAACGGGTCAAAAGGCCGCTTAAGGCCCGCTTTTATATTTTCAAATTTCAAAACCACCATATTTTCATTAATATTTATAACGACAAAAAAAAATACTGGCCGCCCCAGATTTTAAAAGCTAGCGCCGCCACTGCATCATTGGTTCTCAACATTTTTTGGGTGATGGTACCCTGATTCAAGTCGCCTTGCCTTTATTTCTCTGTATTTATTTTATGGAGTTAGCGGCACCTATTTCATGTATCTGAGGCACTCTGGTTAAAAATCACTGCCCTACATTAAATAAAATCATACTTAATAAAATCAAAAATATAAGAATTATCCTTAAAATCAAAAGTTACAAGTGTACTATTCCGGTCTACATTAATGTGAATTATTCTAAATGTTTTCAGATTTTTAAATCAACCCTTCTGAAAGAGGTGGGGTCGCAAAAAACGAGCCAAAATAAAAAAAAAATCATTCTTGTCAATGATTGTCTTCTATGGTTGCCGGTTATCCACGGAGCACAGGGACTAGGGTTTGAATCCCCCCCATCTCCTTCGGAATTTTCATCTTTCGATATTGTGTTGGCAGTTCTGGGGTATAGCCTCAAGTATTTAAAATTTAATACTGTTTATACAAGGATGATAGGATTGGTCCAAACGTCACATTGATCATGTGGCTTACATATCTATGGCTAGAGGTCTCTTTTGCCCTTAACGCCTACCTAGGAGTTGGGAATCTATTAATTATTATTATTATTAATATTGTCTTTCAGAGTTTTACCCTATCCGTCTTATTCACCTGACCGTGTACCCTTTATCACATTTTGAAACCTGTAAAATTCTCCTAATCGCAAGAATTTCTTTGGAAAACTGCAAAAAGAACCTAAGAAGTTTTTAGGGAACAGGAAAATACTTTTGGTCGAATGTAATCAATGCCGATGACACGATTTGAGAGATAGAGAGGAGGGGAGAGACAGGAGGGAGAGCGAGAGGAGGGTGAGAGAGAGAAGGGAGGGAGAGAGGAGGGAGAGAGAGAGGAGGGAGAGAGAGAGAAGGGAGAGAGAGAGAGAAAGGAGAGAGATATAGAAGATAGAGGGAAATAAGAGAGGCAGAGAGAAATGGAAACTGATCCAAAAACGATTCCAAAAAGCGCCTATAAAATGTTTTTCAGAAGTGGAAAATACTTGGCAGCGATGTGAAGCTACAGTAGTTTCGAACATGTCAATTTAAGTGTATAATTATAACAATAGTTTGTGGACCTAGAAGGAAAAGTGGTTTAGCTCCACAATATACTTTTCCTGCATGACAAGAAAAATATAGAACGCTAGTGCACCCGTTGCCAACTGTGTTGGCAAACAAATCAGTACCTTAATGTGGAACTTGCTCGACACCTCAGACTTCTTTCTCTAGCCATACGCCTAACCATCCAATTCAAATTGAATCAACTCTTCGCCCATTATTAAAAAATCGACAAATAATGAGTATTATTCCGAATTATTTATTCATTAACTTTTTAAGAAGGGAAAATGATTCATTTTCACTCAGTGCATTATCTTTATAATGTTAAAACTAAAAATGATTTGAGACATTAAATTTAAAATATATTTATTAAAATAAATTTTCTAATTACTTATATAATATAAAAATACGCACACGAAAAAAACGTACACGGATTAATACGCACACGGAAAAAACCGCACATGAAAAAATACACACACGGAAAAAAGCGCACACGGAAAAATACACACGGAAAAAAGCGTACTTACACTATATCTAAAATTCGTGAGAAACTATTACAGAGTAAAATTTAATTGTTTGTCCGCTTTAATATATTGCGTTCACTTTTGTAAAGTCAAACCAGTCTGGTTATTTTGGTTACTTTTATAGTGTAGTACTGACTTAAATGTAAATTTGTCATATCAAAATATTCCTTACGCGTTAAAACCTACTTCAGATTTGTTGGTTATGATTATTATTACGTTATAACTATGATATCATTTATCTTTATGACATTTGTCAAATGGAATGACATTTTAAGAAATTGAAATTTTTTACCTTTTTTTAATACCAACATGACATACAATTTCAAAGGTGCAAACTATTGAATGTATCACTTTGTAATTTTTACCAAAATATTTTAAATATTTCCAACCAATTTTAAATTCACACAAATAAGTTGTCACCTGGTGACGCTGATATGAATGACCAAACTCGGCCGGTAATTCTTGGTAAAAATTATATTCTTTACCAAAGCGAGTTCTACTCAATGCATTACAGTTACATTCTTGAAAATTTAATACGTTAGATAATTTAAAACGTTAATCGTAGAAATAAAAAAATAATAAAGCATTGAAAAAATAATAATAAAGAAATGAGAGTCACATTTTTCTTACTTACTTTCATCAAAACCAAATATTTTTTAAAATAATTATTTTTCTGCTACTAATAATTTTAATTTATATTATTTTTGTGTAAACATATCAATTATCAATTATTATTATTACGCGTTATATGTCAATATATACTTTGGTAAGCTTCGGAATATTTCGTTACATTCCGGAATCTCGCTTCAATTGTTTTAGATTTTAGACGACACACACGCACCCACGCAAGGACACACGTTGGCGTATTATATTATAGATAATTATCAACTTTATTTGATAACAGTATTATAGATCAGTGTTTCCCAACCACTGGTTGAACATTTGACGGATCGTGTCAGCACAAAAGTGACATATAGTAAAAAAATTCATTTTCACCAAATCTCAATAAAAATTAAACAAATTGTTAATTATTATATAAATCTGATTGTTAATTATTTTGTAAATCTGTTTACTTTAACTATTTACTATATTTATTTGATATCATCAATTTTGCGAAAGGTCTTTTTATTCTTTTAATCTTCCCAGTCGGCGAATTTACGTTACTTGCTGATCCGCGAACGAAAATGTTGGGCATTTACTTGACCGACGCTAGTCAAGAAGTTCAGTCTAGAAACTCATAAAAATTAAGCGATGCTATTAGTTGGGATGGTAAGAAAGAACTACTCATGCATCATTTTCATTCTGGTATTGGAAGCGTGGAACAAGAAATTCAACTAATAGCATCGCTCTATTTTGAAAAAAACCCGTACCATGGTGTCGTAGGCGCGGTGTTACAAGCACGGTGTGGCAAGTTCAGAAATTTCAACTCTAGCGCTGGCCGCACCGTTAAAACCATAGAAAAAGATATATTTTTTTGGAATGGGGAGATCATTCGCGAGACACTTGTATTAATTTCCTAAAAAAACAATAAAAAAACTTAAATTGATGTAGCGAAATAACGACTTTTACAATGTTGTTGGCAGTCATAAAGTTTATTATTATGGATTCGGTTTCAAATATCTAGTCTGCAGAAATGTGATGCAGTGGGTATACTAATAATACACCCCCAAGCAGGGGCCAACAGAATCTTCATTCGAAACTGTGATGTCAAGTAAAAAGATTATGTATTAAATTCTTTTCTTGTAATTGAAGTAACTGTCTGTGATTTTTGTGTCTCATTTCTTGCAACAAGTTAAAATAATCCCCCTGTTGCCTTCTGTTTCTATGTATATATGGGACGTACCCACCATTGCTTTTCTTCATATCGCAATAAGTCTAAATATGCATAAAAAAGAGCTAGACGTCTTTTTCGATTTGACGACATATTTAATGAAATTGAATAACCGTTTACTCCAAACACTTGTATAAACTTTTAGGTTAGATTTGGGTTAGATACAAATGTTGTCAAAACCGAAAACGCGCACTTATCACGCCTCCAACCCCACCATGAAATTCGAACTTGTAAATATAACACCACGCCTCTCACCCCTTTCGCGCCTTTGACACTACCATGAAAATGATGCATTACTGTCTTGTTTCGCCGGTTCTAGTCGCAGCTGCAATAGAAGCCTTACATATACAAAAACACACACACGTTTATCTGAATATGTTCAAATATAACAAACGAAAAAAATAACTACGGACGTACGTTGGGTATGAGAAGCTCACAGACGTCATTTAATTTTACACAGAACTGTTTGAAATGTATTTGTTTATCGGTTCTCTGTCGATCAATCGGCAGGAAGGCCCGTGAACTATACCTAATGTTTCCACAGATAACTATAGGCTGTTTCAAATATTTGAGCGGAATTAACTACAATTTTAATTTTGTTTTGAGCTCTCTTTTTAACGATTGAAGTTGGCTTTTGCTAAACAAAATCATCAAAAGCCTCCCTTTTCGGTAAATGTTATTAGAATTCAAAATCTACAGTCCACTTAAACCAAAGAAATGTTTTATGTGCAGTAAAACTTGATTTGAAATGTAATTGTTGCTTTGTGTTTAATAATAACGATGTAATTTTGGTTATACAATTAAAATAATAAATTGTATTAAGAACAATTATTATTTATTGTGATTGTTTATCGAAATATAGTGTATGTTTTATATATAAAAAATGCGTTTCTTGCACTCGTATTATTTGTCAAAGCTATTATAGTTACATTTTGACCAACGATTGAAGTGCCATCTGTTGGCGAATGTCAATCAGTGAGGGAAACATGGGCCCGCAGGCCCCATAATTTTGGGGGTGGTTCAGTAAAAAGGGCGCAATATGTTCATTTGCAGGGGGTGCAATGACACCAAGCTCTGCCATTGATGTCAACGTAATTTTTTGTGCCTAGGCTTTTATGGGTTTTTACAAAGCTAGGCGTGCAAAAATTCATACTTTCGCGACGCCCCTCTATAAACGCTAAAATTGGATCTTCGCTTTCTTCTTTCTTTTAATCAGAATCCCTCGAAAGGGATGTGGTGACCGCCGTAATCACAATAATTTCTCATCGGGATCGATTATTCACAGAGTGAATAGTCTTCTTTACGAATTTTCGCTCTGAGTAGGATAAAAAATAATTTCTTATTAGTGACGCTAATCAGCGAATGTTTTGATCAAACTTCTTATAATGCTGCCCAGGTATTTGAAAGTGCACAGTCTATAAAGGGATTCTTATGGTACGTACTTAGCTGTCCGCTCGATGGATCCGTTTGTCCGGCACCGGAAAATTCATCTGTTTTACCGTTTTCAGCTCACAATTTTTTTTTTTTCGAAACGCAACTAACTTCATTTAAAAGTTTTGACATTCATTACCATCTTCGTTATTAAGATGCAAAATATTTCAAACAGCCGGAATTCAAATTATTAATATTTATAATTAAAGCAAGGCATAAATTTAATTATGAATATAACTTATATTTATATAATCGAAATTGGGCTATTACAGCATATTGTTTGTGTAACAAATACAAAAGAAACATTAAAATAAGGCAAAATAAAAGATTTTTAATTAGAGCAATTTATAAAAAAATATTGGAGCAAAGAGCATATCATAATTTGGTAGCAGATATACGTTTAAAGGATGCGAAATTGTTTTACAATTATTTACGCATGAATAAGGACCAGTTTGATTATTTAGTGAGGATAGTGGGGCCAAAAATGAGGTTAACATCTCAAGTATATATGTTACGGCCAAAGCCCGACGTTCGGCCAGTTACCGAATTGGCCGGCCATTTCGCACTTTTGCCGAGGCGTGTGGCCAATGTCCGATGTACTGTGTTTATGTTACTGTGGTCGGCCACTTCGCGAAGTGCCGGGAAATCCCTGGCCAATATTCGATGTGCTGATTCAAGACTGTCCGGTAGTGATGGAAGACTGTACGTGGTAGCATTCACAGTGCTACGCTGACATAGCGGTTTCATTGAGTATTGTATTCCTCGTGTGTGTATAGTTTTCTATATGCATGCTTTTTAGTTCAAAGGTTAGGAATACTTTTTTCGTAAGTTCGCAGTAAAACGAGTTTGTTCGGGACTCCCCGACGTCCTGTGATGAACATAATGAATAATTTACTATAATAAACTAATTTGAGTGATTTTGATAATTTAGTATAATCAATAATCTAAGTAATGTGATTATGTTTATACAAACATCCAAAATCTGCTGATGACTTTTTTCTTCCGACTTTGGCCGATCACCCTATGCCATTTCGCAAACTGTCTAGCCAACTCCCAAAATCAAGAAAAGATCGGACATTGGCCGGTCAATGTGTGCCGTTATTGGACAGTTCGATAAGGATCGCGATATCCTAGAAACAGAAATCCGTCAGTTTTACCGGACGAAGTTGAACACTATCCGACTTTTCAGGGGTGCCGGACGAATTGAAGTATCTGCAGGCTTCTGATTGGTTAGTCGGACGAACGGATCCGTCGAGGGGAGAGCTGAGTACGTACCATTAAATTGTGTTAAAATTTTTAAAACAATAATAAACAACACGAGCAGATTTCTTTTTGAGATTATTAATAATTCCCGTTTATTTATTCTGTTTTCATAAGGCACTGAAAAAATATCATTTTAAACAAAAGATTATTTTTGAAAATAAAAATAAACAATATAGAATAATATACAGAAAATTCTGCCTGAAGATGTAGTCTTATAAATCTGTTTTTAACTTTGTCTTATTGATGTTAACTGGGGTGTAAATTTTATTTTTAATATCAAAGATTAAATTTAATACACGGCTAAAATATAAATTAGAAAACAAATCTTAATAGCCACACGTGTTTAAAACATTGAATGCCAGCGGTTCTTAAACTCCCGCGTAAAAGGTGTTGAGCTTCTCTGTATGGAATTTATTGTGTACCTACTAGCTGGAGTACCTATACTTTGTACGGTTTTTGTAAGATACATTTTTCTTGTAACGTAAATGATAAGTGAAATATTTCGTTTCAAGTATAATAAAATAATCGTTTCTCTATTCTAAACCTCTCTTTTGTACGAGGTCTACCTTTTAAGTTTTTACAAAAAATAAGAAAGATTTTTTTTTTTTTTTGGAACATACTGTTTTATTGCTTTTCACAATATTCGCCTTTAAGATTTAGACACTTTTGCATGCGTTCAAAACAATTCTCGAAACATTTTTTCCACTCTGAAGATGGTATCTCAAAAACATGGTTTTCGAAGGCTTCAACATCTTCTTGAGGTGATGAAAATCGCTGTCCACGCATTTTTTTGTTTGACATTGGGAACAAAAAAAAAAAATGTTAGGGGATAAATCAGGTGAGTACGGACAATGACACATTAATAAGATGTTTTTCTTCTGCAAATAATCAATTGTTTGACGTGCTATGTGGGAGAATTGGCATGATGAAGAATTTTTCCTGATTTTGTCGATGACTTCTGGCAAACAAATTGTTGTATACCGTTCAGCATTAACTGTTCTTCGATCCTCTAAAGCAGAGTTTCCCAAACTTTTTTTCTTGTGGAACCCTTAGGCAATTTTTTACGGATCATGGAACCCTTGCCATACCTAAAGCTGTTATAAATTAGATTAGTGGTAGTATTCTAGACAGATATTAGCGTTGACATCTGAGTGATTTTCGCGTACATAGCGTTTCCAATACAAATTCCGTGACCTTGAACGATATCACCGATGCTAACATGAACTTCAGTGTTTTAACAAATAGTAAATAACAATGCTTTTGGCAAGAAAATTTGACTGAATTGGACAGATTTATTAGAAATGTACGCGTAACGCCTTACATAAATAATTTAATGCGTTTCTATGAAAATATTGCAGCTAATCTTATTTTAATATTATATCACAACTTGTCTCGCGGAACCCCAAAATTATTTCGTGGAACCCCAGGGTTCCACGGAACCCACTTTGGGAAACACTGTTCTAAAGGAATGGTAGCGACATGTCCAGTACAACCGAAGAAACAAGCAATCATTTTCTTGGAAGTGCTTCGTGAACGAGCAACTTTTGTGGATTTCGGTTAATTTTGGAAGATCCAAACAGTGGATTGTTGTTTAGTTTCCGGTTCATATGAATAAATCCAAGTTTCGTTACCTGTAACGATGTTGTATACGGATTTTGCAGTGCCTAGCTTGAATTTTTTTAGCATTGCCTTACACCAATCGACTCGAACCTTTTTTTGAGCTTCGGTTAAATTATGCGGAATCCATCGGGAACAGATCTTTTTCATAGCTAAATGTTCATGCAAAATCGAACGTATTGCAGTCTGCGAAATGCCAAGATAGAGGTATCTCTATCTCACGGTAAGTCACATGCCGATCTTCTTCTATCATTTTGCGGACAGCATCGATGTCGTTTTGAATCACAATCAATTTTGGTCGACCTTCACGAGATTCATCACTGACGGACGCACGACCACGACGAAATTCTGCAAACCAATTGTAAACAGTCATTTCTGATGGTGCTTCATTACCAAAAGTTGAACGAAGCGAATCTGTGCATTGTTATTGAGTAAGGCCTTTACTAAAATCGTAAAAAATCATCCAACGAAAACCTTCACGAGTAATATCCATTTTTTAACAAACTTGTTTTTTTAACGCTCACTGTCAACAAACTACTCGGTCAATATATAAGCTGCCACTGATTTCACAATAACAAATGTCAAATTTTACTAATATAGTAATGACACATTTCAATATTTCCATCTAGTGGTCGTTTGTAAAAACATAAAAGGTAATACCGTACAGACAGACACATGAGTGACGTTATAAGCGACTATTTTTGTTATATATATTTTTTTTGTTAAGTCAGTAATAAGGAAGATATTTTAAGTTTTCTAATAAACAATGTTCACATCGAAACACCCTCGTAATAATAATTTTGAGATGCCTTTTAGCCTATGTTCGAATTCTGGTTTCTCTCCTCTCATCGTACAAAATTACGAGAATGTACAGAGCGATCAAGAAATCTTGTCCGTTATGCAACACTTGACAGAAACATTTAGTAATCAAACTTATTTTCAAGGACATGTACACATAGGCGTACATTCTATTTTCATTATCTTATACGAATTGATTGATGAATAAATGAACACTATTTTTCTCTACACGCCAATGAGTTGACAACAGGTATTAAGTTAGGAACACATATTTTCGTTGCTTCTCGGGTGAGTTCGGACCAACGAAGTAATCTTATTGGTTCTTTGTTAAATTGGTATTTTCAGCTGTGGATTAGAACTCAATTTTGATATTTTTAAACTCATTGTTTACTGTTATGTTTTCTTAAGTAGCCTACGAAGGAGCAACTTACCTGTATTGTGTTGCGGAATGCAGGGCCGCCCCTAAGCGGGGGCAAGTGGGGCACCTGCCCCAGGCCCCGCGCCTGGAAGGGCCCCGCGCTTGGACCGTCAAGTAATAAAATACATTAAAAATATTATTCCAAGTTTTATAAATAGTTGGAAAAAAATTATATTTTCATTGAGTATGTGTACTTTGTTAATAGTTAATAGTATTAAAGAAAATATCGTTATTCAATATATATATATATATAGATGGGGCCCCGCAAATCCAGTTTTGGGGTCCCGCAATTCCAGTTTTGCCCCAGGCCCCGCAAATGCTAGGGGCGGCCCTGGCGGAATGTCTTAATATTTAAAATATTTTTCGTTCGCCTATTTTTCACCCAGCAAGTATTAAGTTAACTATTAACTAAACATTAAATTAACTAAGTTTGGATAATAAAACTGTTGTAAGTTTGATTTATTAGCTGTTGTTTTTATTAATTTTGTTTCATTAAATGAAGCTCGTATTACTAAACAAGAAATAGTTACCCGTTGTATCACAATTTATGCTGGCACATAAAGTTTCCCCTTAAAATTGTAACAATGCATGTACGTGTGGCTGTAAATTGGGTTCAAATCTCCAGGGGAGCAATTTTAATAAATTTTCAGTGCTTTTACGAAGATTATAAACTCTAATAAATAAAAGCTGTGATCTGTGATTATACAGCTTTTGTATTTTTTTGTAATAACTTTACCGGGATTTCATGTAGTTAATATTCTTTACAGTTAATTTTAGGTGGTGAGATGAAGTAAAAAGATGTGCACACCACATGACAAATACAAATATACATGCATTCAAATCAGTAGCGGTTCGTGAGGATTTCTAATTGCGAAGCTGCAGCCAGGAGCGTAACTAAAATTTCTTCTTTGAGGGGAGAGGTTGTAAAGATGAAACAAATAGAATTATTTTTTAATCATTTTAATCTTTTAAGTATACCTTATAATAACAGCTCCTTAAGGCGCGTACTTACTGGAGCATATGTACGCGCACGAACGCTGTGCGCGTAATATTTGCTCAGGTGAGTACGAGGTACAATTTGTGTGCGCGTACACTTTTACGCGCACGAATGCTATCCGTAGCTTGTCGGTCCCACCGATAAGATCAAAGAACTTGTGCGCTCAGTGTGTACGGGTTTATGCAGTTTATATAAATGTGCGCGCAAATTTAAGTAAATACCAGTAAACATTCCACATGGAATGAACTAATGAGTTGGCCCTGCAACTCATTGATGAGTATAAAAAATATCCTGTATTATGGGATTCTAAACTTGAACCACTATATATTTCCCTGCTTCTGTATAGTTGTGTCATCTACCACCGTTTGTTTTATTTTTCTTTTTTTAAACTAAGTATATGCATTGCTATGTACGCTGCCCTTGTTAAGGCAACATTACTTTTCGCCATTGTTGACACTACTTAATAATTATTTAACGACACAAATTCACCACTAAAAAAGATAAGGGCAGGGGTTCCACAAGGAAGCATTTTAGGCCCCACACTATTCAAAAATTTTGCCATGGATATTCCATCTAATTTGGGAGTGATTGCTATGTTTGCAGATGTCAGCGATTATAACACAGGACGAATGTCTCGACATAGCTATTAACGAACTGCAAAAAGCAGTGACAACCATCTGCCAATGGCTCAAAATGTGAAATATTTTGCTTAACACTAACAAATGCGAATGCAAAATATTTTCACCACAAGAGAATCTCACATCCACAACAGATTCGAATAAACGAACAACCAATATGTTGGAACCCAACAACATTAAGATACCTAGGAGTGCACCTCGACGGACGACTTACATGGACATCTCACATTAAAATGAAACTTCAGCTTGCACATCAAAGACTACACCAGCCCTTCCCCTTGATCAACAGAAAATCGAAGCTCAAAGTAAAATTTGCCTTGCTATGACGCTTGCGAAGTCTGGGGAAATACTTCTAAAACCAATATCCTCAAACTACAAACGCTGCAAAACAAAATTCTAAGAATAGCAGTAAACGCCCCATGGTTCATACGGAATGATCAACTTCACCAGGAATTAAATATGCCAACTATAGAATCATTTATTAGAAAAGTTACCGAACGTTTTATAAACAATATAAAAAATTGTGAAGGTGCGATAACCTACAACATCGGCCAAAAAGGTATACAGGTTAGACTGAAAAGACAGCTATCCCAAGACATATACATCAGCAGCAATAATAGTGATAGTGACAGTAACAATGATAGTGACAGTGACTTAATTTAAGATTAAATATTAGCATAGATATTAAAAACTATATATACATCAGACATAAGTCATACATTATAAGTTATATTTTAAGTACTATTAGGATAGTTAGGTTTGTCCCATGTTATTAAGCTAGTTTCTTTTACTTGTTACCACTGCTGTGAATAACATTTCTTTTTGTTGAACATAGATAAATAGATTTTGTAGATAAATAGATTAAAAAAGAAAAAAATAATAATAATAATTATTAATAAATATGTGCGTGGAGCGAGATTTTACGCGCACAAACAAGAAAGTTGTGTGCGCAAATTTTTTTTACCGCACGAAACCCCGCGCGCACATAATCCGTGTGCGCACAAATGCTCAAGTCAGTACGTACCTTAATATTCCGTGCAATGTCCGTCAACCGAAAAGGTGCACTATTTGAAGCACGGCCTTTTTACTTGCCCGACCTTAATATATAAGGGGCAAGTATTGTAATCGCGAAAATTTTCGATGTCGAGATTTTGACGGATGACCACGTTTCATGGTCCAGGGAATCCAAAAAACCTATTTTCGAAGTGCCGTCCGTATGTGTGTGTGTGTGTGTGTGTGTGTGTGTCTGTCTGTCTGTCTGTGTGTATACACGATAACTCAAAAACGGTTTAACTTAAAGAGTTCGTTCTGGTACTAAAAAATTCTCCTATTAAATAGGAAGAACCCTATTGTTTTTTATGAAAATCGGTTGACTAGAAATGGGAGTTTACTCGTGTCGATTTTAATATTTTTGCGAATATTTAGCAACAGAAAAATATTTCGAAAAAATTTATTGAACAAAAGTTACTATAAATGCAATAACTAATAACTTTTATTTGAGACGTTTTTTGATAAAACGAAAAATTTCCAAAATTTTTTGTAAAATTATTTAAAATTTTTCCAAGTCTCAATTTTTTCATACTTATATGTAACGTTTCCATGGTCATGATAATTAATTCGTAACTAGTAAAGCAAGCCTTGGACAAAAATTTGTATAGAACATAATTTGATGTATTTTTGAAGATTTATCTAAATATATAAATTTTTTTTTTTTTTTTTAGTTTATTTTTTTTTAATTTTTTTTTTTATGGGAGGGCAAGTCTAGCGGAGGTTTCCTTTCGCCACTGGTTTCACTTCTTGATGCACTTTTGTCACAGGCCCGACCGCGTAATGGGTCCATTTGATTAATAATCATTTTTATATAAAAAACCCAATGAAACCCTTAGTTTTCGGCCGACATTTGTTTTAAATTAACCAAGTGTGACGTCATTACATAGTTATCTTAAACAGACTATACTTGCCTTACAAAACTTAACCTGATAACCTCGAATTTGACATAGACTGAGAGCGGCTATTTTCGCATAAATTGTCATACACGTCAGTACTTCCAAACATACAGAGCGTTCATAAATGATTAATTGTCGTTTGAATTTCCCGCTCATTAGATTATAGGTTGTTATAAAACTTATAAACGCAAAATTAATAAGCCGTTGACAAAGCAATTTATTAATAATACACAATTGTTATTGTTTATATGAATATTTTTAGGATTTTATAGATATGACCACCTAAAAAACCCTCATAACGTTTCTGCCTGTCTGTCTGTCTGCACGGTAGAAGTTGTAGCCAAGAGGTAGATTAAGCAACAAAAAGTAGTTTATAGATTTTTTTAATTTTAACGTTTTTAAGTTTTTTTTCCAAAAATGTTCTAAAAATAATATTGTCTCGCACTCGCAAACGGAAAAGGGTTCAACTAAAAATCTGAAAAAAATCCTGTATTGATCCAAACCGGAAACGTACGACAGGAATTTTTGATCAGATTTCGTTTTTGGAAAATATGGCAGTTTTGGTGTTTTTGACAATATTAATTATATTTTTAATTCATACCAAAATTATGGCTAATAGTGTTATGGATTTTATGTATTTATGGCTAAAGTAGTGTTATGTTCTTTTTTGAAATAAAAAAATAATATATTTTTTTTAACAGTTGAGAGTTCATGTGTGTAGAGTGTAACGTACAGAGCGTACATGTAGTGCGTAGTATTCAGTAGGTCCCGTCTACTATTATTTCTCGTGATTCAACCTATTTGATTTACTTTAGATTTTTATTTTTGAGATATCAAAAAGTAATAAATTATTTATGATAGTGAAATACTTATAAATCAAATAACACATTGTTAATAGTGCGAAATGAGTTTCTGAAATTGAAAAAAAGCCATTTATCACTATACATATTTCTAATTAATTTAATGAAGCCTTGAACACGAAGAAAATGCAGAAAAAAGAGCTGGGGTTTTTTAAATTAAATGTTATTGTGATTTTCGCAAATTGTTTAAAAAAAATAAATGGAAGCTCTTAGTAGTCAAATGATCAATAAAATGATTATAAAAAAATAAAAAACTGTTGATTTTGATGTGATTATAGACCAAATATTCCTAGGCATCCAGCATTATGTTGGCTTCTTACACTTATTAAATACCTACAAAATCCTGAAGTTTGTGGAAATTCACACTTCAATTTTTAGAAGAGTCTTTTCTAATAATTAGTACTTTGTTGATTGTCAATGTCCGACGACTTTCAGTGTCAAATTATATCCATATCTGCGTTTATGGTCAAATGCATTATGTACAGAGAGCTAGGGTACAAAGAGCTTATACCGTGTGATCATAATTTCTTGTTAGTTACATAACAGTAAACAATGAGATTAAAAATATCAAAACTGTATTCTATATCTTATCTAAAAATTCCAATTTAACAAAGAACCAATCAGTAACGATATTGTATTAATAACTTCATGTTGTTCGTTAACTCAATGGCGTGTAGAGAAAAAGTAGTGGTTTTTGTTAAGATATATTATTGTTTTTTTCGTTATTATTGTTGTTGTTGATATTATTGTTATTAAGATTGTAATTGGAAGACGATTGTTGATCGAGGTTAGCTCTTAGAGGTAAGTGAAATATTGAACAAACATAACCCAATATAAAAATCGAATCTACGTCTATGTGTGCATGTCCTTGGAAATAAATTTGATAACACAATGTTTCTGTCAACTATTGCATAACTGACAAGAAATTATGACCGCTCTGTATAATTTATTTGATCTCGGTACAATGAACGAGTTCAAAAAGATGTTTTTTTTTACCAATAGCCATTTTATTTTTTTCAGGCAATACTAAATTAAAGGAAAAATTGTTGATAAAAAAATAAATAATGATATGAATGCCACTACATTTTGAGAACCGGTGCTTTAAATATTATTTAGGCTTTATCTTGCCCTTATCTTTCTTCGTAAGAAGGGTTCAAAACTTTTTCCGACTTTGTAAATGACGCTGTTTCTTGCCTTTCTGATTTTGTTACTGGAATCGTACACAAGTAAAAAAATACAAAGACCACATGGTGAGGAACTCAGGTAGTTGCTGTCTCCCTCGTGCCAAATTTTGTTACCTACAACATTCTGCAGATGTTCACAACTGTAAAATATTTTACAGCAGAGGTTTTTCAGGTACAAGGTCGCCAAATCTGAAAAATATAATTCAGAACATTAATTCGCAAATTATAGTCAAAATTAGTTCATTTTTAGGGTTTTGTAGGTATGACCAAAAAACCCTTATACCGTCATTTTGTCGTCTGTCTGTCTGTCTGTCTGTCTGTCTGTCTGTCTGTCTGTCTGTCTGTCTGTCTGTCTGTCTGTTCGGTAAAAATTGTAGCCAAACGGCTAAACCTAGAGAATTGAAATTTGGCATGCTTATACAACTCTTTGACCCGCACATAGGAAAAATACTAAAACATCTAAAAAACATATCCCCCTAAAAATATAAACAAATATGTGCTCATCGAAAAAAAAAATATTTTTTTATAATTCTGAGTAGGGTATCAAATGAAAGCCCTTGGTATGTGGATTAACGATCAAATTTTTATTTTTGCAAAATAAATTATTTTGAAGCGATTTTTGCCAAAATTGTGCAAAAATTTTTTTGTCCCACACCCTGTAGCCCAGATGGTTTAAACTAAAAATCTGAAAAAATTCTAAGTAATGTACATTGGTGTGAACCGGAATAGTTCAACAGGAATTTTTGATCAGATTAGGTTTTTGGAAAAAAACGCATTTTTTGTGATTTTTGGCTAATAATGTACACAAGTTATAGCTTTGTAACAAGCAACACTCTAACGTGTGTGCTGGTCTAGTGGTATTTGACGCTGACTTTTCACCCATGTAACCCGATCCGATGGGGATCGAACCCTGGAGGACTATTTTTATTTTTTTTTTTTTTTAATTTCTATATTGTTTAAATTATTTTTTGAAAATTCTAATTATATTTTGGCAAATGTTGCATTTAATTTTTAAAAGCGTAAATTTTATAGCCAGTGGAAATTGTTTAAATTATAATTTAATTCTGTTTCAATGTACACGAAATCAGAGGGGCGGAACTTATAACAACCAATGGAAGCCATAGGCGCAATTTTGAAATTCTTATTGAACCTTGCTATATAAAAAAAAATACTGCACATATTTAGAAACCTAAATAATGGTATTAGGCGTTCGAATTAAAATTAACAAAAAACATATTTTAATATAAAATTTGTTTTCGCATCCAAAATAATCATCATTCACTTACTAAATACCTGCAAAACCCTGAAATGTGTGAAAATTCACACTTCGCATCAATTTTTTTATATTATTGTTCTATGTTTATTAAAACAATTAAACTTTATACATTGATACTTCATAGATTACATTATACATTTAGGTATATAGTAGCCGTTCGGATATGTGAACTACTAATATCTGCCAATTTTCTGCAGATTCATTAACATTTTTTTTTCCGGTCCATATTTTTTTTTAGTGTTTTGTAGGTATGACCACCAAAAAACCCTTATAACGTCACTCATGTGCCTGTCTGTCTGTCTGTACGGTAGAAATTGTAGCCAAATGGCTTAACGTAGACAGTTGAAATTTGGCATGCTTATACAACTCTTTGACCCACATATGGGAAAAATACTGAGAATTCAAAAAAACACATCTCGAGATAAATATAAACAAATATGTATTTAATAAAAAAATAAATATTTAAAAAAAAATTATTGTGTGGTATGAAAAGAAAGCTCTTAAGACGTAGATTAAGAAACTATAAGTAGTTTTTTGAAATTGGTTTCTTTGAACACGATTTTAGCCAAAAATGTGCTAAAAAAGTTCTTGTCCCCTCCCCTTTTACTCAAAGGGGTTAAAAAGGGGTTTAAAAGGGGCTAAAAATCTGAAAAAATTACAGGTAATGTACATTGATTTGAGTCGGAAACGTACGAGAGAAATATTTCATAAAATTGTGTTTTTGAAAAATATTGCAGTTTTTATGTTCTTGACAAAATTAATTATTTTTTTTTATTCAAGACTGAATTATGGCTAATAATGTTATGGAGTTTTTTTTTTTTTTTTTATAGTTAAGATACTGCGTGTATTTTTTTTTTTAAATTAAAAATATTTAAAAAAAAAATATTTTTTTTAAATAGTTGCGAACTTAGTTCCGCACCACACTACACTCAACACTTCAGTTCAGTTAGGAGTTCAGGAGTGTTTAGTTATTTTATTACACTATTATACGCTGTGAATTAACCTATAATTTTAATTACATTAGATATTTGTTTTTAAAGTATCAAAGAGCAATAAATCATTTGTAGTAATAAAATACTTATAAATCAAATAACACATCGTTAATAGTGGGAAATACGTTTTTGAAATTGAAAAAAATTAAGCCATTTATCAATATATTTCTTATTAATCTAATGAAGACTTAGATAAGAGCAAATCGCCGACCAGCGTAGCGTAGTGGTAACACATGTGCTCTGCGTTGCTAAGGTCTCGGGTTCAAATCCCGTTCAGGCAAATAATAAGGCTAATAATAATAAAAAAAAAAATTAAATGGAATCTCTTAGTTCTCAAATAACGAATAAAAGTGATTATCAAAAATCTTTTGATTTTGATGTGATTATAGACCTGTACCTATTCCTAGACATCCAGTATTATGTTGCTTCGTATAATTATTAAATACCAATAAAATCCTGAAATGTGTGAAAAATGACACATTTATATTTTTTCCGGGGGTCCCGACCTCTTGTGTGCGCCCCTAGTCTAAACTGAAATTGAAGTTAAATTGGATATTAAACTATAGGTCGTACATTTTCGAAACAACATATTGCGCAGAAACGAGTTTTTGACTGAGAGCTTACTGCGTCTGCACGCACGCAAAGCAGTAGCGTGTGTATTACTTATTATTTTACTAGTCAGCTGTTTGTTTGGTACCTTGTTTGTGTTTCGGACCGACACTGGTAAAATAACTGAAGTTCGCGTCGATTTGATGATTCATTGTGTTGTTTCGAAAATGAACGACCTATAATACATGGATTAATTCAGAAAAAAAAAAACGCTATCGAAAAGGTAAGAAACCTAAAGCAGCGCAGCAGATTACTGCTATGTTGGCTACGCTGGATAAGAAAAGTAAGAGTACTTGGGGGGGGGGGCTGAAGCTCAACCCCCCTCTCTCTCGAGTATGCACTTGCTAGATATTAGCTATGCTAATTTAATTGATAAATAAAATTAATAAATTACTTAAAATATTATCGCTTGAAATACTGAAATAATTACACAATAACTTGAAAATAGACATCAGCGATATTTTTCTGTAATTTTTTAAATCTATTTGTGGGTTTCGAATAACTTTTATATTTATATAGTTTAGAAATGTTCAATTAATACGTCAAAAATGTTTACGACTTGATTACTTATAGTTTAAAACCTTCGTCGAAAATATTATACTTGAATGCCACTTGGTACAAGTATTCTTCACGAAAATTAAATCATTTTTACTCGTAACACCTATTTTGAGAACCGCGGCAGATTCAAGATGGCAGCAAAAATAGACTACCAAGTACAATAACTATAAGTAGGTATATGTTGTCGACCTCAGAAGTATGAATAGTTTATTAGATTCCGGGATAATAGGTCAGGAACAAAGAATTACTCCGTATTGACGTAAAACTAGTTTCGATAAACTTATATTATCTTCTTCAGTTACACTACATAATTTGAAACAGAGAAATAACAAATTAGTAATTATACAATAAATTAGTCAATTGTGTCTTGTCAACATATTTGCAGAATGAAGCTTTAGCTACAATTTGTCGCATCGTACGCAAATATGCGTCGATTGGTTTACAAGATGGCGTATATATTGTAATTTGGTTATTAACAATTTCATAACAGTTTTTTCTACAATTAAAAATACCGTATTAGATAGAGAAAAATTCGCTGCAAATTTTGATATATAGATTGTTATTAATTTTATTTTCGATTATTCGTTTTCTTATAAGACACTATTGATAATTATAGGGTTGTGCGCCGCCTTAAAGAACTGTTAGAAATAAAATAATATATAAATGTCCAAGTAGAACTAAAATTAGATATATTGCTTTGAAACAATTCAAATATCAGAACTTTACTGCCTGTATAGTTTAGTATAGTTATTATAGTCGCTATATTATATGGAATTATTTTATAGTTCTGAGAATAATATTCTGAACCAGGGATCTCTAATCAGTTTTAACTTCGGGCCATATTAGTAATTAACTGAACCCACACAAATATTTTAAGTCCATTGTGTCTGTTCCTATATTATGTATTGTATTCGAGTTTTATTATTTTTATTTTTAGTTTTGAAGCTGCGAATAGTAAAGAGTCCACATTACCGAATCGATCGTGTAATGTATCGCGTAAAGTAATGCTCGCTTGGAATGTACGTGTCGCGAACGTATTAGGCTCAACAGCGCTGTGAAGTGACGCCAAACGGACCAAATCTGAACTCATGGGACTGTACTACTAAATTTCAATTTACTAGACAGTATTAAGCACTACTAACAATAATTCTGTATTATGAACATCAATTTTTAGTAACGCTTAAGCCGCATTCAGAGCTCTTAAATCAATAGCTTATCAATAGCTTATGCACTGTAGATTATAGACTGTTCACTGTCACCAGAAAGTTTGTCATAGACGTGAAACCGTTCAGACCTCCAAATTTAATACACTGTTTGTTGTGGATTGTGCATAATTTTCTAAACTTATAGCTAGTGAGATGTTTTAATGAGACAGACAGATAAACACATTGGCTATCGCATTCTATCAGTGACACCGTACTTATCGTATGCCTTTACATAACCTAACATAATGTCATCATTAACAAATCTTGCTCAAAATTACAAAGACGAACAGTAAATATGATCAATTTAGGTAATTAGGTAGTTAAAATCTAAGACAACAGAATTATAAGAACAATAATACATATAAAACA
This sequence comes from Liopterus haemorrhoidalis, assembly GCA_963971575.1. Taxonomy (NCBI): domain Eukaryota; kingdom Metazoa; phylum Arthropoda; class Insecta; order Coleoptera; family Dytiscidae; genus Liopterus; species Liopterus haemorrhoidalis. The sequence continues at coordinate 16,715,799 of OZ020621.1, forward strand.
TTTTACGAAGCTATTTAGCTTCGAATAGTCCGCCATCTGTGAATTTTGAAACCAACTATTTAGTTGGTTTCAAAATTCACAGATGGCGGACTATTCGTAACATATTAATTTCTAACTTGATATGAACGGTACGTGCAACGTTAAAAATAATGCATAGAAACATAACTTACAGCTAACAAAGCACAGTCTACAACCTCTTAATTTAAAGAGCTCTGAATGCGGCTTTAGTATACTTGTCTTAGTAGTGCTACTAAGATTTAGTAAAAGATTATAAACATTGCCCTTTATTTTTAAGTAAAGAAGTTGGATTGGTTATCAAATGTCCAGCTTTTTGTAAACGTGAATTCTTTTCCAAATAAGCTCGCATTTGTACTGGCATCCTTCAAGTCTTGATTTGCATGGGGATTTCTCCTATTTGCAGAGACTTGACTCTTGTTAAAGTGTACTAAACTTTCTTTGCTAACAGAGAAACAAAGGTCTCTAACAGAAACCAAATATTTCTTTTGATTATGAAGTTACGGGTGGAAAAGTATTTTCTCGTATTTTATTTTTGTCCTTAAAACTCTGTAGAACATAGGAATGGTACAGAATAAAATAAAACAACAACTAAAGCTTTTATAATACAGTGGTATTTAAACTGAAACAGAATGAAATCTTGAGCAAAAAAAAAGCGTATGGTTTGATCATGTGGGTACCGATACCGGCAGCTATTTATCAGTAGCATTGTTTGATAACAGTCATATAATAATAATGGTGATCAATTAACCTCACTTATATTCTTATAACCAGGGTGGCGAACCTATGACGCGTGCCAGTGATTGCACATGAGAAAATTATTTGTTGACACGCAGGTAATTCGAATACAATAGTTATTTATGTAATTAATGTGTAAAGGGGGTCTTCATAATCGAGTGCGAATTTTCGCAAGAGACGTTTGCCGAATGCTGAAAATGGAAGCACGAGATTGAAAAGAGTCCTTACACAGGTATTCTATAAAAAAAAAAAAATCAGCTGTAGCCACCACAGGACCGACCGCCATCGTAAAGTACTTATATAAATTACATTTTAGCAACCGAGTAGAAATAACTTGGCCTAATATTTTCTAACAGAGATATTATTTATCATGACCATGGAAACGTTACATATAAATAAGAAAAAATTGAGACTTAAAAATTTTTTTAAAAAATTACAAAATTTATTCGAAATTTTTTGTTTTATCAAAAAACGTCTAAAAGTTATTGGTTATTGCTTTTATAGCAACTTTTGTTTAATAAATTTTTTCGAAATATTTTTCTGTTGTGAAATATTCACAAAAATCGATACGAGTAAACTCCCATTTTTAGTAAACTAATTTTTACCAAAAGTTGATCAACTCGTGCCATTGATAGCAGAAGCTTAAATATAAAGTTTCATAAAAATCCTTTCAGCAGAATTTGCTCTACACGTGTACACAGACAGACGGACAGACAGACAGACAGACAGACAGACAGACAGACAGACAGACAGACAGACGGACGGACGGACAGACATACCGACAGACATCATGGTAAAAATAGTCAAAACGATATGTAGGTCAGATAATATGTCAAAACGACCTCAATTCGTGGAGATCCATCGAAATCTCGAAATGTCAAAATCGGTATGATCACAATACCTCCCTTATATATATATATTGGCGGTCGGTAAAAAATAAATACCGAAAATATCAGGTCGTCACGGATGAAATTTGTAGTTAATAATATTGCCAACTTAACAGCTTATTATTTGCTCTCGCGGGTGCGGGTTTGTCCACCCCTGTCTTACTCAGGTTACAGTGTTATTTTTATAAAAGAATAAAATACCGATATTAATTGATGCAATCATATTTATTTAAAAATCACTTAAAATTACAATACTTTAAAAAAAATCTCATACATGAGCTTGGTGATCTTTGCAAATTTCAGCAATATTGGGACGAATAAACGATAAAGCCATTCGCATCTCCTCTTCTAAATTTCCCAGGTTCTCGCGCTTCTTTTTTTTAAAAATATTAATCATCGTTGAAAATCTTGCTTCGCAAAGAAATGACGTGGAAAATAATAATTGTGGCGCCCGCTCCTGGCCCAGGTAGGGTAGGAGTACACGACGACACACAAGGGTTGACTTTGAAATGTCAAAAATATAAAGGAGCGGTGCGCGGATCGAAGAATGTATTACAATTAAAAATAAGTTATAGTTGAAGGTAATGGGATTCGGACCAGTCAGAAAATAAAAACAAATTTATTAACTTCGCTAACGTTTCGATTTTATTTAAATCTTCATCAGAGCTTAGTTAATAGTCACGATATAAAATAAAAGTTTTAAAATTAATAACGAACACATCATATTGTCCGGTTATTGAACTCAGAGATAAGCAATGAGTTCAATAACCGGACAATATGATGTGTTCGTTATTAATTTTAAAACTTTTATTTTATATCGTGACTATTAACTAAGCTCTGATGAAGATTTAAATAAAATCGAAACGTTAGCGAAGTTAATAAATTTGTTTTTATTTTCTGACTGGTCCGAATCCCATTACCTTCAACTATAATTACTAACTTACGGACGTAACTCATCTAATCAAGATTAAAAATAAGGTTAGGTTCTTGGTGCAAATGCGTTGCCAATAAATTGAATAAAAGAGAGAAATGGTTTTGGAGATCGCTAATATGTTAGGGAAATTTACAGTGTACAAATAATAATGACAGGTAGTGTAGCGTTGCCAGGAATAATAATAAATATTAAAATTATTATCAAAAAAAAGTAGTTGAAAAAAAAACTTGTAAAATAATTGAACAAAAAAAATTTGTACATAAAATTTAAACAATTATAATTGTTGCGGACTGCAACAATTAATAGCGGTAAGCGCAGCGGTGAAGACGGTCGATTACACTGTAAATTAATCCCACAACAAATTCATAAAAAATCTTGATTCTAAATTTAAGGAAAAATTTATATTAAAAATCTACAAAAAAAGGATGAATTTAAACAATTTCTCAACGCAAAATGTTGAGAAATGGGTACAGATCTACTAGTAAATTTATAACAAATATATTAGGCTAAATAAAACAAATAAAATATTATTTAAGCAGAACGAACCGCAGGAAGAAACGGTATAACGCGAGTTCGTACTGAGTGCAGCGACATATGACGTCACTCAATAAATTGACAAATTTAAAATAAATTTAAAAATAGACAGTTTATATAAATAAAATTTAGAACATTATTAACAGTAAGTGGCAGTAATTAATTAATTACTGCCACAATGACTGATTTTAAACACACAAGAATTCTGGAGGGAAAACTCCAGAAAAAATAACTATAACAAAATATAAATTTAATAATTAATATACCCTGATATATTAATTTACAATCTACACGAATCAGGGGATCCTGATTAAATTGAAACTGATTTTAAACTATTACTTCAATATAAAAATCAAAAACACGTCTGCTCATCTTGGTAGAGAATTATTAATGAATTTAAGATGGATGAATTTGACTAGCAAAAATCTTACCAGCGACTCTAAACATGTTTTATTTTAAGGAAAACAAATTGTTATTTTAAATAAATTAAAATTAGGTTTAAATTAATACAATAATAAATTATTATAGTATTATATAATATTATATAAAATATTATTGTATCAGGTAAAGAATATGGTAATATGTTTGTATTTTGGAAATAAAATATCGCGAGGTTCGAAACATGTTTTTTCAATAAAATGAATATTTATTTAAATTAAGTAAAATTGATAATTAAACGGAAATAAAAATATAATTTAGATATAAAATGAAAAATACAAGGTGATACGCCCTAAGCGGGCGCTTCAATAATAATAATGTGTTTAGTGCTTTTTTGCTAGACATCTTTATTATTAGTATTCATCTTTAACACAGTCAGAATTTTTCATTGAACTTCAATTTTAATCTACGATCTGAAGAGAGCGATGTCAGTTCTTCTTATTAATTCTGAGTAAAACTGGAGAAGTCGGAAGAAACAAACTATTTTCTTATCTAAACAAATTGTTCAGTTTAACAACGGAAAATATTTTTCAAAATTATTTTATTTGAATTGTATTGATTATTATTTGCAACAATTTTTAATTGTGTATTTGCTTTTTTCGCGGAACACTTGAAGTGGCTTCACGGAGCACCAGTGTTCCGCGGACCACGGATTGAGAACCAATGCTATAGATGTTTGTGTCTAAGTATTATTTTGTATATTAAATAAAGGTATGTCGATCGGCGTAGCGTAGTGGTAACACATGTGCTCTACGTTGCTAAAGTCTCGGGTTCGAATCCCATTCAGGCATGGAATTTTCAAAAATATAAATTGTCCTGGCTAATTTCCCAAGCAGCAAAGATAAAAAAAAATCAGTAAAGGTAAATATGAAACTGGCTAATAAGTGCCAAAATAATAATAATAAAAAATCAGCTGTGGCCACCACAGGACCGACCGCCATCACAAAGTACTTGTATAAAATACATTCTAGCAGCAGAGTAGAAGTAACTTCGCCTAATATTTTCTAATAGGGATATTATTTATCATGACCATGGAAACGTTACATATAAGTATAAAAAAATCGGCAGTGGCCACCACAGGACCGACCGCCATCACAATGTACTTGTATAAAATATATTCTAGCAGCAGAGTAGAAAGAACTTGGCCTAATATTTTCTAACAGAGATATTATTTATCATAACTTTAACTTTTTTTTATCTTTAACTTTTGTTAAATAATTTTTTTCGAAATATTTTTCTGTTGCTAAATATTCGCAAAAATCTTAAAATCGACACGAGTAAACTCCCATTTTTGGTCAACCGATTTTTACAACTCGTGCCATTGATGTCAAAAGCTTAAATATGCAGTTTCATAAAAATTCTTGTAGCCGAATTTGCTCTGCACGTGTACAGACAACAGACATACCATCGAAATCTCGAAGTGTCAAAATCAGTATGATCACAATACCTCCCTTATATATGTTGGCGGTCGGTAAAAATTAAAAGAAAATAATTCGAAAATGCTAATTTAATTCAAATCGTAAAGAATCTTTCGGTAATAATTACATATTTATCTTACGCATTATAAATGTTTTTAAAGTTATGCAAACAACACTTTATCTCAAATTTAAGTCTAGATAAAACATAAAGTTAATATATTCAGAGAGCTAATTACTTAAAATTATCATTTTGTATACGAATTTAGAAAACATTCGCATTTCTCGGTTTACATTATATTTTTCCCTATGTTTATTTTATCAAAAATAAATGTTGAGTGTAAAAAGAAAAATAACGGTGTAAATTTAAGCAATTCTCATACATTATATGGACATATTTTACATAATATGAAGAGCTAATGGATATGGTATTATGTTACTCTTTTACGAAAACGGCTTTTTATTTCAAATATTTCAAAATAAATATTAAAATAAATGCATGTATAAATCATATTATGTCAAAAAGATCTTATTACTATCTTAATGACAAAACAAATATGTCTAAAATAAACTAAATACGAAGTTGATAAAAAAATACGTGGACTGCGCGTATTGCCTATAGTATTTATCTATTAATAGTTGCTTGATATGTTGCAGGTGTCTTTTTTGAGTTGACTACCGTTAAATTATTTTCTTTAAATTTTATAGAAGTTTTTATAATTCGATTCTTTTTGCCCCGGTGATTTTCAAAATGTACCTTTAATATTATAAAAAATCAAAGAGGTGCGTATCTGTGTAAAATTTGGTTTCAAACTTGGAAAGACTGCGACAAAAACACTTAAAAACATCTTTTGGAGAAGATACTCTCTATAGATTTGCATGTTTTAATTTTAATAGTCGACTCAGCCTCAAGCATTTAATACTTAAAATGAATACCAGTTTGTACAGTGATAATAGGACCAGTCGAAACGTCACACTGACCACGTGGATTTCATATCTATGACCGGCGGGTTAAAAACGGAGAACTTACCTTCTCTGCCTCTATGCGCCTATCTAGGCGTTTGGGAACCTATTATTTATTATTATTATTTATTTAAATTATATGATAAGAGATGAGGGTAGGTCTTCCATAGGGGATTTTTTTTTTTATTTTTTATCATACTCCTCTTGTTGCATGTAATCATATAAAACAGTTTTGCATTTTTTTTTTTAATTTGAAGTCTTAAAAAGGCATAAATGTATGTAGCGCGCGAAAACCACGTGTGACGTCATAACCTACCTAGTGTACTACATACAGCCTACCGAGTCTACAGCGTACAGCCTACACAGTCTGTCGTGAACTTATTTGCTTGTATAACTTTTATAGATTGTGTAAAGTTAGAGTGATTTTAATTAAAATAAAGTTATTCTACATTTTTACTGTATTAAATTATATATTAAAATATATAAAACATTGAAGATCCAGGGCCCAGTACTTCGAAACATCGAAAATATTGTTCAGTACCGATGTGAACAAATACTTTGTTTACAACTCCACAAAAACAATTTATTTCATTACCTAATGGTGAAAAACAAAAGAAAAGGAAGAAAAGAATCAATGTTGGGTAAATTTTCGCTCTGAGCCCTAACAAAATCTTTATCTGCCATTTTAATAATAAATGCGTGAAAAATAGTTTAAAAACAAATACAAAACTTTCGAACAATACAATATACACACGTAAAGATTATGTTGTAGTCTGGGCCGTCTAGGGTTTGACGTCATGCTCAGTCGTATTTACTCGGCAACCTTCGCGCTGTGGTCGGCTTATTTCAAATTTATAATATTTTTATTAAAAAATTTGGTTGAAATATTAATTAAAACGTTATTTTTGTTTTGTTAGGTGACATAACTAACATTAACATAAGAAAAAAAATGTAGTTTTCAAAAACATTAATATTTCAAAAAAATGTGTAAATTTGGCATGCTTATACAACTCTTTGACCCACAACAGGAAAATTATAGTTCAAAAAACATATAGCGGGAAAAATATAAACGAACATGGAGGAGTTCGAATAGGAGTTGTTAAACGCCGGTCGTGTTATATTATACGGAATATCGGAAAAAAATTATGAGCATGTCGAAATATGTGGGTTATATTGATAAACAAGCAGTCTAAAATCACCACCACACAAAGTCAATGGAAATTCAAACAGAAAGATAACCTGCACCTGTAAACCGCAACCTTTGTTAGAAACTAGCTGCCTAACAAAATTAATCAAAAACGAAAGCAAACGTTTTAGTGAAGCTGTATCAGAATATCTACGTACAATATTTGAGACTGCATGCCCTAATCATGTATTAAAGTTACACGGGTAGATATTTTTTTATGCTCGACAAGGATTTTTATAATTGAGTATTTATTATTTGTTGAATATTTTTAATAAATACTAGTTTGTTAAATATTTAATAAGTTAAAAATATTGATGTAATCTGTAGCTTTTAAATGCTTTTAGCACACTCTGCTTTTAGCACATTCTTTGTCCCGTATTTATAGCATTTTCACATGCTTTTTTACCTATTTATCTCTTCTACAACAACACCAAATATATTTATTATTTTCACAAATTGTTTTTCATTTGGAAAAAATTTAAGTGAATGTTTCTCTCACTTCTTTTCCTAGAGTGACAACCAAATACATAACAGTTTGTGTTATGACAACTCATTATAACACAAAATAATATAAAAAAGATTAATAGTTGCTATCAAAAGTTAATGTTACAAACAAACTGCAACATTAAAGTTTAAACGCGATACAAACAACACGAGGTAGTCACTAGTAAATAATAAACAGTTACTCGTTCCACTAGTGCAAATTTTACCCGCTTGGTGTCACTTCATAGCGCTGTTGAACCCAATAGCTAAATCTTGATGCGAGCGCATCTCAAGTGTATAAACGTGGTCATTCTTTCAAAATGTATCGAATTTTATTATTTTTAATATGTACCCACAATTTATTATCACTTTCTACATACCGAAAAAACCCTGAAATGTGAGAAAATTCACACTTCACATCATTTTAAAGTTTTTATGTTTTTAGGGATTTGTAGGTATGACCAAAAAACCCTTATACCGTCATTTTGTCGTCTGTCTATCTGTCTGTCTGTCTGTCAGTCTGTTTGGTAAAAATTGTAACCAAACGGCTAAACCTAGAGAGTTGAAATTTGGTATGCTTATACAACTCTTTGACCCGCACATAGGAGGATATTATTAAAGGAGAAATACTAAAACATCTAAAAAATATATCCCCCTAAAAAAAAAACAAATAACTGTTCATCGAAAAAAAAATATATATTTTTTTAAATTCTGAGTAGGGTATCAAATGAAAGCCCTTAGTACGTGGATTAACGACAAAAAATTAATTTCTGCAAAAAAAATTATTTTGACGCGATTTTTACTAAAATTGTGCATAAAAAATGTTGTCCCACACCCTGTAGCCCAGATGGTTTAAACTAAAAATCTGAAAAAATTCTAAGTAATGTACAATGGTGTGAACCGGAATAGTACAACAGGAATTTTTGATCAGATTATGTTTTCGGAATATAACGCATTTTTTGTGTTTTTAACTAAAATATGTTAAGTATTTAATTCGCTATATGACAGTAGATAAGTAAGCGCTCGTAGCGTAGTGTGTTTCGTCGTTTCTTTGTAATTTACAAACTTGAGTTCGATTCCTGTCAATTTTAATTTTTCTTTTTTTTTTTTGCATTTTCATTTTAAAAGTGTAAATTTAATAACCAGTGGGAAGTGTTGAAATTATAATTTAATTCTATGTTTGAATGTATACGAAATCAGAGGGCGGGGCTTATGATTTAAGCAACCAATGGTAGCCATAGGCGCAATTTTCAAAATCTTAATGAACCTTGCTATATAAAAAAAATAAAAAATACTGCACATATTTAGAAACTTAAATAATGGTATTAGGCATTCGAATTAAAATGAAAAAAAAAATACCTACAAAACCCTGAAATGTGTGAAAATTCACACAATTTTTTTATGATACTTTATTTACTTCCGTTTTGCTTACTGTTTTTTATATCTTATTTAATTAAAGTTAAAATTGTTATAAGTTCACCTTTTCATGATCGTGTTCGCTAACAATGAAATGTTCTAGTAATATTGAGAGCAACACGAAAACCATTTACGTAAGAAAATCTCTCGTGTCGAAAACATCAGATATTTTTTATAACAAGATCTCGTTAATTTAGAATTTAAAATCTTTAAATTCCATTGAAACTGTCCTTACTCCATTGATAAACATTAATGATTATAAATTATAACTGCGCTCGATGTACAAAATAAAGATTCCATATAGGATCTAGTGTTTATCTTGGAGTAAGTAGTTAATCTGATACTCAATCGAGGTTAGATCCTTAGATGGACACTTGCCAGCGCTCAACGTAAAAAGAAGTCACTAATTATTGACCTTAAGTAGCCATGACTTACAAGTAACATACTATTAGATACTTTACGTTCGACGTATTCTCAACAATTCAGGAAATTCATGGAATTTCATGTTTATTTATATTGAATATATTTGCGCATTTTTTACAAATGGCGTTAAGAATTTTTGAAGATCAATAAAAATGTTGATAACATAATGAATTCCGGTTTTATATCAAATTTAAGCTAATTTTATACACAGTGACATCTGGTGGTGCTTATTGGGTTACCGAGATTTTATCAAAAATAAGTGATCTGAGCGCGTTGCAGAAGCGACTTGATATGATGCAGTGAGTTGGCGGTTGTTTTGTTTGCTTCACTAAATTATTTTGTTTTATAGCATTTTTTGTAATACAATTTTCTTTATTCTGGCGATTTTTAATCTGATCAAAGAGCAGCGTGTCTGTGTGAAATTTTGTTTCAAACTTGAAAAAACGGCGACATAAACACTTTAACTTGAGCATCTGAACAACTTTTGGAGTCGAATTGCATGTTTTAAGTGATTCGGTCATTTTTAAGATGGTAGAAAATGTCAATCAAAAAGGAGAGAACCGGTAGGCTTTCAGTTTCTAAAACCGACGAAAGGTTATCCAGGTTCAAAATGTCAAACGAGGGTTACGTCTTATCAGGGCCGTAACCAGCTTTTTTCGGGCCCTGGGCAAGGTTTTATAATTCTTAACTATTGCTGCCATCTGGCAACTGACGCTTCTATCGTAAAGTTTGACAATTTTGAAGGTATACGTACTCAGAACATTTTGACATACAAGCACTATTTGTGTTGTTTGAAAAAATGGAATTAAATCGTGAACATTTTCGACCGATTATTTTTTACAACTTTTGACGTGGATTAATCCAACAACAGTGCATCTATGAACTTAATTCGACTTTTGGCGATGAAGCACCATCAAGAACTACTGTTTATCGATGGTTTGCTGACTTCAGTTGTGGCCGTAGTTCGCTTAAGGACGAATTTCGTGAAGGTCGTCCAAAATCGGTTGTTGTTCTGGAAAACATTGATGCTGTGCGTGAACTGTTACTGCAAGATCGTCATGTGACTTATCGTGAGATTGAGGTATCCTTGGGCATTAGTGGAACATGCATTCACTATTGCATGAACATTTGGCCGTCAAAAAGATTAGTTCTCTTTGGATCCCACATCATTTAAACAATGCGACAATGCGAGCTCTCACAAATCAATTTTTTGATCACTCAAAACGTCGATTTAATGGGTCATCCGCCGTATAGTCCTGATTTAGCACCCAATGACTTCTTGTTATTCCCGCATACCAAGAATAAATTGCGAGGGCAACGTTTTTTGACATCTGAAGAAGCGGCTGATGCGTTAAAAATGCATGTTTTGGAGGTTCCTCAATCGGAGTGAAAAAAGTGCTTCGAAAATTGGTTCAAACGCATGTAAAAGTGTATTCATCTTCATGGAGAATATTTTGAAAAACAATAAAGCCATTTTTGTTGATAAATAATTGTTTTTGGTCTAAAAAGGCAACCCTCGTTATATGAAATAATTGTTAAGGCATCAAGTCTTAATAACTTTTTTTAATATTTTTTTATCCTATAATATAATACGCCTGTTTGTATGTTCGTATGTTCGTCTATGGTATGTTCGACCGGTCGTTTCTTCATTCCCCGATAGAGGCGCGCATATGTTAATTATTTATGTAAATTGTTTAAAATATATTGTTGATGCAATAATAGTGAATTTTCTACGAACACTTTTTATAATTATTATAAGATGCAATAATAGTGAATATTCTACGAACACTTTTTATAATAATTGATAGAATTGTAAGAAATTATTGTTTATGTATTGGACAGTAGTGTGCTGTGAATTTTTGTTTTGAGTGTTGACATTAAATTAGTAAAAATGACAGTTGTGTTTTTCATTAAAAAATCACTTCACAATTATTAATTTAGTTGTGAAATACACGGATCGGTTTTTTTACGAAACAAAACACAGAAAAACGTTATCCTTCCGTGATATTCGACATTTTTGATTAAAATTATTATTAGCAGAAAAATAATTATTTTAAAAAATATTTGGTTTTGATGAAAGTAAGAAAAATGTGACTTTTTTTTCTTTATTATTATTTTTTCAATGCTTTATAATTTTTTTATTTCTACGATTTATAGGACAAGATTTACAATATCCCACTGCAAACTCTATACAGATGGCAGCACATAACGACTACACTAAATAATTCAAGAATTATCAGTGGCTCTAAAACAATGATTTCTGTTTATTTATCACATTAAAATATCATTTACCTTTTAGTTTAGGTTAGATTCACCAGATTTGTTGACCATTAGGTGACCAGATTTCAGTGAAGGGAAACCGGGACACAGGAAAAAAAAAAGTCCTCTCACCTCCACAAATTTAAAGTGAAGAGCAAAAAAAAAAAAAAAAGGTCCTCACCACTCAGATTCAAAGTGAAAAGCAAAGGAGATTCAAAAACCGGGCGTCCCGAGAACAGTTTTCGGGACACCGGTACAATTGACCGAAAACCGGGACGGATGGTCACCCTACCTTAAAAGCACTATCTTAGGTTATGGTTGATAACTGTTTATTTTTTTTTTTTATAAACCACCTAAAAATAAATTGTATTTTAACTGTTCTGTGCAGGGCTAGGGACAGTGATTCACCTTAAAAGCACTATCTTAGGTTATGGTTGATAACTGTTTTTTTTTTTTTATAAACCACCTAAAAATAAATTGTATTTTAACTGTTCTGTGCAGGGCTAGGGACTGTGATTCACCTTAAAAGCACTATCTTAGGTTATGGTTGATAAATGTTTTTTTATTTTTTTATAAACCACCTAAAAATAAATTGTATTTTAACTGTTCTGTGCAGGGCTAGGGACTGTGATTCACCTTAAAAGCACTATATTAGGTTATGGTTGATAACTGTTTATTTATTTTTTTATAGACCACCTAAAAATAAATTGTATTTTAACTGTTCTGTGCAGGGCCAGGGACAGTGATTCACCTTAAAAGCACTATCTGAGGTTATGGTTGATAACTGTTTATTTTTTTTTTTTTTATAAACCACCTAAAAATAAATTGTGTTTTAAAAGTTCTGCACAGTCCCACCTGTTTAGAATCTCTGTACATTGAACAAATGACGTGTGTGTGACGCATGCGCAGTGTTCAGTGGGATATTGTAAATCTACCCCCTGATTTGAGATATAGTGTAAGTACGCTTTTTTTCATGTGCCCTTTTTGCCGTGTGTGTATTTTTTCATGTGTGCTTTTTTCCGTGTGCGTATTAATCCGTGTGCGTTTTTTCCGTGTGCGTATTTTTATATTATATAAGAAAATGGAAAATTAATTTTAATAAATATATTTTAAATTTAACGTCCCAAATCATTTTTAGTTTTAACATTATAAATATAATGCACTGAGTGAAAATGAATCGTTTTCCCATCTTAAAAAGTTAATGAATTAATAATTCGGAATAATGCTCATTATTTGTCCAGTTTTTAATAATGGGCGAAGAGTTGATTCAATTTGAATTGGATGAAGTTGGGCGTATGGCTAGAGAAAGAAGTCTGAGGTGTCGAGCAAGTTCCACATTAAGGTAATGATTTGTTTGCCAACACAGTTGGCAACAGGTGCACTAGTTTATTTATAATACATTATTAAGAACTGATTTGATGGATATAATTTAATTGATGGTTATAATCATAAACTATATCAATTACTGTCCAGTCTATCAACAGTGCCAATTACAATTAATTTTAAATAAGTAAAATCGGTTGAGAGATCTAAAATATTTAGTTAAAATATTATTTGGATTATATTAATTATACTCATACACAAAACGGTAATAATATATATTTGAATATTCATGTTACACTGAAAAGCTGTCAATATACGTAACCTCTGATATGAGATAGTTGCCGTGGCTTCCTGGTATAGTTCACGAGACTTTATATGCTGATTGATCGACAGAAAACCGATAAACAAATATATATCCATTTCACACAGTTCTATGTAAAATTCGATGACCTATATGGACTTCTTATACCCAACTTACGTCCGTAGTTTTATCTTCGTTTGTTTTATTTGAACATATTCAGGTAAACGTGTGTGTGTTTTTGTATATGGAGCGCTTAAATTGCAGCTGTTAATAAAGCAAGTGAAACAAGACAATAGGTATGTTCGATTTGCACCTTCGCGTTATACTGCTAAACGCTAGCAGTAAAACGCTGCAGTTAGCAGTTTACTACTTAAAACTGGTAACATACAGCGAGTTTAATTTTCTGTTCGATTTGTTTATACGTAAAGAATAAGAAGTACGTCTGACGTAAATGTTAAATGTCAGACAGATGTTAGATAAATTTCCAGGTTAAGAATCTTTTTACGATTTGGTTCGGAGATTATCTTGTGTGTCGAATAGGGTGACCAGACGTACTCTTTTTAAGAGTATTATACTCTTTTTTAGTAATATTTTCTATACTCTTACTTTTTATTAAAAAAACCTGAATATACTCTTTTTGATGGTCACTTGTTTTTATTACTTCTAGTTTAGAAGTGAGGACTTTTTTTTTTGCTCATCACTTCTATTTTGGGAGTGAAGACCTTTTTTTTTTGCTCGTCACTAGTATTTTTGAATGAGGACCTCTGTGTTTTGCTCATTATTTGAATTTTTGGAGTGTAACTTTTTTTTTTTAGTATACTCTTTTTCTGTGAAAAAAATCTGGTCAGCCTAGTGTCGAAAGGGTGAAAAATATTAGATATATTTAATGGATCTTGAAATATTATCAAATCCAGAATCATCTGATTCAGATTTAGATTTTTCGAGTTCGAATGATGAAGTTATGAACTGTATTTGCGAGGTTTACAAAATGGCCCAGGATAGAAAAACTGAAAAATTTATAGAAACTATTGTCCCAGGATATTCAAAAATAGAATTTGTAAGACATTAGCCATCAAAGAATATAGTATAAATATCAAAACAAATATGCTAGCCATATTCCTGTCAAAAAGTCAAAAACAAAGTACCAACCATTTATTCTTTATCTATGGTACCAACTCAAAAAGGTAAACAAACACAGCCGTAACAAATAATCCGCAAGAAAAGCAGCTGTAACTTTTTCGCAGTAGCCTCATAAACTGGCAGTAAATTACGACAAATCGAACAGATTTGCAGTTATTGCGAAACAAAACGAACAGATTTTTTTAACGTGGCAGTAAACAGTAACTGCAAATGTGCAAATCGAACACACCTAATAGTTCTTTGTCACCATCTGAACCAAAGCATCGCTTAATTTTTATGACCTGCTAGATTGAACCATACCCTTTTTCTGGCGGTCGCCGGTCAAGTAATTCATCCCCAAGTATAAGACTGTTGTCTATAGCAGTGTTTCTCAACCGGTGGTCCGCGGACCACTGGTGGTCTTCAGCAAAATTTTAGTGGTCCGCGAAAGGCTTATACATGATTATTTTTGAGATTTTTGTTAATTTTTTTATGGTCTTTTAAAAATATTTTTTTATAATTCTGAGTAGGGTATCAAATGAAAGCCCTTGGTACGTGGATTAACGATCAAATTTAAATTTTTGCAAAATAAATTATTTTGAAGCGATTTTTGCCAAAATTGTGCAAAAATTTTTTTGTCCCACACCCTGTGGCCCAGATGGTTTAAACTAAAAATATGAAAAAATTCTAAGTAATGTACATTGGTGTGAACCGGAATAGCACAACAGTAATTTTTGATCAGATTATGTTTTTGGATAAAAACGCATTTTTTGTGATTTTTGGCTAATAATGTACACAAGTTATAGCTTTGTGACACGCTACACTGGAACGTGTATGCTGGTGTAGTGAACCAGCATATCGAACCTGCTCGCAGGAATCGAACCCTGCGAGAAGAGACAACATTATTTTTTGTTTTTTTTTTTTTTTTAATATTTATATTGTTTAAATTATTTTTTCAAAATTCTAGTTATATTTTGGCAAATGTTACATTTAATTTTTAAAAGCGTAAATTTAACAACCAGTGGAAATTGTTTAAATTATAATTTAATTTTGTTTCAATGTACACGAAATCAGAGGGGCGGAACTTATAACAACCAATGGAAGCCATAGCGCAATTTTTAAAATTCTTAATGAACCTTGCTATATAAAAAAAATACTGCACATATTTAGAAACCTAAATAATGGTATTAGGCGTTCGAATTAAAATTAACAAAAAGAAAACAATTTAATATAAAATTTGTTTTCGCATCCAAAATAATCATTTTGTTTAATAGTACATTTATTTTTTGTGGTCCCCGGTAAAAAATTAAATATTTTACTGGTCCGCGGTATGTTTTCGGTTGAGAAACACTGGTCTATAGCGTCCAAAGACGCGGGTTTATATCTCTGACACCACTTTGAAATTTTGGATCAGCTGGACAGAAGATAAATATACAATATGGTTCAGTAGATTAGACTCTTGTTTAAAGTTATCTATCATCAATATCATTTATAAAATTTGTTACTTTGATATCATCACCTGCTACAATTTCTCGGTAACTAACTTAAAATATATACATATTATAAAATAATTTTGTAACACTAAAATAACAAATGAATTGCTTACATTGAAAACTGCAGGAATGTTGCTATTTTTGTTATAAACAATATATAGAATAATATTTAAGTTGCAAACTTCATTATAAAACTAACCCAACATAAACATATATTGCATAAATTTTGCTGTATTATTCTTCAAAGCCCTTGGTTTCAGAATAATAAAATATACCTGGCATAGTCTAAGTTACTACAGCAATAACTCATATCAGTAGTGGTAACATTTGCATTTTTCATGTTTTCTTACGGAATAAGATTGTATTGTGCTCCTTTTAAACGATACATCTTTTTTTGCACTAATACCCTTTTCACACTAGAACTTTAAGTTCCGATGTTAAGGTGAAGGTGAGTTGAAGTGTTGGTGTGAAAGCTTGTGCCCAAGGTTTAAGTTCAGCACACTTTAATACGCAGACATGCGTGTTAAATATCGTCCGCATTGCCAACATAATTTCTATTATAAAAAAATACTGTTTGAATTTGTGCTATCAACATTTTGTATTATCATAAACAAGAATACTGTATTATATCGACGTTATAAGAAGTTTATACTTATTGTTATAATAAAATTATTTATTTTAATAATGTATTTAATACAATACAGAGCTACAATAATTGAGATAAAATGTATCGACTTATATGTTAATACAGGTGTAATATACATATTCTTTATTGTAGTGTCTTTATTGTAGAATGAAATAAAATATCCATATTTGTTTATAATAATTCAAAATGTGCACATTTTGAATTATTATAAATTCAAAATGTGCGTCTGCGCAAACAGTTCAAAACTAGTAATTTCCTGATGGTAACTTAAGGACAAAATTACTGTAGCAGATGGCAGCACCGGAGATTTAAACATCAAGTGTGAAAGCAAACCGATGTTGAACATCGGTGAACTTTAAGTTCACTCGTCTTAAAGTTCTAGTGTGAAAAGGGTATAAGCAGTAACTAAACGCATGGTCGAGTATACAGGGCTAGTTATAGGGTGGCCAATTCTTATTGGCCTATTTCGAGATACCGACCTTAAAAATCTTTTGCATTAGTAGATAAAATTGCAAAGCACTTTATGTAGGTAGGGAACATATATTTAAATTGTTAAACCGGGAAAATAGCAAATAGAGAAACCGTCAGAAAATATTCGAGCAATTTTATTAGCTGTCTATCGGGTGTACACGTACTTCGCTACGGCATTTCACTACTATAATTTCAAGAAAGTGGAATATAACTATCATAAAGTTAAATATATAAAACGGTAGGTATAGTAATTTTAACTACCGTTAATCAGTAGAGAATAAATAACTACCTAGCACTGCCATCTCTTGAAAAATTCCACAACTCTCAACATATCTGCATTTCTTCGACTTTTGCTTACACTGTGATAACACCTATTTTATTGATCTTTAATGTATAGTGTTAAGTATATTATGATTCTATGTGAAATGGTCTAATTTATTATTCTAAAATAATTGATACACAATAAAATCAAGATATCGGTGCATGATAGGTATATGCTCTCGCGGTCTATATTTAGATCTAGTTAAGATCTATATTTTTTGTCTGCATTATGTCGATATATCTCTTAAGGTTTAGCTTACGTAATCAATTTAAACTGCACGGAGAATGCGAAACTGATGGTTTACCCCCCCATAACGCCCCCTAGGGGCAAATGGACAAAGTTGGAACCCTCACTTAAACCTTCCTCGGATTATTTTTCCCCTCTGTACTAAATTTGGTGTAAATCAGTCCATCCGGCTTTGCATAAAGGACAGACAATCAAACAGAAATTGATTTTTATATATAAAGATAGATCTAATGAGTATTGCCATTTAAGATATCTAGAAATATCAGAAATTTAACAGAACAAAATGGAGGATTCAGGAGAAATAGTTGCAAATAAGAAAAACGGTCGGTATAGCGGGACAAACGTACTGAACCAAGATTGTCCCGAACAAACTGGAACGTATGGCAACCCTATATTTAAAATATGTTCACGTTCACGTTATTGTATACTACTCTACAAAAAGAGACTCTTTTATATGGCGTTCTTGGTAATATTACACTGTCAGCATATCGTTCTCCAGGTCTTCACCAGGGAGAAACCTCAGTTTTTATTTAAAGTCCGGTTTTTATTTAAACCGGTTTAAATGCTACATTTGTTACGAGTTACATTTTTTTGTGCTCATGGTGTGAAGACAAAAGCGACATCATATCAAGATGAAATTTTGGATAAGGTCGTCAAACTTTTAATGAGACTGTATAATTCTGGTCATTGGATCTTCCTACAAGATTCTCACACACTGGAATTCATAAGAACTGAAGATTGGCCTTCTGCCCAGGTTTAAATCCGTTCGACTATAAATTGTAGTTAGTCAATGTTGTTCTGTAGCAGACGACATCAAAATTTGGAGAGTCTAAAGTAGAGATGGGTCGTTTATGAACGAACCGGCTCACTGAGCCGACTCAGTACACTGACCGAAGTGACACGGTTCACCAAATTGAAATGAGCCGGCTACGGCTCACTGTATAGTTTCAAGTTTCAAGGATACGATTGGTCGGGCGATTGTGAGCAGTGACCGGAGTGATCCGGATCTGGATCGATGTCATGTTGAACTTCGCGAGAACTCGGCTTGTAATGTATTATCATAAATTGTATTATTTATTGTCATCAATTTGTAGGGCAGTTTATTTGAAACTAATAGGCTTAGTCTGTATTTTCTTACAACCATACTATATAAAAATATTAAAAATATTGCCCAAATCCCAGATATCCGATTTATAAGGGCAATAAACATCGCCATAAACTTAACACATCTGGTTTAAAATACAGTAGCTACATAAAGTGAATTGTTTATTTCAAAAATGTTAGATAAGAACCGGGGCTAAGCGACGTTCTACCTACGAGCGAACGACCGACAACTGACCGGGTCTAAGGAAGTGCCGGGTCTAAGGAAGAGCCGGCTCTAAGCGACGTCTACCTACGAGCGAACGACCGACAACTGACCGGGTCTAAGCAAGAGCCGGCGCTAAGCGACGTTCTACCTACGAACGAACGACTGACCGACCTGTGTCTCGGGATCATGTTTACAGTTCATATATTGCAAGAACCGGCTCTAAGCGACGTTCTACCTACGAGCGAACGACCGACAACTGACCGGGTCTAAGAAAGAGCCGGCTCTAAGCGACGTCGACCTACAAGCGAACGACCGACAACTGACCGGGTTAAGTGACGTTCTACCTACGAGCGAACGACCGACAACTGACCGGGTCTAAGAAAGAGCCAGCTCTAAGCGACGTCTACCTACGAGCGAACGACCGACAACTGACCGGGTCTAAGCAAGAGCCGGCGCTAAGCAACGTTCTACCTACGAACGAACGACTGACCGACCTGTGTCTCGGGATCATGTTTACAGTTCATATATTGCAAGAACCGGCTCTAAGCGACGTTCTACCTACGAACTAACGACCGACCTGTGTCTCGAAAACATGTTTACTTAACCGGATCACTGAGCCGGATCAATGAACCGGCTCAACAAACTGAACGACCTCCACTGATCCGGTTTCGCAAACTGAGCCGAAATTCCCATCTCTAGTCTAAAGCAATCTTTGTAGAAAGCAGTGGCTAATTTTCCAATGGAAGTGCAATGGCGTACTGCCATTGATGATTGGCCGTCACGTTTAAAGGTCTGTGTGAAGGCGAAGGGAGGGAATTTTGAATAAGACATTTATTTTCATTTAATCTATATATATAAAAGGCAGTGTCCTGACTGACTGACTGACTGACTGACTCACTCATCACCGCCCAGCACGAACCCCTGGCCCTAGAAACTTGAAATTTGGAGAGTATATTCCCTCCATGACGTAAGCACCCACTAAGAAGGGATTTTTCGAAAATCCACTCCTAAGGGATGAAAAGGGGTGAAATGTGATTTCACGAATTCCTTAATATCTCTTAGGGCCGATGGGATATCGACTTAGTTTTTGCTTACAAGTATTACCCATACAAATGCCGAAAAACCAATTTCGGGATTTTACCCTAATCAACCCCTAAAGGGGTGAACCTACAATCGGGGTGGATTATACATCCCGTTGTATTTCCTGTGTTCGTTTAGTTGCAAGATTACTTTTTGGCACATAGGTGTCTTTTTAAAATATCTCGAAATGGTATTCACAGTTTTTTGAAATTTCACCCCTAAAGGGTGAAAAGGGGTGAATTGTGATTTTAAGGATTCTTTAATATCTCTTAGGACCAATAAGATATCGACTTGCTTTTTGCTTACAAAGATTACCCATACATATACCGAATCACCAATTTCAGGATTTTGTCCTAATCAACCCCTAAAGGGGTGGATCTACAATCGGGGTGAATTATACATCCCGTCGTAATTCCTGTGTTCGTTTAGTTGCAACATTACTTTTTGGCACATAGGTGTCTTTTTAAAATATCTCGAAATGGGTTTGACAGTTTTTTAAAATTCCATCCCTAAGGGTTGAAAAGGGGTGAATTGTGATTTCAAGGATTCCTTAAATCTCTTAGGGCCAATAAGATATTGCCTTGCTTTTTGCTGACAAAGATTACCCATACAAATACCGAAAAATATATTTCAGAATTTTGTCCTAATCAACCCCTAAAGGATGGATCTACAATCGGGGTGAATTATACATCCCGTCGTATTTCCTGTGTTCATTAGTTGCAGCATTACTTTTTGGCACATAGGTGTCTTTTTAAAATATCTCGAAATGGGTTTGACAGTTTTTTAAAATTTCACCCCTAAGGGTTGAAAAGGGGTGAATTGTGATTTCAAGGATTCCTTAATATCTCTTAGGACCAATAAGATATGGATTTACTGTTTGCTTGCAAAGATTATCCATACATACCGAAAAACGTATTTCAGGAATTTGTCCTAATCAACCCATAAAGGGGTGGATCTACAATCGGGGTGAGTTATACATTTCGTCGTATTTCCTGTGTACGTTTAGTTGCAACATTACTTTTTAGCACATAGGTGTCTTTTTAAAATATCTCGAAAAGATTTTGATAGTTTTTTAAAATTTCACCCCTAACGGGTGTCTAATTTTGCCTAATAGGTGTCTTTTTAAAATATCTCGAAATGGGTTTGACAGTTTTTTAAAATTCCATCCCTAAGGGTTGAAAAGGGGTGAATTGTGATTTCAAGGATTCCTTAAATCTCTTAGGGCCAATAAGATATTGCCTTGCTTTTTGCTGACAAAGATTACCCATACAAATACCGAAAAATATATTTCAGAATTTTGTCCTAATCAACCCCTAAAGGATGGATCTACAATCGGGGTGAATTATACATCCCGTCGTATTTCCTGTGTTCATTAGTTGCAGCATTACTTTTTGGCACATAGGTGTCTTTTTAAAATATCTCGAAATGGGTTTGACAGTTTTTTAAAATTTCACCCCTAAGGGTTGAAAAGGGGTGAATTGTGATTTCAAGGATTCCTTAATATCTCTTAGGACCAATAAGATATGGATTTACTGTTTGCTTGCGAAGATTATCCATACATACCGAAAAACGTATTTCAGGAATTTGTCCTAATCAACCCATAAAGGGGTGGATCTACAATCGGGGTGAGTTATACATTTCGTCGTATTTCCTGTGTACGTTTAGTTGCAACATTACTTTTTAGCACATAGGTGTCTTTTTAAAATATCTCGAAAAGATTTTGATAGTTTTTTAAAATTTCACCCCTAACGGGTGAAAAGGGGTGAATTGTGATTTCAAGGATTCCTTAAATCTCTTAGGGCCAATAAGATATTGCCTTGCTTTTTGCTGACAAAGATTACCCATACAAATACCGAAAAATATATTTCAGAATTTTGTCCTAATCAACCCCTAAAGGATGGATCTATAATCGGGGTGAATTATACATCCCGTCGTATTTCCTGTGTTTATTGAGATATAAGGTTTCTTTTTGGCACATAGGCGTCTTTTTAAAATATCTCGAAATGGTTTTGACAACTTTTTTAAATTTAACCCCTAAAGGGTGAAAAGGGGTGAAATGTGATTCCAAGGATTGTTTAATATTTGTTAACACCAATAAGATATCGACTTGGTTGTTGCTTACAAAAACTACCCTTGCAAATGCCGAAAAACCAATTTTTGGATTTTGTCCTAATCAACCCCTTAAGGGGTGGATCTACAATCGGGGTGAATTATACATCCCGCCATATTTCCTGTGTTCGTTTAGTTGCAACATTACTTTTTCGCACATAGGTATCTTTTTAAAATATCTCGAAATAGTTTTGACATTTTTTTTTAAATTTCCCCCTAAAGGGTGAAAAGGGATGAATTGTGATTTCAAGGATTCCTTAATATCTCTTAGGACCAATAAGATATCGACTTGCTTTTTGCTTACGAAGATTACTCATACAAATACCGAAAAACTTATTTCAGGATTTGGTCCTAATCAACCCCTAAAGGGATGGATCTACAATCAAGGTGAATTATACATCCCATCGTATTTCCTCTGTTCGTTTAGTTGCAACATTAATTTTTGGCACATAGGTGTCTTTTTAAAATATCTCGAAATGGTATTGACAGTTTTTTTAAATTTCACCCCTAAAGGGTGAAAAGGGGTGAATTGTGATTTCAAGAATTCCTTAATATCTCTTAGGACCAATAAGATATCGACTTGCTTTTTGCTTACAAGGATTACCCATACAAATACGGAAAAATATATTTCAGGATTTTGTCCTAATCAACCCCTAAACGGTGGATCTACAATTGGGGTGAATTATACATCCCGTCGTATTCCCTGTGTTTGTTGGGTTATAAGGTTTCTTTTTGGCACATAGGCGTATTTTTAAAATATCTCGAAATGGTTTTGACAATTTTTTTAAATTTAACCCCTAAAGGGTAAAATGTGATTTCAAGGATTGTTTAACATTTTTTAGGACCAATAAGATATCGACTTGGTTTTTGCTTACAAAAACTACCCATGCAAATACCGAAAAACAAATTTTTGGATTTTGTCCAAATCAACCCCTTAAGGGGTGGATCAACAATCGGGATGAATTATACATCCCGTCGTATTTCCTGTGTTCGTTTAGTTGCAACATTACTTTTTGGCACATAAGTGTTTTTTTTTTTTTTAATATCTCGAAATGATTTTGACATTTTTTTTTAATTTCACCCCTTAAGGGTGAAATGTGATTTCGGTAACTCCTTAATTCTTTTAGGACCAATAAGATATCGACTTGGTGTTTGCTTACAAAAATTATCCATACAAATGCCGAAAAACTTATTTCACGATTTCGTCCTAATCAGCCACTAAAGGGGTGATTCTACAAACGGGGTAGATTATACATCGCGTCGTATTTCCTGTGTTTGTTGAGTTATAACGTTTCTTTTTGGCACATAGGTGTCATTTTAAAATGTCTCGAAATGGTTTTAACAGTTTTCTACCTTTAACAAATATCACCCCTAAAGGGTGAAAAGAGGGAATTGTGATTTCAAGGACGCCTTAATATATTCTAGGATCAATAAGATATAGACTTGGTTTTTGCTTATAAAGATTACCCATACAAATGCCGAAAAATGAATTTCAGGATTTTATCTTAATCAACCCCTAAAGGGGTGAATCTACATTCGAGGTGAATTATAAAACCCTTTGTTTTTCCAGCGGTTGTTGAGTTAACATTCCATTTTGGCATATATGTGTTTTACAGTTTTCTTTCACTCCTAAAGGGTAAATTAGTATTTTTTTGTTAGAAATAAAAAATTCGGAGAGTATATTTTTCAGTATGACGTAAGAACCCACTAAGAAAGGATTTTTTCAAGTTCGACCCCTATCTGGTGAAAAGGAGTAAAATGTTTTTTCACGGATTCCTCAATATCTCTTAGGACAGATGAGATATCGACTAGATTTTTTGTTACAAAGGTTACCCATACACAAGTTTAAAAACAAACTGCGGATTTTATGCCAATGAGACCATCAATATACCGTAGCGAAGCACGGGTTTTCAGCTAGTATGATATATGTCTGTGTAAGTACAACAATATAAAAAAATCATTTTTAACGTGCACTGTTTTTTTTTTTTTTTTTATTATTATAATCCAAACACTTGGTAATAGTATTTATGGCAGGACTAGGTATATAGTTGGTCAGTTCTTTCCTTCCAATTCTGTCTATTATAATATATCGCAGGCCTCTTTTAGTTTCCCAGTTAATTTCTGGCACTAATATCCCAAACTTTTAGAAGCTACCACCGTTTCTACCAGGGATGGGGAGTCGGAGTCGGGAGTCGGGAGTCGAGAGTCGAGGAATCGAAGCTTTTTGGATGAGTCGGAGAAAGTTGTCGACTCCCGACTCTTTTAATTCAATTTTTATCAAGGATGAGAACAAACCGAAAACGAAAGCAAAATGAACATATTATCAGAATTTTTTAAAGCACGGAAACAGGAACGACATTTTGTTCTCTGTTCAAGAACAAAAATGAAAATAAAAATAGTCAATACCGATTTTACCCGGTTTACTTCATGCTTTCCAGTTTAAAATTTGATTCATACTGCTCGTATTAACAGATTAATATATAATAAAGATATTTGTTTTTACTCATATCCATTTTCTCTTTTTCTGTATACTATGTTTATTATGTTTAAGCTAACTAAACTGGATTTTTAGTTTAGTTTAGGAAGTTGAAAAGAGCTTTGTGATTATTTCATATTTCATGTTTGCAAAATCTAAATGTCAAAAGGAAAAAAGTGACATATGAAAAATAAAGTATATAAAATACAATAAAAATTTATGAAAACCACTGTAATATATTCGAAAATTTGTATTAAAAATGATACATAAGTCAAGATGAAATGAAAATGACTTATTTATAATAACAGCTCACCCCAACCCAAGATATTTAATGTAAGTATAGTCTGTTTCTTTAGTTTCAGCGGAACTATATATTTAAATTTACTAACTTTTAACGACTGAATGAGGCTTTTTATTATTTAGTTTAACAAAATCCCACTTCGATCGTTAAAAAGTAAGCTTAAGTGATAACTTAAGAAATTAAAAAATACAAAATATGTCTCGCTTCAACATTTGGAATAGACTTAGATAGATTTATGAGTGAAAGGAGTCGGGTGTCGGAGTCGGAGTCGAAATTAGAGTTGGGAGCAGGGTGATTAGGTCTCAGGTTTTCGCCCGGAATCTCAGGTTTTCGGGCCAGAGTCTCAGGTCTCCGGGTTTTGTTATAAAATCTCCGGTTTTGTACATTGGAGGTGAAGACCTTTTTTTTGCTCATCACTTGGATCTTTGGAGATGAGGACCTTTTTTTGCTCATCACTTGGATTTTGAAGGTGAGAACTTTTTTTTCAATCTCAGGGTTTACCTCAACTGAAATCTGGTCACCCTGGTTGGAAGTCACAGTCGGTAATTTTTCTGCCGACTCCCCATCTCTGGTTTCTACGTAGAACCGTTGACAGACGAGGGGAACCGGTATAAATTACTGGAGCCTGAGACTGGATTCTTCTGGATTTTTACTAATCACTATCCAATTTTATCATTTGTGATTTTGTTGTATAATTTCTTTAATATCTGTCGGAAATCATAATACGTAGTAATACTTGCAATAACAGTATTTTTAAGTCCGGGTTCCAAACCCGAATCGAATATTCATTTTGTTTATATGCTTTAGCTTTTATCAGTAATTTCGGGCGTATCTGTCGGTAGCTTCAGCTCCGATAGTGGTTACGTCTCTTGGACATATCAATTATTTCTGTTAGAACAATTTCTATCTACATGTAGTTATTTTTTACCTTTCATCAGGCCTGCAATTATCAATGGCGGGGGGCCGGGCCCGCTTTCGACGACCTTGCTTTTGGCGCTAATATCCTAAATATTCAGAAGGTACCTTGTAATTCTACGCACAATTTTAGAACGAAATGTAGAAGGAAAATTTCCTACGGCTAGGAAACCTTGTTTCTTTGAGTAATAAACGTACATAACACAGAATAGTCTTACGTACCGTGCAAAACCCCCTGGTATCAGAATATTAAAATATAGCTAGCGGGGCGTATGAAATAATTCATATTAACTGATGAAAACATATTCGTGTAGTTGCTTCAGTTCTTGCTGAATAATAAAGCCCAAGACTTGCCGGGGCTGAAGCTTGTTTAAACAAACACATTTAACAATTCATGTCTAGTGAGTACTGCGAGACGTGAGATAGTGATCAATCTGCGAAATACTGAATATGCAAAGGTATATATCACTCGTTATATGACAAGGAATTACGTGACTTCCTATTTGTAATAGAACAATGTTTATGCTTAGGATGTCTACGCTATATTTGGTTTAAGTGATGTCATTTATGTTTTATAGTTCTTATGAAAAATACTGACAGTCATAGGCGTTGAGATTTTGTGACAGTAAAAGCATATTTATTAAGCAATTTACAACCATTTTAACGCACGTACGTACGTAGTGTAGAATCGTGAAAATAGCATACGCTTCCATTTCATTTTCACGTTTCTACGTTAGCACGTACCTTCACGTTAATTGTTTATTTTCTCACTAAAAAGTTAATTAGTTCGTTAAAATTTCTGGCGCACAACAACGACGGCTATTTTCGCCTAACACAGCCCATCTAAATAACTTGAGTATATAATAAAAAGAATAAATTAAACAATAAATAAATAATTAAAGTCTTATACGAGGTCTGTTCAAAAAGTATCGCGAATTTTGTGTTTTTTCAAAAATTATTTATTTATTCATGAATATCTATTTTGTCCCCTTCAAAGTAATCCTCACCAGATATTATACACTTGTGCTAACGGTTTTTCCAATCCTTGAAGCACTTGAAAAAATCATTTTTTGTGATCTTGCTCAGCTCCTCCTTCGATGCCGTCTTTATCTCCTCACTCGTAGCGTAGCGTCGTCCTTTCATGGGCCTCTTCAGTTTCGGGAACAAGAAAAAGTCACAAGGGGCCAGATCTGGGGAATACGGTGGCTGCGGCATTATTAGTGTGTTGTTTTTGGCCAAAAATTCGCGCGCAAGCCACGATGTGTGGGCGAATTCCGCGGCGATCCGTCTCATGCCCAAATCATTGGTAAAAATCGAATGGCACGAGCCAGTCGATATGTTTAGGTCCTCAGCAACTTCTCTAACGGTGATTCGACGATTGGCCAATACTATTTTCTTCACTTCATCAATGTTTTCGTCTGTTGTTGACGTACTACTTTTCCTCCTTACAACTCGTGTAATGACTGTCTCAAAAATTGTATGTTGTTAAGTTCGAGGGTTAAGAACCTTTTAACTTCAGGATGTTAATAACCCTAATGGTACTATACTATCAACGCATCGCAAAAGTACCATGTTCGAAGTCCGGCTTAGAAACTAATCTCATCTGCATTTCCTTTAGTAAAATATTTTCTATAGGTACTTTAAATGAACTGAATGGATCAGTGATGGCTGGTGAACTAGTGTCATTTGTATTAGAAAAACGCCGTTCGTGTCTAAAAATTTTAAACTGGCCTAGAATAATAGAGATTCCTAATATAAGATACACAGAAAATAAAATAAACAAACTAGGTTATTTTTGAAAAAAACAAATAAAATCACAACCCTGCGAAACAAATATGACGTTAAAAGGTTTTTTTTTAAACACGCACACAGTTTTTATTGCTAAATAACATTTTCTAGTTCATTAGCAAATAAGAGGTGAGAAGGTTCAATTCTCTGAACTCTAACCATATTAGAGCAAAACCTTGTTACATAAACACTATACCGAACCAGAATTAGAGTTTTTCAATAATATTAGAGCGAAATCATGTTCTGGAAGAGTCATACGCGAATTACTTCTATAGTACTTGTTTAAAATAATAATAATAATAATAATAATGCTCTACTATATTCTTAGACATGCCTATGGTATTAAATACCGGTTATACCGCACGTCCCTTCTGACATAGAATCGGTGGTGGAAAATTCCAAGTGCCGAATTTATTGGAATTACTCCTTCCCCACCTCGAGGTTAATGACAGCCACTAAGCCGGACATAACCCTCCTGGATATCGAGACCAAACAGATGTTTGTGATCGAATTCTCAAGTCCAGCTGAGAAGAATATCTCTCTCAAGGAGGAGGAAAAAGAGGTCCAAGTATATGGATCTCTTGTCCGAGCTTAGAAAGCTGTATCCCGGGTATAAAGTTAAGCTTGTAGTCCTGATAGTTGGTGTTTTGGGTGGCATGAAAGCCTCCTATCTAAGGGAAATCGAGTCCATTCCCGCCTGTAGATCTTCTGCCAACTCTTTGATCTGCAGGATGCAGAAAGCAGTGCTGCTCGGGTCGCTCCGCATTGTGCGGGCACTGGATCTGGCGTAATTTCCGCGGCTGCATATCGCCAGGGTTTGGGATGCAGTCGTGTGTATTTCGCTCCACTAGTCTCTAGTATGACGCGGCTCAAAAGGTTGCTGAAGTTTGAGATTAGTGGACGCTTGTCAAGACCTGACAAACCCCATAATAATAATAATACCAGGATTTGGGATGCAGTCGTGTGTATTTAGCTCCACTATTCTCTAGTATGACGCTCAAAAGGTTGCAGAAGTTTGCGATTAGTGGACGCTTGTCAAGACCTGACAAACCCCAAATAATAATACCTGTCTATCTCTCCTCGTTTCACCGAACTGGTAACTCTGTTTTACTCTTCCCGAGAGAGTTGTACTCCAGCGTTTGCCCTGACGGGACTCAAAATCACATGAGTAAAAGTAAACGCAAAGAGCAAAGAGAACGAGAAGAGAGCCAGTACTTGGATCTCTTGTCCGAGCTAAGAAAGATGTACCCGGGTTATTCTGTAAAGCTTACGTAGTCTTAATTTTGGGTGTATTGGGTGGCTTTAAAGCTGCTTTCAAGAGAGAAATCGGGATCATTCCTGTATGCAGACCATCTGCTACTACTCGGGTGTGCCCGTGTGTACCCGTGCTTCGCTACGGTATTTACCTACTTTAAATCCAATAAAGTAGAACATAACGCTCACAACGTTAAAGTTAAATATATAAAACGATAATATAATTTGCAATTAACTATTAGACAATGGGAAATAAAGAATTCTCCGGCAGTGCCAACTACTGGTAATCTCGTTATTATCAATCTTTGATGCATAGTGTAAAATACTTTATGGTTGAAATGCTCTAATTTATTATTCTAATATAATTGATACATCGCTATAAAACTACGATGTTATGCACCCACAAACTTTATAATACAAAAACTATTACGTTTATAAACAGAAAATTGCTCAATACATGATATCTGAGCATTATAGGTATATGCTCTCACGAACTTTTTTTTAGTTTTAGTTAAGTGTTATGCCAATATATATCTTAAGGTTTAGCCAATGTAATGTGTGAAACTGATGGTTCACCCCCCATAACTCCCCCTAGGGGGATATGGAGGAAATTAGAACCCTCAACCAACCTTTCTCGGAGTATTTTAAAGGGGGACTGTACTAAATTTGGTGAAAGTTGGTCTATCTATTGGGCTTTGTATAAAGAACAGGCAAACAAACAATCAAACAAACAGAAATTCACTTTTATAAGATTAAATATTGCACCACTATTGGAAACGGTTGGACACCACTGGTATAGATGGACAGGCTAATACTCTTTCTGAGAGAATCGAACTTGTTGTTTTATGGAAGTCTTACAACTTATTTTAATGTGTTATTTATTATTGTCTGTGATATATGATGGCAACTAGCTCCTGTACAGTTTCTTAACATCGTCTTTCGTCTGTTCAAGTATTCGAGCAGACTTTTATTCTCATTTATTTGTGTTTATCCGAGTAAAGTTTATTTTATTGTGTACTTTATAGTAATTTATGTTTCTATTTATTGTATTATTATTTGTGTTTAACTTAATGTAAGTATGTATAATAGATGGGCTGTGATAGACGCAAATAGCGAAGCTAATTTAATATGAGAGTCACGCTAGAATTATTAAGAATAAGAAAATCTAGTAGGCCATGGAAAACAAAAGTAGCACTATTATTTAATGCAGTTATGTAGTTAGTTTAGTTAGAATTCAGTTAATTGATTTTTGAAGTATTGTTGTGATCTTAAAATGTAGCAGGCAATGTATAAATAATAAAATTTTAATCTTTATGTCATACTAATTCCAATCTCTACTGAAACTTTTCCATGAACCCCCCCCCCTGCCGTAACCAATTTAACCCTGCTGTGACTGTCGTCACTGGCAAATAATCTTTCTGTCCATATCCATCGTACTGTATCCACCATCAAACAAAATTGCTGGCTAAAGGTCCATACATTTTAGGACTAAAGAGTCAAACATCATCTATAATATAACACGCCAACGTGTGTCCATGCGTGCGTGGATGCGTGGAAGTTGTCTGAAATCTAAAACAATTGAAGCGAGGTTCCGAAATGTAACGAAATATTCCCAAGCTCTCCGAGTTTATATTGACATATAACGCGTAATAATAATAGTTGTTAATTGATTTGTTTACACAAAAATAATATAAATTAAAATTATTAGTAGCAGAAAAATAATTATTTTAAAAAATATTTATTATATTTTTATAAAATATAATAAATATGTTATATTATATGATATTATTTTATTAGATGATTAGATTTTATTAGATTTATATTATTAGATGGAAGTAAGTAAGAAAAATGTGATTTTCTTTTCTTTATTATTATTTTTTCAATGCTTTATTATTTTTTTATTTCGAAGATTTCTAATTATTAAAATAATGATTCATTTATCTGTCTTAACTAGTATATTGTGCATCTAGCGCGGAATATGTATTTTGCGCGTTAACAGCCATCAATGCGCGCGCAGCCAGTACGGGAATAAAAATTGTCGGAAACTGCACATGCGCATTACTGCAAATTGATTCTTTACCGCACAACGCACATGCGCATTAGGACGCATTACCATTCCCACATCGCCGGCGCGCGCATGAGGGTAACATGCTAATTTCCTGGCAAGTAACAGTATCGAAATGAGACAGTTCCATAGTAGTCGTAGGAAAAAGTATTTTTGTGAGTCTTAATATGGAATTAAACGGAGATCATTTTTAAATGATTTATTATGATTTTAGAAAAGGTTTTAACACTTAAGAGTGCAAAGTCAGTTTTGAGTGAATAAGCGCCATTTTTTGCTACAATTTACCGCTGGCATAAAAAATTTGAACAAGGCAGGAATTCTGTTATACTAAAAAGGTTCCTGTTCCTACAACTGTTACCGAAAAAACATTGCTGTTGTTAAGAAGATAATTGAAAAAGACAATAAGGCCTCTTATGCGGTAATAGAGCATCAACAGGATTGGATCCCCAGTTACACAATCATACACGATCATCTGCAGTTAAAAGTCGTTTTATGCCACATCAACTTTCTAATTTTCAAAAAGCTTATACGCTCCGTGTAAGAATTTGCCATGAAACTTTAAAACTCTTAAATTGTGACATCAAATTATTTCAAAAATTGTGATAGGGAACGAAACTTATATTCCCCTTTTCTACGTACTTACACGCCAAGGAAGTCGTGTATGGATTCATGAAGATTGGGAAACTCCAACAATAACCAAGAAGTAGTGAGCCATGAAAAATAATGTATGCAGTATTTTCTAGAAGTAAGGGCATGGTAAAGACAATTAGGCTGGTTGGACAGAAGATGGTTAACTAAATGATACCCTGAAAAATGTTTGCCTGAAGTGATTTGTAGAGTTGCAGAGAAAGGTATTATGGTACATGATAATGCGCCTTCCCATTGGGCACCTTCAACTCTCTAGTTTTTTGCGGAAAATATATAAAAGTAATAGTAACACCCAGTTAATTTACCTGATTTAGCAATGCGCGAATTTTGACTATTTTTTTAGTTTAAAATAAATTACGGGGTAGAAGGTTTTCGTTTGAGGAAGAGATAGTTGCTGCAATTCTTTTGTCAATCAATTATTTTAAAAGTACTCCGATAGAAGATTGGTTGAAGTTTTTAAGAAGTGGATAGGGCATAATGGCCTAAGAGTATCATTGTTGAAGGAAACTACTTAATGTAAGTATGGACATATTTAAAATAATGCATTTGGAGGCTATATTTTTTTTATATTTTCGGCTTCATATTTGGTTTCTATCAAAATATCTATTTGGAATCACACAAAAACGGCGGGACATATTTTCACGTAATTTTATATATTGATAGAGTAAAACCAAAATTCCAACATAGTTTATAAGGCATTTCAAAATTTTTATTCTAGGGTGAGCATTTCGGTGTTAAAATATTTTATTAAAAAACTTAAAATATCTGTCTTATTATTGACTTGACAAAAAATTATATACAACAAAAATTGTTTATAGTAAGAAAACAAATCCTTTTTGTTCAGGAGAGTTACGGGAGACACCCTAAAACTAAAATCTACGTATATCTCCCTTATTATTTATTGACTTAACACAGTGGTTCCCAAACTTTTTCGGTTCCCGGCGCCCTTAATGTATCAGAATTTTTCCGCGGCGCCCCAAGTAAAAAAATTTGGAGTACAAGGGGAATGTTACTTATAAGATTGAAATATCTCATTGATCATTTACTTGACAGCCAAAATGAACATGAGCAAAGAAACTATTCCTTTCTGTTCAATGCAGTTTTTATTAAGATCTATATTTGGGGTGAGCTCCCTGTAAACCAAGTATCTCACTTATTATTTACTTAACATTAGTTAGTTACTTAGAATTTTTGGCGCACAGCAACAAAGGCTATTTGCGCCTAACGCAGCCCATCTAAATGACTACACTACATATTATAAACAATAAATTAGACAGTAAATAAAATCAATAAAAATACGCATACACATACTCAATAAAAGAAATCTTGCACGGACAAATACAAATAAAAAAGATAAAAAGTCTGTTCGAGAAAATGAACAGATGCCAGGCGATGGTAAAAGGCTGTAAAGGGGCCAATTACCATCGAATATCACAGGTTGATAATAATAAAACACATTAAAATAAGGTGCAAGACTTCACAAATAAAACAGTAAGTTCGATTCTCTCAGGAAGAGTATTAGCCTGCCCATGAGTACTCTGTCGTCATCTAAATTACCTAACATCATAAATATAAACAAAATAGTGGTTTACAATAAAGAAATGATAAGTTTGTTTTCTACTTGAAACTGAAATACAATCGATTCCGCTTAATTGGGACACATCGGGACTTCGGCATTATGGCCCAATTACGCGGCTGCCTCAATTAAGCGAATTTCACATAAAATTAAACAATGCATCTTTTTCTTCAATAATTATATTTTATAAACTCTTGGACAAAACTATAAATTACCTATAACCAAAAAATATAAATTTTTAAGAAAAAATAATAATAAATTCCAAAATAAAATAATAAATACGTACATACAATTTAATTCAATGCAAAAATGCGTCAAGTGTAGTCTGTCTTTTGTTTTTGTAACATTTCACTTCTACAAAATCAGCACAGGTATTCAGTGCGGATGTAGGGCTCCCTTCATTTCTTTCCTGCATAAAATAACGCTGTAACATGGCCATACATTTTTTTGCCTCTTGGTTAGTCACAGACACACGTGGATCATCATCATCATCGTCATCTTCGTCTAATTTTTCATGTTTTGATTTATTGTTTTCTACAATTGAATCCTCACAATCTTCAACTTGATATTTGCTAGTTTTTTAAATATATTTTTTCATCTTGTGAATCAAAAAGATATGAAGCGCATCATATTAAATTCTTTGTACATATGTTTTCTTGAGAATATGTGTAACATATTTAGATCACATATATATATAACATATATATACTGTGATCTTAAATTTACTGTCCCAATTAAGCGGAATGTTGTCCCAATTAAACAGGTAAATTTACTGTTGGTTCCTTAGTTTGGTTTCTGTTCTTTGAGATTTGGCCCAAATAAGCGGCTGCCCCAACTAAGCGGAATCGTCTGTATATCATATTGAATGTATAAGATTATTGGTGGTTGGTGTAAAAGGAGTTGTAGGGTTTTTTTTTTTTGTAAATTAAAATATATATTACAAAAACTGTAAGAAGTACGAGTACTCCAGCTAGTTTAAAATAAAATCCTAAAAAATATGAACCATGTCTCTTATTCACATTAATTTTAGTGTGTGCCTCGTAGTCTACATAATTTGCAACAACATATGGTTTTACTATTATGTTTTATTTCAATGAAATAATGTCAATAATTCATTTGAATTATGCGAGAGAGAATCTATAGTTTATATATTTTATTTGATAGAATATGTTATTTGTTTTGAAATAATAGTTAATTAATTAAACATTGATACATTACGCTGATTAAATTTATGTTGAACAAAAAGCTCAGATTAAACACGAACATTGATTTTTATAATATTAAAATTTGTGTCGAGGCTGAATATATTTGGAACATTTTTAACCGCTCTGGTCATATGCATAATATGACTCATACAGCATATGCAGCAGACTAATCCAGCAGACACGGTAAATGTTTTACCCATTAAATTTGAATTTTAATTATGTCATAGATTGATTTTATTAGTATATTATTAGTATTTTATGAGTGATAAATTTAAGGCGTAATATTAAGTTAATAGAATAAACAAATTATAATATAAAATTAACATCTATATTAATACAATTGGAGATTATATCTGTTTTTTTTTCTGTTTCATATTTGGTTTCTACAAGTTTCAGATGATTATAAGACAATGTCTTTCTGTCTGTCTGTCCGAGATTTACGCTATTTGGTACGATGATCCAGATAAACCAGGATTTGAACATAGGCTATAAGACAATTCAAAATTTTTATTCTAGGGGGTGTTGCGGGGTTAAAACTATTTATTAACACGTTGACTGCCACGGGTATTGTTTGAAAAGGGTCCCTCAGTTCACATTATTTTTTTAAAATTAAATGTCTTGAAAATTATGCATTAGAACTATTATGCAGTAGAATTACTTATAAGAATTGTATATAAGAATTATATAAGAATTGTATAAGAATTGTATAAGAATTACATTTTTTAATTTTGAACACTGTTAAGTCTTTCAATAAAAAAAAATCATCGGCTAAGTTGCTGCGTGTGTTACTTCACGCCACACCAACCATCCTTCCCTAAAAAAACTATACTAAACTTGCACTGGTAGCATACACAACCCCAGAACGAGATTATTATTTGTGTATACAAAATGATACCCGCGGCGTACTGGACCCAACAAGTGTGTATCAGTTTTGATACACATGGCAGTCAACGTGTTAAGAAACTTAAAATATCTCCTTTATTATTAACTTAACAGAAATATTTATATAATAACAATTGTTTATAAGAAAAACTATTTTTTTTTATTCAATGCATTTTAGATGAATATTTGGCGAGTTACGGGAGGGCACCCTAAAACTAAAATCTACATATATCTCCCTTATTATGACTTAACAGCAAAATCATGTATGTCAAAAATAGTTTACAATAATAAAATAAATTCTTTATTTCTATGCATTTTTTCATTTAGATGAATATTTGAGGATTTACGGGGGACACCCTAACGCTATTTTTTTTTAAATATCTCCCTTATTATTGTCTTTACTTTAAAAATATGTATGAGGATTTTTTTTTTCTTCTCGTCATAGCAGTTTCTAATTAGATTAAAACTTAGATCTAACACTTTACTGCATGAATTTTTTACTTTTGGCTGAAATAATTCATGAGCATTAGGAACTGGTTATTTAATTTTTATGAAAAAATAATAATTAAAATAATAATTTAGGGTTTGTGCCATACATGGAACATTATGATTCTACATTATGTTACAAAAGAAAATGATTCCGTATTATTTGCTCGTCAATTGCTAGGTGTTCTTCATTAAGGATTCAAAGCAGTCGCCCTCGAATTTTTGAAAGAAAAGGTCGTATCTTCTAGTTGTCCTTTCTCAATAAATTCAGAATTATCGTTGAAGTGCAAATTCCGCTTGATATCCAAATCTCTATTGCAGCCCATTACTTGAGATACTGCAGGATCCATTGCTGTGTATGTGGCATATATGAACATTCATGAAGTAGCTTTCTGATTCAGTTTTAAAAGTGAAATAAAAAATAAAAATCGGAATGTGCCATATATGGCACACTATGCGGTAAAGGGTTACGGTTGAAATATCTGATTTATCATTTACTTAACAGCAAAAATGAGTATGAGAAAAGATTTATTTTTTAACCAAAATGCTACTTCTTTTTTAACATAGCCTTCTCTTAACTGCCATTAATGTTTATCAATGAAGTAAAGACAGTTTCAATGGAAGATTATAAATTCTAGATTAAAGAGATCTTCTTATAAAAAAAATCTGATGTTGTGTTGTCACGTAAGGTTTTCTTACATAAGTTGTTTTCGTGTTACTCTCAATATTACTGGAACATTTCATTGTTAGTGACCACGATCATGGAAAGGTGACTAACTAATAATATTTTAACTATGATAAAATAAGATATAACAAAACAGCAAGCAAAACGGAAGCAAACAAAGTAACACGTAAAAACATAAAAACTTAAAAAAGGTCAACGCAACATTCGGTTGCGTTGACCTTTTGACTTGATACAAGAATTACACACATTAAACATAGTCTTTTAGCTCGATACATTTTGCCCAACGATATTCGAATTTCTTTAAACCTTCCATAAAAACGATTTCTCGAACTCGTTTTTCACTAGACGGGTGTTTCAGCGAATATGGCCTCGTTCGATACGAGTCTTCTTCCAGTGAGCCATTACTTCATGTTTGGTAAGAGAAATAAGTTGCAGGGGGGCAAATCTGGAGAATAGGATGGATGAGGGAGCAGTTAGTAACGCAATTCGACCAATTTGGCCGTTGCATTTGAGGATGAGTGAGCTGATGCAATGTCGACAAAACTCATTTCATCGCCAAATGAGCCTTTCATCGCCAAATGCGTTTTTTCATGATTTCCGCGTGTAATCGATCCAATAAATCGGCATAATATTGCCTTGTGATCGCTTTTCCCTCTTTCATAGAGTAGATGAAAATTATGTCTTGAGAATTCCAGAAATTTCTGTTGCAAGAAAAAACTATTACATTGTCATGGTAGAACAGAACTTTTTTCTTCGTCAAATGGGGCTTTTTCATCAATTCAATATATATTCGATCCAATAAAGCGGCATTATATTGTCCTGGAATCTTTTTTCCCTTTTCCAGATAGTCAATTATGTCTACCGAATCCCAGAACATCGTAACCCAGAAGCGGGTTCCGACGACCGGAATGATCATAATTAAGGTGGTCGGAACCCTATTTTCCTTCTTTGGAGCACGTTTGTTAGGAAAAATTAACTCTTTTTAACTGTTCTGTCATTTCTGGTGTGTAGTAATGGTTCCATGTTTCATGAACGGTTATAAAACGCACCGAAAACTCACTTAGATTGCGGTTGTACATGTACAAACATTACTTTGAAATGGTCACATGATTCAGTTTTTGATACACTGTGAACAGACGCGGCACCCATCTTGTCGATAGATTTTACATGCCCAAATTTTCGTGGTTAATATGAAACACACGTTCGTCTGAATAATTTACCATCTTGGCTATCTCGCGTATTTTCACTTAAACTGTTGATTCCGAATCCGACTCCGGAATAATTGTTACTACAGATTTCGACTCCAACTCCCACCGATTCCTCCCTTTATAAACAGATTGCACACGGTGTATACTAAAGCCAGTGCTATGCCTTTTATTTGAAATTTATTGTATGTAGGAAGTTGAGGGAGGGTTGAATAACCTAATGCTAAGTGCCTACACGTTATCCATTGTTGATATTTTCCTCAATCGGGGCAAACTAGAAATAGGCGATAATGGATGTAACTTTGAAGTTTTTGTGGGATTATTATGTCTGCAGGATTTTAAATAATAAATGCCAGTGCTAGAGTTTTTAAATGATTTTGTATTTGACCTAATATGATTTTGACTGTTCTGCGATGTATCGGTAACTGACAATGGTGCTCACCTAGAGTTACACAAAACGGTTGCTAACAAGAGGTATCGTTGGTCGTGTTGACCAGATGGTTTATGACCTCTTTGGGGTAAAAATAATCTCTTAAGTGAAGGTAAAGTACGTGACTATTTGTAAAATATAGCATTTGTAAAATAACTAAGGTTGTAACATAAATGGAATTGTAAAAATACCTTTGAAATATGGTAAACCCAAAGGAAATTAGTATTAGGATATAATCTAGGAATTTCCATTAGATGGGTGATAAACCAACTGCCGCCACATTTTAAATAAAAATTGTGTCTATACCTTTCTCAACACTAATTCAAAAAACGTCAACTGTAATTCAGAATGCCTCAATTATGATTAGAAAATGTCATTTCTAATTCAGAAAACGTGAATTGTAATTCAGAAAAATGTAATTTAATTGGAGTTTAAAATCTCCAGATGCCTTCAAAACCCGCGTTCTCACCCACCTGGAGATAATAGTAATAAAAATAGTTTTATTCATTGACTTCCTGTCTGGCAACTGTCCTGTTACTAAAAATCATGGGAGGGAGGGCATATAACTTTTTGCACAAAGGCGCCTTACATGTCAGCGGCGCCCCTGATGTGTACTATTGTTAATCATTTATTCTACTTGACTTCATTAGATGAATTTTATAGTAGACTAATTTCCGAGCAAAACTTTATTCGGATACAATTAAAAATTTAGAATTTTGAGTGGTAACGTTAACGTTTCTGTCTTGTGAACAGAAACAATCAACAAATCACCACAGTGATTAAATCAATCACAGTGCACCAGTGTTATGTTTTAAATGAACATATGTTTTTACCTACAACTTTGTTAACTTTTCCCAAGTAAAACAAGCCCTATCTGAACGTAGCACCTTTAAGAATCTTCAAAACTATAGTTGTATTATTAGAAGGAAATTTTCTTGAAATTTAAAGTCGAATATATGTTGCTAGCGATGTCTCTTCTTTTGGTATATATAGAAAATTCTCACGAATTACCAATCCAACTAAGACAAGCGATTATTTGTTGATGTATAGTGCAGAAGAACCACGTTTCTGACGTAGTTTCGTAACTAATTATTACAATTAAAGAGTTAGGATGTATTGCGGTTTTTCTTGTGCGATGTAGAAGATAAAATCGACAAAAAGACGATATTGGATGCATCCCATAGCAAGCCGACGATTTTTAATAAGGCAATTTCTTAAATATAGCTAGATTGAAGAGCACAGTCGAAAAAAAATTCGTATGGCAATGAATTAATTTGATAATCTTCTGTTAGTTGGTTCAATCATTACTTTTCAAACAATATTGCAACAAACAATATTTTCAGAAATATAAAATATGACAATATTCCTACCCAGTAAGCTGCAGTATTGCCGCAAATCTGCTTAGACGTGTTACAACTTGTTTAGATAGCTGCACCAATCGCCCGACGCCTAAATAGACGCTGAAAAATAGAACGTGCAACGACTGTGGCAAGCAGTCCTTTGTAGTGGCTATAGAATAGTAGTTCGTCTGCACAATGGCATTTAAAACAGTTTTATTTTGAACTACACAATTGTTGAACTACAATTATCGCCTCGACTAGTGAAGTGCTACATGTTTCCAGTAGTATTGTCCAGTATAGAGTAAGGCCGAGAACATACAGAAAGCCGGTACCGGCTTTACTGGCAATAAGCGCTGATCTGCCGCAGTATTTGTCCATGTTTTTAAACATAACCGCACACGCTGTGTACTGGTCGGCGCCGGTTGGTGTCGGCTACCTGCTTACCGAAACGTTTAAGCAGTTTAAGAAGCTTGTTGTCAGCGCCGAAACAAAAAAATATTTAAAAAATCTTCTTTTAACTAAGGAAAAAGATGGTGGTATTCCCCATATTTACATCTCTTTTGGTTTATTGCATGTATACCTTTTCTTTTTGGTTCCATTTTTAAATATAGTGATTCTGTTACAAGCAACTCATCCAAAGATGAATCAGAACTCGCAATTTTCACTTATTTCAACATATAATTGAGCCAATATACGAAAGAGTAGCTATACACTTTCAAAACTAGCGTTCACTCTATGCTAGGCCAATATAATTAAAAAATGTACGATTAATAGAAAAAAATAAATAAAAACTTCAATTTATAGGTTACGTCATCTGTCAGTCTCACTTGCAATATCAGCGTTTAGTGTGTGCGCAACCAGTAACCCAGGACGCTTGTTTTCGGTACCGACTGTCAGCGCTGTTTTACCGGCTTTCTGTATGTTCTCGGCCTAATGGTGCACAATCTTTTTTTATACTTGTGACCCGCGTCCTTAGTAATTCAACGCGACCCCCTTCCTTAGGTAGACACTAGACGAGACCCCTTAGCATGACCCCTTACCATATGTATCATAAGGACAAAAAAGTTGGCCTGAAAATAAACACCTAAAACACGAAAATAATGACGAATCTCATCCTCAGTTGGAGCCTAAACATCGACAACGTCGTAATAGGCTAGGTAGATGAATACAAATATTTGGGTCATGAAATAAAAATAGGCAGACATAACAAACATGCGAGATGTCCAGAAGAATTTCACAAGGATGGGCAGCATTTGGCATGCTCCGAGACACTTTAATAGGCAACATCCCCTTGTGTCTCAAAAGGAAAGCTTTTGAACTGTGCGTTATGGCCATTCTTACTTACGGTGCTGAGACATAACGCTAACAAAAACTTCAAATTACTCGAAGGGCTATGGAGCGAATCCTGTTGGGCGTTACCTTAAGAGACAAGATACCAAACGCGGGAATTCGAAGCAGAATTAAACTAACTGACATTCTTGTGAAAATAGCTATAATTAAATGGAGATGGTCAGGACACCTTGCCAGAACCAAAGACGGACGTTGTACTAAACTTGTTCTCGAAAGGAGACTTTGGGCAGATAAACGGAGCAGAGAGAGATCACCTACTCGCAGGGCTTATGACATTAAACGAATACTGGGGACCGAAAAACTAGGAAAGAAAAACTTCGACAGAAAGAAAAAAAAACCATAGTTTGACCACTGGTGTAGATGCTTGGATTGTTTAAGAGTTAGGTAGGAGAATTGGCGCCTTCAAAATGTGGATTTACAATTTTTTTTTCCATATTTCATGGACCAGCAAACGAAGAAATCCTCGTCAAGTTGGAAACAAAACTACAAGTAATATTCTAAATTAAAATAAGGAAGTTGGAATATCTGGGCCATATACCATCTATTTCAGTTAATTAGTAATACATATTTAGGTAAAATAGATGCGAAAGCAAGAGACGTCCAATATGGTTACGGATCTTGCGAGAATGATCCGGAATTTTAAGAATAAACCTTTTCAGAACGATAGCATCCAGGGGTATTGGTTAACATTTGAAGCGAAGATGGCACTTCAAGAAGAAGAAGAAAGTAAAAATTTTAGTGTTTTAAATGATTTTAATGCGTTAACCAAAGGAATTTCGTTCACAATTTTTCTTTTGTACAATTTTGCCACAATATTTTTATTTGAATCTAATGATTTCAGATGTTTTTCTAAACGAGATTTGTTGCAATATTTCTTTCGAAAAATCATTTCCGCTTCTAGATGGAGGAATACGTACGATTGGCGTTTGAAATATGATTTAAAAAAATCTGTTCGTCTGTCGGCACGATAATTTACCAACGCGTGAATGTTTTGATAAAATATGGATTTTTATACATTTATATCTGGATTATAATTGCTTCTGAACACGATCGGAGGTAATACAGTGATACTTCAACGGTTTTAAATGATTTTTTTTTTTTTAAATTGAAATTTAAAAAAGTGTATTATTATTAAGTGTATTATCTCAATT
The DNA here is from genome assembly GCA_963971575.1 of Liopterus haemorrhoidalis. Lineage (NCBI taxonomy): Eukaryota > Metazoa > Arthropoda > Insecta > Coleoptera > Dytiscidae > Liopterus > Liopterus haemorrhoidalis. The sequence continues at coordinate 16,757,666 of OZ020621.1, forward strand.
TGGTTTCACTAAGAGCAAGTTCTCAATAACGGCGATTTGGACGTTTTGGCGATGAATTTAATATTCAATTTTATGGTTAAAATTAAAATTATGTTTCCAAAATTGTGGGCGATGTGAAAACAACTATGAATATGTGAGTTATACCCATTTTAGGGATTTATAAACTCTTGAAAGTATTTTTTATGCAATAAAATTAGAATGGACCCGAAGACGTTGCACGAGCTACATCGTTTACATGGAGATAGCCGCAGTATTCGAATATTGCTGGCGTTTTGGAGTCAAGGTCATCTACGAAGTGTATGGTATTAGAGTTTAGCCACGCCTACCAAGTTTTACGCCTTTGGTTACGCTAGAAAAGTACTTCGCTTAGAGTAATGTTTAAAATTTTGTTGCACAGCAACGGTAGGTTTTTGACCCAACGGCCGAACCACCATCTAAATGACTAAGGTATATATTAAAATCAATAAATTAAGCAATAAGTAAATAGCTACAATCTTATACATATATACTCAATAAAAGAAACTTTGCGCGGACAAACACAAATAAATAAGATAAAAAGTCTGTTTGAAAAATTTAATAGACGTAGGGTGATGGTAAGAAGCTGTAAAGGGGCCAATTACCATCGAATATCACAGTCTTATAATAAAACACTCTAAAATAAGGTGCAAGACTTCAAACATAAAACAGTAAGTTCGATTCTCTCTGGAAGAGTATCAGTCTGTCCATGAGTACTCTGTCGTCACCTAAAGCAACTGACAGGTCATAGTACAGGCCCAATCTCTCCTTGATATTCTCGAACTGTGCACACTGAGTTATAATGTGTAACACAGACAAATCTGTGTTACACGTCTCACAAATAGGAGACTTATCTCCATGGGTCCACCAATGACCTACACGAAAACGTGTGATGGTTGTTTCTTCCCTACAGCTAATCCAGCAGGAAGAATCCCATGGTTTAACGTCTCCATTTATTAGTCTCAATTTCACATTTTGTATGCTGTCCAATCATGTTGCCATTTGGCTAACACCAGATGTTTCACATGACTGTTTGCGTCAAACTTCAACCTCGTGAAATATAGCCCCCTTGTTAAATAAAATACTAATAATATCGTATTGGAATTTAGTTTAAAGTGGGAACTGAATAAAAATTAAAATGAGGAAGAAAATATAACAGTCACAAATTTATGCTTCTTGCTTTTTTTTTTGATATAAATTCATCAACTATTTTTGATAAATTCAATTTATCGTAAATATTTTTCTCTATTGACAATAATGCTGCGTTCAGAACCTGGAAATTAGGAATTAGAATTAGTACTTAGAATAAACGTAAATATTTGTTATACGTAACTGTACGTTAGCGTTCACAACCTTCTAAATTAATACTTATACTTATAAATTAAAATTAGAAGTTTGTAGACTCCAAATCCATACGTTAATTTATAATTGACGCATGACAGTAAGCATTTGTCAACCTAAAAATTTCTATGACCATATTTTTTTTGTTTCTATCCACATCTTTTTGTTTTATATGAGCATAAATATTAATTTTCCCTCTATTTTAATTCTTTTCAGAACTATGAAACACTCAAAAACTCATTAGCAAATGTAAACAGCTGTCAAATATCGATCGATAAAGTAGAAATCGATAGGAATTTCTGTCAGTGTCTTAATTTATATTGTGAACAGTACTTAATTTCTTACAAATTCTATGTTAAGTACTAATTTCACGCTAATTCTAATTTCTAATATGGAGGTTCTGGACGAAGTATAATGCAAGATTTTTGGTTAATTTTAATTTAGAAAAACTGGGTGTAACTCTCCAAATATTCATCTGATTGAAAAAATTGATAATAAAAATCAATTTCTGTTTGTTTGTATGTTCTTATGCAAAGCCAAACGGATGGACAAATTTTCACAAAATTTACTACAGGGGGTAACATAATCCTAGGAAGGTTTTAGTGAGGGTTCCAACTTCGCGCGGGGACATGAAGACATTAGGGGATATTATAAGGGGTAAACCATCAGTTTCGCACTCTCCGTGCAGTTTGAATTAATTACGTAGGCTAAACCTTAAGATATATATTGACATAATGTGTAGATCTAAACTAGAAAAACTCTAAAAAAAAAGTCCGCGAGAGCATGTACCTATCATACACCGATATCGAGTATTGGGCAATTTTCTGTTTTTAAACGTAATGCTGCATTCAGAACTTGGAAATTAGGAATTAGAATTAGTACTTAGAATTAACGTAAATGTTTGTTATACGTAACTGTACGTTATCGTTCACAACCTTCAAAATGAATACTTATACTTATAAATTAAAATTAGATATATGTATACTTCAAACCCTTACGTTAATTTATAATTGACGCATGCGCAGTAAGCACTTGTCAACTTAAAAATTTCTATGACCATATTTTTTGCTTCTATCCACATCTTTATGTTTTCTATGAGCACAAATATAATTTTTTCCTCCATTTTAATTCTTTTCAGAACAATGAAACACTCAAAAACGCATTAGCAAATGACAACAGCTGTCAAATATCGATCGATAAAGTAGAAATCGATAAAAATATCTGTCAGTAACTTAAATTCTTAATTTTTATTGTGAACACTACTTAATTTCTACCTACAAATTTTATATTAACTACTAATTTCACGTTAATTCTAATTTATAATTTGGAGGTTAGGTCTGAACGAAGCATGATAGTTTTTATATTATAAAGTTTGTGGGTGAATAACATCAGAGTTTTATAGTGATGCATCAATGATTTTAGACCATTTCACGTAGAATCGTAATGTACTTAACACTATACACCAAAGGTCAATAATATAGGAGTAATCATAGGGTAAATAAAAGTCTGAAATGCAGATATGTGGAGAGTTGTGGAATTTGTCAAGAGATGTTATTGATTCTCCACTGCCTAACGGTAGTTAAAATTGAAAGCAGAAATGTTAAAAGTTGTACATAATATGTCGCTATTTGTTGCGGAACTTACCAATAGATGACACTGCTGGATTATTCTTTATTTCCCATATAGTTAAATAGTTAATTGGCCTAATAGTTACTTGCAAATTATATTATCGCTTTATATATTTAACTTTAACGTTGTGAGCGTTATGTTCTACTTTCTTGGATTTAAAGTAGTTAGATGCCGTAGAAAAGCACGGGTACACCAGCTAGTATAATATATTATTTTATATATTTTGTCATACATAATTTTGTTATTAAATCAATATAAAGTGAGATATTTAAAAAAATCTGTGTTAGTATAGGTGGAACAGACTTTACAAAGATTACATATAAAATAAAATTGATTGAATTCTGTTTGTCTAAAAGGTTAATAATCAGTAGAGTCCGACAAAAATATGTAACGGTACTTTAGTTAGGTGTTTTTCGATAAAAAGCGGCACATGTGTTATCTGTAGAAATAAAATGTAATTATATATATATATATATATATATATATTTGTATGTGCCCTGCTGACAAATAGTGTAGCGCAGGGGTCGGCAACGCGGTGCCCGCGAAACAATTTCTAAGTGCCCGCCTAACCATGCGAAATTCTATTTCCGAGCCGCTTTTAGAAATAAAAGTACTGTCAAGAAGACTAGAAGTGTTATAGTTTTATAAATAAATATAATTTAATATTCATTAAATTTTATTGTAAAACTAAATTTTAAAACTATTCCCAATATAGACCCAATATGAAAGAAAGCAATAGTAAAAATGGTAATAGAAAATTATTGCGATGGAAATGCTACCACCCATCAATTTGCCAAACATTTTAATACATTATTGGAAGAATTTAATACCAGATTTGAAGACTTCTACGAATTGGAGGCATTTTTAACATTTTTTTATTAGTCCCTTTTCTGAAAGAGAGGATGATGTGACTAACAAAATCGCAACATATTTCGGTATTTTCAATAAGGAAGACTTAGAATTGGAAGTTATAAATATAACAAATGACATTGAATTAAAATCACATCGTAACATCATCACTGGACCTTGGTGAATGGGAATAGCTACCCATTGTTGAGCAAATGTGCTCTAAAATTGAAGTCTCTCTGCGCGTCGACATATGCTTGTCAATGTATGTTTTCTAATATGAAATACTTAAAATCAAAATATCGAACAGGCTTCACTGACGCTCATTTGGACCAATGCCTGAGAAGTGGAAATTCTACTTATGTCCCACTTTACAACGAATTGGCCGCGAATTTTCATTGTCAAATATCGCATTAATTATCACTTTGATATTATGTATTTTTTTTATGAAAATTAAAATTTTAAATTGCATTAATATTTTTGTTTAAATTTTATCCCCCCCCCTCTTTGTACCCACAGTGCCCCCCGAACTCCTGCATTTCTGAAATATGCCCACTTAGTAAAAAAGGTTGCCGCCCCTGGTGTAGCTTATAAAAATTTAATATCTTATCAAAAACTGATCAATGGCAAAGGAGTGACCGGAATTACCTATCTCGGATATAATCCCAAAATAATGAGGTGTCGTTATTAAGATAAGAATTCATTGCGGTACAAGTGTTTTATTCTTTTGTTTTTTGTTAAAATAAAGTTTAAAATAGCACGCCTATGGCAAAAGTACCATAATCAGCAACAAAATTTAGCTCGTGGGTTCGGCCGCTCTTGGGTGCCCAGGTGCGAGGCACCTTATGCATCCCCGCCAGTACAGCCCTGATTACCTGCACTTGTATAACTAATAATAAAGCATAATTTCGTTCGTTAACAGTGGAATTTCCTCGCCTAAATCTCGTCAACTTAAACTCACTCTACTTATGTAATGAAGTCATACAATCCTGCAATTTTGCTACAGTCATTATACAGCTTTGTTAATGCGTTTAGAAACACAATACAGTCTTAAACAGTGTAACTGTATACACCTGTATCATATAGTCTTACTTACATTAGTTATAAAGTAAGCAATTTCACTCGGGTAATTAGATTTAAAAATTAACTACGCTTATTTGCAACATTAACGATAAACGCCTCTTAAACAATCACTCAATAAAACGAGGTTGTAATTATTTTATAATAAATCACATTGCAAATACTACATTTACAGTAAGTTATTTTGTGTAATAAATTTAATGATATATTGAAAATGACCATTTATGTGAATGCTGCTTAAGTGCTAGCTTTGCAAAGAAACGTCAAATTTATCGGAATAATAGGAAAGACTAGAATGTTGGCATGAAATTATTGTAAAATATTTGTCATAAAGATCAGTGGTTCTCAACATTTTTATCATTACGGATCCCCTGTAGGGACTTTTAATTTTGCTCCTATCCATTGGGTCCGTATATACATCCATTAAATAATACTAGCTGCGCCGCCAGTCAATATAAGTTTCAAGAAGCTGTCAAATAATATATACCCATATTACAGGGGTGGCCAAACTTTTAGACGTAAGGGGCGATATTTTTGGTGAAAGTTTACACGCGGACGTTTGTTTTTCATAAGAAACTTGTGAGAACTGTGGTATCTACCCTACTCTTAAGACCCAAGATTATTAAAGTATAAGGCTGTCTCGTAACTTGTAGTGGTGGGGGTAAATAGAGATGCTACGCATCATCCGTATGCTAATGGGACGTCAGTCTTTGTTTATCGTATGTGTTATATACACGTGAAGTTTGATTTTTGGCTATAAATATAAAAACATCGTTTAATTTTTTAATTTTCTACTTGTTTTATTTTTTTTTTTCGAAATAAGTTTCTTTCTAAATAAATTTGCTTAAATTCATTTTTGATGTGAAGAGAATAATAAGTGAAATATTTCAATATTTTAGTTTTAAGGTGCCCAAATATTCATCAAATTGAAAATGCGTAGAACAAATAAGATTTGTTTTCTTATAAACAATTTTTATTGTATAGTTTTTACTGTTAAGGTAGTTCTGTTTATAAAGGAAATATTTAAAAAAAATTAGTACCAGTTTTAACCCAAAAACACCTCCTAAGAAAGAAAATTTTGAGATACCATGCCTATATTTGATCCTGGTTATACTCCATTGTACCAAATTTGGTTAATATACGTCCAGCCATTTTAAAAACAGATATAACATACAATATTATTAATTACTATATTATTATAGCAATTTGTTTTCTATTTTTATTTAAATATACCTAAAATTATATTTGCATTCGATTTTATTGTAATTTATTAACTATAATACAAATACCCATCACCTTAAATTTAATATAAATCAGTATAAAATTTCCTTAGGTTTTTATTTATAATTTATTGAGTGGAACTGTCTTGAAATAAATATCTATTCTGAAAATAGTCAATAAAAATATTTAAAAACGTGCAACATCTATATTAATTTTGTATGCTAGTTTTAACTACGCATACGTGTGACGTATTTTATCTCACGCTTGATTGATTAGAAGTTACGAGACAACCTTTACTTTAATAATCTTGCTTAAGACAAAAGCCGCATTCAGAGCTCTTAAATCAATAGCTTATGCACTGTAGATTATAGACTGTTCACTGTCACCAGCAAGTTTGTCATATGGTAAGACGTGAAACTGTTCAGACCTCCAAATTTAATACGCTGTTTGTTGTGGATTGTGCATAATTTTTTAAACTTATAGCTAGTGAGATGTTTAATGAGACAGACATATAAACACATTGGCTATCGCATTCTATCAGTGACACCGAAGTTATCGTATGCCTTTACATAACCTAACATAATGTCATCATTAACAAATCTTGCTCAAAATTACAAAGACGAACAGTAAATATGATCAATTTAGGTAATTAGGTAGTTAAAATATAAGACAACAGAATTATAAGAACGATAATAAAAAAAAGCTATTTATTTATATTATATAGGTTTTATTTAATAATGTAAAGATAAAATACGAAAAAAAGTAACATATAATACACAAAAAGCATTTATTAGATTTTTAAATAGAAATATTCTTTTTTAATATTAATTAATTTCACATTAACATTACCCAATATAATAATCCTAATTTGTTCCTACTATTTTTATATTTCTAAAATGAAATATTGCATTTCATTATAATACTAATATAGTAATCTTAATGTTAATTTTATATTATTTAACATAAAATAACATACTGTCATACACATTTTTTTTTTACTTTTTTAAGTTGACATACATATTACATTTTTTTATAACACTAACATAGCAATCATAATATTAATTTTACACTAACATTACAATACAATAATCCTAATAATAGTTTTATGAATAAATAAATTATATATATATTTCCCAATACGGTAATTCCAGAGATTGGAGGAATAACAACTGGGAAAGTGTCGACAAGACTCAAAAAGCAACAAGTTTGTTGGCGTCGTTGGTCGTTGGCATTGTTTGCAAAAATTAGAAGTTTCTTCTTATTTTTTTCTTATTCTGCTAACTTCTAAGAAGAATAAGAACTAACACTATTAGTATTGTTATATCACAATAGATGGCGCTTATATTTTGTATAATAATATTAATAAAAATTAAAATTTTAAGATTCCAGCGCTCTAGCAGTAGTTTCTGAATTTCCAAGTTTAAACATCGACATCGGTAGTAGACATCGATGTTTTATCGATACTATCGCCATCTGACCATCGATGGTAAAAACATCGATGTTTTTAAAACAAACATCGATGTTTTCGATGCATCGATGTTTTTTCCCTATCCCTAGTGCGTGCAACGTTAAAAAGAATGCATAGAAACATAACTTACAGCTAACAAAGCACAGTCTACAACCTCTTAATTTAAAGAGCTCTGAATGCGGCTTTACATCTCTAAAAACTTTGCACGTGTAAGAACATCAGTAACGTTTTTGTAACTGCATATTAAAATTTATATAGTACACAAGTACAATTTTATCGATGCATGATGCTCGACTTATGTAAATATAAGATTACATGTTCGACAATAACGATGAGTGGTACAGTTTAGTCATATGACATTTCATAAGTGCACATATTTCATAGTGTACAGAGTGGTCAGAGCACAGCCGTGTCAGCGCATAGCTGTGATGACGTGATCTTTAATTAATCCGTGTGTGGCAGACCTAAAATATGCCTACATGTATGCACACACACAATTGTCCACAATTAGAATTATTAGGAAATATTCGTTTCACTTGTTTACATAGACAAATGTTTGAATGAAAAGATTTTTAGGACTGAGAAAGTTATTTAACGGTATGTATAACTCCCACAGATTATAAGTTTCTTATACAAAACTAACAATCTGAAATAAAATTAGTAATAATTTATACATCAAATTTTGCAGCGAATTTTTATCTATCTAATAGGACATTTTTGATTGTAGAAAAAAATTGTTGGAAAAAATTGTCACTCAATAACTTAATAATAGATATCACACAACAATTTTCTATAATTTTTTTAAAATAATTATGGGTTTCAAATAAGTTTTATTGATTTATTTATTTATTAACTTTTGGCCACCCAACAGGCACAGGGCCAATAACAGAGTGGCACTACATATCATATGTTACAAATTAAATAAACAACAAGTTCACATGTTTTTAGAAAGTAAAGATGAATTACATTAATACATAAGATATAATATGACATACTATACATTTTGTGTTAAACTATTGATAATATATTTTTTAATAACATTAAAATTATTAGCAAATATGTCCGGAAAATCAACCTTAGCTACTAAATTATTTAATTTGTATGTGGTACGGTGCAGGGGTGAATTAATAGCAGAATTAGTATTTTTAATAGACAGGGAGAATATATCATTATCTCTTGTGTTATAAGAACGTATTCGAAAAAATAACTTTTCTAGAAGGTCCGAACAATCAATTTTGTAATTTAATATTTTGTAAATAAAGTTAATATCCATAATAGTTTGTCTATTTTCTAGAGACAGCAATGTCAATTTAGAGTTTGGAAATCTGTAATTAATATTTTTAATAAATCTATTTTGTACATTTTCTAACCTTTTTATATAAACAAAATATTGAGGAGACCAACATATAGTGCAAAATTCTAACTGACTTCTAACTAATGAGTAATACAGAGAAAGAAGAGTTTTATGGCATTTGAAATCTTTACTTATATGAAACCCAGCATCCTATATGACTTTTTGATAATTAGATCCATATGCGTATCAAATATTAACTTCTGATCGAAAGTAACACCTAAATCCTTTATGAATGAAACGGAAGAAATGTTTTCATCGTTGAGGTAATAACTGTAATTGATAGAGGTCCTATTTCTCGTGAAAGAAATTGTTGAGCATTTGGAAATATTTACATTTGATTTGTTGACTTTAAGATAGTTTTCCAACATATTTAAATCAGATTGTATATTACGGCAATTTTGTAGAGAAAGTATTTGTTGAAAGATTTTTAAATCATCAGCGTAAAGAAGGAATAAAGAGTTCTGAAAGCAGGCACCTATATCGTTTATAAAGATATTGAAAAGCAAGGGTCCTAAGTGGCTTCCCTGCGGAACACCGGAAGTAATATTTTTAACTTGCGATTTAAACCCATTTACTACAACACTTTGTGTTCTTCCAGTCAAATATGATAAAAACCATTTTAACATATTACCATGTATCCCTATAAGATTCAATTTTTTAAACAGAACTTCATGATCAATTGTGTCAAAAGCCTTTTAAAGTCTGTGTACACGGCATCAACCTGAATACGTTGGTCCATGGAATTTAATGTGAAATTTGTATATAATGCTGCTGGGTGATAATATCATTTTTTACGAATGAAAATAAAAATTTATAAATAATACGCTCAAATAATTTTTCAAAAATACAGAATTTCGAAATAGGATGTAATGGGCACTACAAGAGCGTGTTTCCAAGACGTTGGAAAGATACCTTCAGTTACCTATACCTAGTTATAGTTCAGAACTTTACTATATACCAAGGGCGGCTATTATGTTACGGCAAATGGAAATGTACCCCAAGAAAAATGTTTCTTTATGTGTTTTTAAGTCATGACTTTCTTTAAATTTTATTTAAAAATAATAATAACTCATTTATTATAATTCCAAAGAGATAAAGATGATAAGATTCTTATTACATTTATAATTAAATTCTATCAGCTTGTTTGTTGTTATACGCTACGCTCAATTTGACTTCATTTGACGCGACTTCACGTGATTGTTCATGCAGCAGCGCTTCCATTTTTCGGGCATTTTGTCTATTCTATTTTGTCCCAAACACTGCCTATATGTCTATTGAAAACAACTATTTTGTCCCAAACACTGCCTATATATCTATGTGAAATCCCCTTGCCTCTCACTGTAATGAAGACCCTAGTTCTATATTCCCCGTAAGAATATATTGGTACATTGCCGAAAGCTGTGAAATTAACTACACTATGACACAAGTGTAGCATCTAGCCGAAAATACCCCAATTACTGAAATGTGAATAATTTCACAGTATTTACATTTGTTTAGTCTAGGTAGCTATATACTATACCAGAGTTTCTCAACCGGGGGGCCGTGAAGTGTTCGACAGGGGGCCGCGAAGTCAGTAAGATCCAAACAAGAAAATATAATAGAAATGCGCTCAATCTTGCAGGATATAAATTTTATTCATATTTATAAATGCGAGTATCTTATATTTATATTCATAAAAATATAACTTTCATGACATGAATAAAATAAATATTATTTATTATTATATATAATATACTTATTTTGACAACTAATTTAAACTACAGGCTATTTCAAACGTTTAAGCGGAACTATATGGAATTTAAATTTAAAGTTGTCACTAGCTAACTTTATAATGAATAAAATGGGTTTTTGCTAAGCAAAATGATCAAAAGTTTCATTCAATCGATAAAAATTACTAGATTTGAAATGACAATGGTTCGTGTTGGAGGTACTTCAAGTACTTTCAAATTGTACTTTGAAGTAGGTACGACTTGAAAGTGCAATATTTTTTATTATATATTTTTTGTATTACTCTCCAAGCTACAGATAACTCAAGAGTACGGATGCGAATGTGTTAAAATCAAAATGGGAAGCACTTTAAACACTTGTAAATAAAAATTCTTTACTTTCAAGTCGTTATAGGAAATATAATCTTCATATAAAATTATCAAAGTTTTTTGTCAACCGTAAAAGATGTTAAAAAACTGTTTAATTAAAAGTTGTTTCTTTTGAAAAGCTCTCTCCGATACCCAGTATGACATATGTTCGTATTAAAAAATTCGAAATTGCCCTTGATATCTTGTATTTCCGGTTTATTCTGGAAAATTTCAATACTGCCATTAATTTTTTTGGATAAATTTTAGTTCAAAATTTCCCCAACTTGATATAGGGGGGGGGGGTTATATAGGGAGGCCGCAGACTATATTTACATAATTTCGGGGGGTCCCATACCAGAAAAGGTTGAGAAACACTGTACTATACTATACTTGATGATAATAGCCTACGACTTGATACACCTGTTCTTACGAAAATTAACGATAGTAAAATCCTTTTTACTTGCAGTATCTGTAATAGCGGCAAAAATAAATCAACCAGTGCAGTAACTATAAGTAATTTTCACAATAAAACTAAATAGGTAAAAACTTATCTGTAAATGAAGCTTTAGCTACAATTTTTCGCGTCGTATGCAAATATGCGTTGAATGATACTGGATAATGTAATTTGTTTATTTATAGTAACATAACATTATTTTTTTTACAATTTAAAATATTCTATTAGTTACATAAAAATTCTATGAATATTTTGATTCTATGTTTACCAGTTTTGTATATGAAACTTGTAGGAATAATATTGTAGTTTCTCCCCTTACGCCCTAACCCGTTAAAATGATGTTGATGATGATTCTAGGAAGCATTTTTCCGGTGTTCCAACGCCGCTATCCCGTGACGCTCCTTTGCAAACGTCAAGGCGATTCTAGGCAACTGGCTAAATTCGCCTAATGGTTTCACCGGTCCTGACTAACTACAAAATATTGTTCTATCGGAGAAAAAATGTTGTAACCGTTGGTCAAAATGTGCTAGTTCCAAAATAGCTGTCCCACTGCCTGTCATGTTTGCCACTTATTTTTAATGGGCCAGCTGGTTGCAGCATACCAAACAAGAATGTAACAGAGGAAGTGGTACTGGCTAATCTTGTTTATGGCCGCGAACATACAGAAAGCTGGTAAATCAGCGCTGACAATCGGTACCGAAAACAAGCGTACTGGGTTACTGGTTGCCCACACGCTAAACGCTGATATTGCATGTGACACTGACAGATGACATAACATATATATTGAAGTTTTGATTTATTATTTCCTATTTATCGTACATTTTTTAATTATATTAGCCTAGCATAGAGTGAACGCTAGTTTTGAAAGTGTACTCTTTCGTATATTGGTTCAATTATTCTGATTCATCTTTGGATGAGTTGTTTATAACAGAATCACTATATTTAAAAATGGAGCCAAAAAGAAAAGGTATACATGCAATAAACTAAGAGAGACGAAAATATGGGGATTACCACCACCTTTTTCCTCAATTAAAAGAAGATAATGCAAGATTTTTAAATATTTTTTTGTTTCGGCGCTGACAACAAGCTGCTTAAACTGCTTAAACGTTTCGGTAAGTGGGTAGCCGACACCGATCGGCGCCGTCAAGTACACCACGTGTGCGGTTATATTTAAAAACATGGACAGATACTGCGGCAGATCAGCGCTTGTTGCCAGTAAAGCCAGTGCCGGCTTTCTCTATGTTCGCGGCCTATCTTGATATATCGGGAATTTCGTGGATACTAATAAAAAAGTTTCACCCCTAAAAATGATGTGTTCTTTTTAAAATCTAAAAAAAATATTGCAACTTCTTTGCTAATAAGGTACTGTACACCTTCAGGTTAAGGCAGAGTCAATTATCACACCAATCGAATTACACGTTTCGACGGAAAAATATCATTAACATTAATATTCCGTTATAGATAAAGCCGGACTGACAGGCTACTTAAAACGTTCCTAATTTATAAATATAAGTGAAAAGTTTGCAAACTTCGAATTTTATACTTAGATTTAGTAATTATGATTAGTGAGAACTGTCAAATTTACATACATAATCTCACAATTTTTTGTTTATTAATGTTTTCAAAAAGAAGAATTAATGAAATTATTTGTCGGTGATGGATTATTGCAATTCTAACATTTTTTTAACTACAAAACATGTAAAATCATAGAAGATGGGTACATCCTATTAATCAACGACGTTTGAAACAGGGAAATTGGGTCAATTTTGGTGCACGAAATACGTTTATGTTTGCGCTTTTGATAATTTTGTTCAGTCCCACTTAAAACCATAATAGGAGAGCTCTTGTCAACTTACAAAAATGAAAATTCAAGTTAGTTCCGTTTGCAATATCCTATATTTATCTTAAATTAAGAAAAAAGTAGATCTTTCCTTCATATTTTTTATTTTTATACTAGATGTACATTTCGTTCACCACGTGAACATTATCAATAGACTAAATATAACAAACTTATTACAATATTTATACATAGTTAGGTAAGATCAGTGGTGTGAATGGGGGTGAATTAGGGTATTTGAACATTTACGATTATTGTAGGTAATGGTTATGAATTGGGGAATTTTTATAATTAGGTTGTTGGGATTATCTCTAAAAGCGCGTTTTGTAAAGGACCTAGGCCGGTGTTAATTAGGATTTTGGAATTTTTCTTCATTTCTATTGCCTCCAACATGTTTAAGTTATAAGAATTACTTCCTTTAAGTAACGAAATTGCGTCTATGTCATGCCCTGTTTTTATTTTATGAAATGCTAACGATGATCTATTAATATCTAAATTTTTAATGTAATTTTTATGTTCCTTAAATCTAGTTTCTAAATTTCTTTGCGTTTGTCCTATATATATTTTGTTACATTTTTTACAGTTAATTTTATATACACCTGATTTTTGAAGATTTTGAATTTTGTCTAAGTGACTTCCTAGTAGGGCTTTAATTTTTGTAGGGTTGTAAAATGCTGTAATTATATTATGTTTAGAAAAAATATTTTTGATTTTGTGGTATATTGAGGGATGGTATAATATTCTTACGTATTTAGCTGGGTTTTTTTGGGTGGACATATTACATAAGGAGGTGGATAGTTTTATTTTGTTTTTTAAATTGTGTTTATGATGTAATTTATTGATAAGACTCCTATTGTATCCGTTAATTTCTGCAGTGTGGATTATTTTTTTAAATTCAATATTATATTTTTCTTTTGATAAAAGTACATTTATAAGTCGGTGTATTAAGCTATGGAAAGCGGCGTGTTTATGGTTGGTAGGACTCATGGAGGTATTATTGATGTGAATATCTGAAGGTGTAGTTTTTCGGTAAATGTCAAATTCTATTTTTTGTCCGTTTTTTATTATAAGAAGGTCTAAAAATGGTAGTCTATTGTCTATTTCTAATTCAAATGTAAATTTTAATGAAGGGTAAATATTGTTAATGTAATTAATGAAAGAATCTAGATTAAAGGTATCATCTATTATAGCGAAAATATCATCTACGTAACGCAACCATACCGTAGGGAACGAGTCTTTTATTGATAAGGATTTTATTTTATTTTCTACGTGATTTAAGAAGATGTTGGCTAGGAATGGAGACAGTGGATTTCCCATAGTGGTTCCAAATGTTTGAGAATAGAATTTACCATTGAAAATGTATTGTATGTATATTTATCTTATTTAATACATATTATACAAGACGACCTACTTTTTTTTAATTATCATCAACTTCATTTATTAATGGGTTAATGCGTCTTTACATTCCTTGTGAATTAAGTAACTATTACATAATTTTTAGTCTGGCAAATAAATAATACAAAAAAAAAAAAAAAAAAAAAACAAAAACATGGCAATTATTTTTTAATTTACAAAGCAATCATTAAAATATAATTTCTACTTTGCGAATCGTCCGTGATCTTCTTGGCATTGACTTAATTAATTTTTTACTGTTTCGACTGGAATAGATTTTTTTCCTTAACAACAGTCCATAATTACCCCTTATTAGAATTGCATTTTTTCCGCAACTTCAATTTTAAGGTCGTTTCAATTGATTTTTATATGGAATAAAATTCGGTGATTACGAAGGCCAAGGTATAACTGGTATATTATTTTCGAGGAAATGTTAACAAGCTTTGATGGATGATTTGGGTCTCTGTCATTTTGAAACTCTAGTAGTATACTGATTTCTGTGTGTGGAAGCATAATATGTTTCAATATGTCTCAATATGTCTACCTTAGAGCATTATATTTCCACCACCATGCTTAATTGGTTTTCTTGTTTATCGACAATTTTATTCTTTTGTCGTGTTTAGAAGTGTTTGGCAACTAAATCAAGTAACAATAATTTTAGATACTTGCATCATGTAAACCAATTAGTTTAGTACTTGATTTAGTAGCATATCAACTCAAGTGAACAGAAGGTAGTTCTGTTCAATTCAAGAAGAAAAGTAATTAATACAGAATTATTTGTCATTCATGGGAACCTTACAAGTTAGTTGCAATCCTTGGATGTGTCGATTAATAAACCATTTAAAAATTGTGTATATTGTGCAGGTACAAAATGTCATGTATGGGGGAAAAGTAGAACAAATTGGTGACAAAGCTAAATCACAGTGCAACAGGATCTATGAAACGGCCGGTAGTTTCTGAAGTATATACTGACAGTTTCTGGCTAAAAAATTACGGCAAGCTGTAAAAGAAAAGACGATTATAAAGTCTTAAGCCGTATAAGTAATGCATTGATGATACCGAAAATGTTTTTGAAGAGACTGACAACAGTAGATCAGATGAAAATAATACGAATAGACACTAAGAAGATGAGTGCTAGTACCGAGAGTGAAAATGAACTGAATATTGCTGGTATAAGTTATCATAATAATATATTTAAATTAAGAATTTGTGAATATTTTATAATATAATGTTTATTTTTTTCTCAAAATTGTCTCATAAATTTGGCGCGTCTTTTCGTCCGAAAAATACGGTAAATTATAACTAATCGGCGACCGATTAATCATTATCGGTCGATAAGGTAAGACCGAGTAATCGGTATTCGGCCAATTTGCTTATTGGCGGTGCAACCCTAGTAGTGATTAGAGATGGCTCGTTCATGAACTAACCGGCTCCCTGAGCCGGCTCAGTACACTGACCGAAGTAACACGGTTCACCAAATTGAAATGAGCCGACTCACGGTTCACTTCAAGGATACGTTTGATCGGACGATTGTGAGCAGTGACCGAAATGATCCGGATCTGGATCGATGTCATGTTGAACTTCGCGAGAACTCGGCTTGTAATGTATTATCATAAAGTGTATTTTGTCATCAATTTGTAGGGCCGTCTCTTTGAAACTAATAGTCTTAATCGTGTTCTACATTATACAATTCTCATCAAATTTTCATACTTATTTCTTTGACTAGACCTTGTACTAGAAATAAATCAGTGAAATTGTACAGTGTAGAACACGGTATGTAGTCAAGGTCAACTTTATTCAAAACTAGATTTGATCCAACTATTCTTGAAAACACATCCAACTTGGAACTCGGTGCATGCGCAGTAGACAGTTTTAACAATAGTACCAACATTAAAATTACGCTTGTAAATATTTTGTATTACCACGTGTTTAATAGTGTTTTGTTGATCATTGGTTTGAATAAGCGAATATATAAATTGTGTTTTGTACGTAAATCAGTAATTTTACAAATCTAATAGCTAGGTTATAAACATTTGACAAGATATGAATTATATTTTTATGTTGGTACTTTAAATGAACTGAAACACGTGTAAGAATTTCATTCTCTACCAAAAAATTGAAAAATAAATTGTATTAAAACTTTGACAACTTCTAGTTCAAAGAAAAAAGTTTAGAAAATTGATGAATAAAGTATAATGTAGAACACGCTTTAGTCTGTACTTTCTTATAACCATACTATATAAAAATATTGCCTAAATCCCAGATGTCCGATTTATAAGGGCAATAAACATCGCCATAAACTTAACACATCTGGTTTAAAATACAGTAGCTACATTAAGTGAATTGTTTGTTTACTATTAACTCGGCAAAAATGGTAGATAATTCATTTCTATATATTTTTATTTATTTAACTTGTTCATATAATGCAAGAGCCGGGACTGAGCGACGTTCTACCTACATATTGCAAACCAACAACCATATTGAACGAACGACCGACAACGGTCCGACCTGTGTCTCGGGAACATGATTAGTTAGCCGGATCACTGAGGCAGATCAGTGAGCCGGCTCAGCAAACTGAACGACCTCCACTGATCCGGTTCCGCAAACTGAGCCGAAATTCCCATCTCTAGTAGTGATGCACCTACAACTCGCCACAGGTTAGAATACGGTTCAAAAATATATCTTAATTTGCTTCATATGGATTCAAAAGTCTCAGTGCATGTGGCATCGGACATGTCTCACCTTTTTTTTGACTCAGAAATGAAAAAGCTGCCAATTCGAGGGTGCTTAAATGTTCAGGGAAACTATATAGAAAATTAACTTATATGTACAGTTATGGACAAAAAAATAGGACACCTGTTATGCGTATATTTTTTCTAAAATTTATTTGTTTAAATCCGGTTTTCTAATTATGACATCTGTCAAACATAAAGTAGTCAATATATTGTCAACACTGCAAAACAGGTAGCCCTCCATTAATAATTTTGTTAAGACCAACATGATTGCTAAAGCGGAAGTTGGATGGTCGGTGCGGCGAATTGCTGGACATTACGGACAGGGACGTAGGCAGGGGGGGCATAGGGAGCATCCCCCTCCCCCCCCGGCTAGTTTACTATGTAAAATATAATTTAGGTTGTTAGAAGAAAATTTATAACTTTACCGGAATTTTATTATTTAATATACTACAAAAGACCTAGAACGCTGTTATTTTCTACCCCAAGCCATGTAATTAAGGTCGTACCAATTTAGAATATTTTGTTATTTTTGACCCCCTCCCCAAGCCGAAATCCTGGTTACGTCCCTGATTACGGATACACGTTTTGGGTATAGATTCCTACTATTCAAATTCGAATAGGTAGATTCACACTAGACAAAATGAGGTGTCCTATTTTTTTTTTGTCCATAACTGTACATTAGAATTATTTTAATTGAATAAAGAATTTTTGAAAAAGTTTGGTTTATATTTGACCGACCCTCATATATCTTTCCCTTTTCAAGTTCTAGAATTCTAGAAGTTCATCACTCTTATTAAAAACCTCGTGGATAAAAATTGTACTAAATATTTTACGTAAGGAAGTTTGCAAAAATTACGTTCCACTGTTTTCTAAATGATATTAAATCAGTTTTCTTTCCTGTACAAATCCATATCCAGCTTTTGACAGTTCGTAAGATAAATGTAACAAAACTATTTCAATGTTTCGCATCTCGCATGTCTGCTTCTACCTCGCTCCCACATTTTTTGCAGCTCTGGTATTGCACGATGAGACAAGCTCCAAGAATTCTCGAGGGAATTTTCTCCTGTCCGGGAATCTTGTTCCAGATTTGTGACAGGTTATTTTTTTCCCTAGATGTGTTTTGAAAAGTCTTACAATGTTGAAAATACAGTTTTTTAGAATTGTTTTCTTTATGCGTATTGTTAAGATGTTTCCCTGAATTTTTCAAGCAAGAATAATCGATGTTTAAATTTTTTAATACTTTAAGTGGAGAAAAATGTTTAGAAAGACATTTTCATTGAAATCTGTTGAGATTTTTGTGGATTTTTCACCGGAATGAAAAGTTTTCTATTTACAGATTTTGTTGATGTTAAGTCTCTTATTCAAATGGACTATATTGTATTCGGGAATTTTATGATAATGATTTCGAAATGGAATGTTTCCATTCTACATATACATAGTTAATCCATGTAACAAACCGATTAACGTTAAGTGTTTGGTAAGAAACATAAAATATTCTATTAATATATTAATATTGCAATGTGTTCGGGTTCTTCAAACAAAAACGCATAATTTTCCAGAATGTAAAACACACTTAAAATATTAGACATATTTTTGTAGTATACGGAATATTAACAACACTTTTCGCCCGGAGGCACAAACTGTCAGTATAAAAACCCACTGACTATAAAAACATCTCGCTACCAAGTAATCTCGGTTAGATTTTTACAATGTTCCATGTTTTTCTAGGTATTTCTCGATTCTTCCATGGTTTCCATCTATATGACTTACTAGAAGTTTCCAGATCATTCGCAAATAGCCTTTGTTGCTGTGCGCCAAAAAATTTAACTAATCTTTTAATCATTCCATGAAATTTCACCATAGGCGCCCCATTAGGAAAATCCAAACGTTTTCTTCACAAAATCCTATATCTTTTAGATCTTCTCAACTCACTAAAGGAAACAGCAAAAGCAGAAGGGCTTGTAATAAACACAGAAAAGACGAAGTACCTCAGGCTATCGAGAACACCTCAAAATGGATGCCCAGATACAGTAATGGATGCCCAGCAATCGCAGAACTGCAAATAGAATCCGTAACATGCTTTAAATACCTCGGAAGATTAAGAATCCTTTCTGCGAACAAAGCCTGCTATGCCTTTAACAGTCTGCTCAGATCACGCTTGCTATCCCGGCACAAAAAAATAAGATTATACAAGACACTTCTTCAACCCATACTCACATATGGAAGTGAATCTTGGACACTTACACAGGAATAAGAACGCCGGCTGAAAATCTTTGAACGCAAAATTCTACGGAATATTTTCGGTCCTGTCCAAAAGGATGGAATATGGAGAAACCGAAGAAATGATGAGCTGTGCGACTTTTATAATGAACCTGATGTGTTGGGCTTCATAAAAAGTTCCAGGATACGTCATTAGAATGCCCAACAACATGCCATTTTTCGATAGCGTTCCAAGTACAAACAGACCAAGAGGAAGACCTCGAATGAGATGGGTGGACAATGTGCACTAAGACCTGCAAAGAATCGATGCCCATAATCGGAGAAGATTTGCGCGTGACCGCGGAAGATGGATGAAGTTTGTGGGGGCGGCAAAAACCCTCTAAGGGTTGTAAAAGACGATTGATTGATTTTAGAACTTCTGCAAACTAATCGCACCATTGTAAACCCGGTCTTCTAAGGGCTAATAATTGTTCTATTCTTTTTCATACTTACATATTCTGTCTACGGCAAGCCTATTATTTCCTGTGTAGTTCTCAGCTTTTGATTACTGTATCAAGTGCCAGATCTTTCTCGGTATTATGTATACAATGGTGTTTGTATTATGTACCCCATTTTATGAACAATCGGTTTCTATAGTGAGGGGGAGGGCATGGGACGAACCCCTGGGAAGGGACGACCCCCTGTACGATATTTTAATGGGTTCGGGGTTGGAGAGGTACTATAAATATTTGTATTTTTCTGCAGGGATAGGGAGTTAGATTCGGGAGTCGAGGAATTGCAACTTTTTGGAGGAGTCGATAGTCGGAAAAACTATCGACACCTGACCACTTGACCAACTTGTGGTTAAGTTTTACGGTACTTTAAATATTCTGTGACATCCTGACCATATAACAAAATTTTGAAATATTAACCACAAATACTAAGCAGTGGCGTACGCAGAAAAATATTTGAGGGGGGATTCACAACATCAGAATTTTTACCTAGTTTCGCTATAAATACTTAACACATTCGGTGAATCATAAAATCTAAACAATTCGGGGAAACACCTGGCATTTTTTTTTTTGGGTGTTCTCCACTCATATGCGGTATTGATTATTAGTTAGTCACTGAACGTTGAGCAGTAAACATGGAGTGGGTTGATAAAGAAAATTGTATCGCTGTAATTGCATTACATAAAGTTGTGAAGACGCCGGGAGACATTTTCTATAATTTAAAATCTTTGGGTATCAATCGCCAATTTGTGTATCTCGCTATTAATAGGTTCAAGGATGCTCAAGGTATTGAAGATTGGCAAAGAAGTGGTCGCCCGCTAACTGTGCAAACTCCAGCAAATCCAATCCGTGAGTAACAGAATTCGGAAAAATCCACTCCGTAAACACTGTCCAGGGAAATGGGTATTTCGACACGGAGTATACACCGCATTATCAAATGAGACCTAAAAATGGGGTCTTAGCGAAGAAGCACTGGCCACTTGTTTACTCTATCTCTAAGGGACATCAGGAAGACCAGAGCTAAACAGCTGATTCACCAGTACACAGACAGCATGCATCTTGATTCTTTTTTCCGATGAAACAATTTTCAACATCGATCAAAATGATCGGGTGTATGCACATAGCTCTCGAGAGGCGGCTCAAGTCATTTTCAGAGTTCAGAGAGGTCATCATCCAGCATTTGTGATGGTTTGGTGGGGTATCTCGTATGAATGGGTTACTGAGCTACATTTTGTGCTTAGGGTGTGAACACAAGTGCAAAATCATACCAAGATGACATTTTGGACAAGGTCGTCAAGTTTCTTAATGACACCATGTATAATTCTGGCCATTGGATCTTCCAGCAAGGTTCTCTTCCAGCTTACAAGGCAAAGTTCACACGTCAATAGCTGGAAGATTGGCCTTCTGGAAGCCCAAATTTAAATCCCCTGGACTACAAACTGTGGTCAGTGATGGAGGACATGGCCTGTAGCTGACGACATCCAAATTTGGAGAGTCTAAAGCTGTCCATACACTATCACTCCATTCGGATGTCATCCAATTGGATGACATCCAAAAACCTAGCATATACATCATCACTCCAATCATCCACGCAGTCTAGTTTCCATTTTCCATGGATGAAGAAGAATTGTTTTTGGCTGCTACTGCTTGCTTAATTTTGAAAAAGAAAAACAAGGGGACTAAATGGTCAAAAGATTGGTTACTGAAGAGGAAGCGGTTCTCTCATGTGAACCTAGTGAAAGAACTTTCTTTGCAGCCAACAGATTGGCGCAATTATCTTCGTATGGATGAAGAGAGTTATTTTCATTTATTAGAAATGTTTACTCCAGTTATTAAACAGCAAGACACTGTGTTGAGGCAGAGTATCACCCTTCATGAAAGATTAATGGCGACTATTCGATGTTCCTTTTTGTTGCAAAGAATTAATTTTTTTCAGGATTGTTTCTCTGTTTGCATTAATGTCTTTACTCCTAAATAACACTAATAATTGGTCAATAGCCAAATTACTTTTTATTTTGTCATGATAGTCTGCGTTAGTTACTTGCCATAAACATGGCAAATCTTGATATTTTTTAATCATTTCTAGCACAAATTCGTGTCCAGTCGTCATTATATTTTATTAAAAAATATTGAAAACTATTTAATAAATTAAATGAATTAAAAATAAATTATATCCTATATTATTCTTATCCTATATTTATCTTAAATTAAGAAAAAAGTAGATCTTTCCTTCATATTTTTTATTTTTATACTAGATGTACATTTCGTTCACCACGTGAACATTATCAATAGACTAAATATAACAAACTTATTACAATATTTATACATAGTTAGGTAAGATCAGTGGTGTGAATGGGGGTGAATTAGGGTATTTGAACATTTACGATTATTGTAGGTAATGGTTATGAATTGGGGAATTTTTATAATTAGGTTGTTGGGATTATCTCTAAAAGCGCGTTTTGTAAAGGACCTAGGCCGGTGTTAATTAGGATTTTGGAATTTTTCTTCATTTCTATTGCCTCCAACATGTTTAAGTTATAAGAATTACTTCCTTTAAGTAACGAAATTGCGTCTATGTCATGCCCTGTTTTTATTTTATGAAATGCTAACGATGATCTATTAATATCTAAATTTTTAATGTAATTTTTATGTTCCTTAAATCTAGTTTCTAAATTTCTTTGCGTTTGTCCTATATATATTTTGTTACATTTTTTACAGTTAATTTTATATACACCTGATTTTTGAAGATTTTGAATTTTGTCTAAGTGACTTCCTAGTAGGGCTTTAATTTTTGTAGGGTTGTAAAATGCTGTAATTATATTATGTTTAGAAAAAATATTTTTGATTTTGTGGTATATTGAGGGATGGTATAATATTCTTACGTATTTAGCTGGGTTTTTTTGGGTGGACATATTACATAAGGAGGTGGATAGTTTTATTTTGTTTTTTAAATTGTGTTTATGATGTAATTTATTGATAAGACTCCTATTGTATCCGTTAATTTCTGCAGTGTGGATTATTTTTTTAAATTCAATATTATATTTTTCTTTTGATAAAAGTACATTTATAAGTCGGTGTATTAAGCTATGGAAAGCGGCGTGTTTATGGTTGGTAGGACTCATGGAGGTATTATTGATGTGAATATCTGAAGGTGTAGTTTTTCGGTAAATGTCAAATTCTATTTTTTGTCCGTTTTTTATTATAAGAAGGTCTAAAAATGGTAGTCTATTGTCTATTTCTAATTCAAATGTAAATTTTAATGAAGGGTAAATATTGTTAATGTAATTAATGAAAGAATCTAGATTAAAGGTATCATCTATTATAGCGAAAATATCATCTACGTAACGCAACCATACCGTAGGGAACGAGTCTTTTATTGATAAGGATTTTATTTTATTTTCTACGTGATTTAAGAAGATGTTGGCTAGGAATGGAGACAGTGGATTTCCCATAGTGGTTCCAAATGTTTGAGAATAGAATTTACCATTGAAAATGTATTGTATGTATATTTATCTTATTTAATACATATTATACAAGACGACCTACTTTTTTTTAATTATCATCAACTTCATTTATTAATGGGTTAATGCGTCTTTACATTCCTTGTGAATTAAGTAACTATTACATAATTTTTAGTCTGGCAAATAAATAATACAAAAAAAAAAAAAAAAAAAAAACAAAAACATGGCAATTATTTTTTAATTTACAAAGCAATCATTAAAATATAATTTCTACTTTGCGAATCGTCCGTGATCTTCTTGGCATTGACTTAATTAATTTTTTACTGTTTCGACTGGAATAGATTTTTTTCCTTAACAACAGTCCATAATTACCCCTTATTAGAATTGCATTTTTTCCGCAACTTCAATTTTAAGGTCGTTTCAATTGATTTTTATATGGAATAAAATTCGGTGATTACGAAGGCCAAGGTATAACTGGTATATTATTTTCGAGGAAATGTTAACAAGCTTTGATGGATGATTTGGGTCTCTGTCATTTTGAAACTCTAGTAGTATACTGATTTCTGTGTGTGGAAGCATAATATGTTTCAATATGTCTCAATATGTCTACCTTAGAGCATTATATTTCCACCACCATGCTTAATTGGTTTTCTTGTTTATCGACAATTTTATTCTTTTGTCGTGTTTAGAAGTGTTTGGCAACTAAATCAAGTAACAATAATTTTAGATACTTGCATCATGTAAACCAATTAGTTTAGTACTTGATTTAGTAGCATATCAACTCAAGTGAACAGAAGGTAGTTCTGTTCAATTCAAGAAGAAAAGTAATTAATACAGAATTATTTGTCATTCATGGGAACCTTACAAGTTAGTTGCAATCCTTGGATGTGTCGATTAATAAACCATTTAAAAATTGTGTATATTGTGCAGGTACAAAATGTCATGTATGGGGGAAAAGTAGAACAAATTGGTGACAAAGCTAAATCACAGTGCAACAGGATCTATGAAACGGCCGGTAGTTTCTG
This sequence comes from Liopterus haemorrhoidalis, assembly GCA_963971575.1. Taxonomy (NCBI): domain Eukaryota; kingdom Metazoa; phylum Arthropoda; class Insecta; order Coleoptera; family Dytiscidae; genus Liopterus; species Liopterus haemorrhoidalis. The sequence goes on from OZ020621.1 coordinate 16,782,310, forward strand.
AAGTATATACTGACAGTTTCTGGCTAAAAAATTACGGCAAGCTGTAAAAGAAAAGACGATTATAAAGTCTTAAGCCGTATAAGTAATGCATTGATGATACCGAAAATGTTTTTGAAGAGACTGACAACAGTAGATCAGATGAAAATAATACGAATAGACACTAAGAAGATGAGTGCTAGTACCGAGAGTGAAAATGAACTGAATATTGCTGGTATAAGTTATCATAATAATATATTTAAATTAAGAATTTGTGAATATTTTATAATATAATGTTTATTTTTTTCTCAAAATTGTCTCATAAATTTGGCGCGTCTTTTCGTCCGAAAAATACGGTAAATTATAACTAATCGGCGACCGATTAATCATTATCGGTCGATAAGGTAAGACCGAGTAATCGGTATTCGGCCAATTTGCTTATTGGCGGTGCAACCCTAGTAGTGATTAGAGATGGCTCGTTCATGAACTAACCGGCTCCCTGAGCCGGCTCAGTACACTGACCGAAGTAACACGGTTCACCAAATTGAAATGAGCCGACTCACGGTTCACTTCAAGGATACGTTTGATCGGACGATTGTGAGCAGTGACCGAAATGATCCGGATCTGGATCGATGTCATGTTGAACTTCGCGAGAACTCGGCTTGTAATGTATTATCATAAAGTGTATTTTGTCATCAATTTGTAGGGCCGTCTCTTTGAAACTAATAGTCTTAATCGTGTTCTACATTATACAATTCTCATCAAATTTTCATACTTATTTCTTTGACTAGACCTTGTACTAGAAATAAATCAGTGAAATTGTACAGTGTAGAACACGGTATGTAGTCAAGGTCAACTTTATTCAAAACTAGATTTGATCCAACTATTCTTGAAAACACATCCAACTTGGAACTCGGTGCATGCGCAGTAGACAGTTTTAACAATAGTACCAACATTAAAATTACGCTTGTAAATATTTTGTATTACCACGTGTTTAATAGTGTTTTGTTGATCATTGGTTTGAATAAGCGAATATATAAATTGTGTTTTGTACGTAAATCAGTAATTTTACAAATCTAATAGCTAGGTTATAAACATTTGACAAGATATGAATTATATTTTTATGTTGGTACTTTAAATGAACTGAAACACGTGTAAGAATTTCATTCTCTACCAAAAAATTGAAAAATAAATTGTATTAAAACTTTGACAACTTCTAGTTCAAAGAAAAAAGTTTAGAAAATTGATGAATAAAGTATAATGTAGAACACGCTTTAGTCTGTACTTTCTTATAACCATACTATATAAAAATATTGCCTAAATCCCAGATGTCCGATTTATAAGGGCAATAAACATCGCCATAAACTTAACACATCTGGTTTAAAATACAGTAGCTACATTAAGTGAATTGTTTGTTTACTATTAACTCGGCAAAAATGGTAGATAATTCATTTCTATATATTTTTATTTATTTAACTTGTTCATATAATGCAAGAGCCGGGACTGAGCGACGTTCTACCTACATATTGCAAACCAACAACCATATTGAACGAACGACCGACAACGGTCCGACCTGTGTCTCGGGAACATGATTAGTTAGCCGGATCACTGAGGCAGATCAGTGAGCCGGCTCAGCAAACTGAACGACCTCCACTGATCCGGTTCCGCAAACTGAGCCGAAATTCCCATCTCTAGTAGTGATGCACCTACAACTCGCCACAGGTTAGAATACGGTTCAAAAATATATCTTAATTTGCTTCATATGGATTCAAAAGTCTCAGTGCATGTGGCATCGGACATGTCTCACCTTTTTTTTGACTCAGAAATGAAAAAGCTGCCAATTCGAGGGTGCTTAAATGTTCAGGGAAACTATATAGAAAATTAACTTATATGTACAGTTATGGACAAAAAAATAGGACACCTGTTATGCGTATATTTTTTCTAAAATTTATTTGTTTAAATCCGGTTTTCTAATTATGACATCTGTCAAACATAAAGTAGTCAATATATTGTCAACACTGCAAAACAGGTAGCCCTCCATTAATAATTTTGTTAAGACCAACATGATTGCTAAAGCGGAAGTTGGATGGTCGGTGCGGCGAATTGCTGGACATTACGGACAGGGACGTAGGCAGGGGGGGCATAGGGAGCATCCCCCTCCCCCCCCGGCTAGTTTACTATGTAAAATATAATTTAGGTTGTTAGAAGAAAATTTATAACTTTACCGGAATTTTATTATTTAATATACTACAAAAGACCTAGAACGCTGTTATTTTCTACCCCAAGCCATGTAATTAAGGTCGTACCAATTTAGAATATTTTGTTATTTTTGACCCCCTCCCCAAGCCGAAATCCTGGTTACGTCCCTGATTACGGATACACGTTTTGGGTATAGATTCCTACTATTCAAATTCGAATAGGTAGATTCACACTAGACAAAATGAGGTGTCCTATTTTTTTTTTGTCCATAACTGTACATTAGAATTATTTTAATTGAATAAAGAATTTTTGAAAAAGTTTGGTTTATATTTGACCGACCCTCATATATCTTTCCCTTTTCAAGTTCTAGAATTCTAGAAGTTCATCACTCTTATTAAAAACCTCGTGGATAAAAATTGTACTAAATATTTTACGTAAGGAAGTTTGCAAAAATTACGTTCCACTGTTTTCTAAATGATATTAAATCAGTTTTCTTTCCTGTACAAATCCATATCCAGCTTTTGACAGTTCGTAAGATAAATGTAACAAAACTATTTCAATGTTTCGCATCTCGCATGTCTGCTTCTACCTCGCTCCCACATTTTTTGCAGCTCTGGTATTGCACGATGAGACAAGCTCCAAGAATTCTCGAGGGAATTTTCTCCTGTCCGGGAATCTTGTTCCAGATTTGTGACAGGTTATTTTTTTCCCTAGATGTGTTTTGAAAAGTCTTACAATGTTGAAAATACAGTTTTTTAGAATTGTTTTCTTTATGCGTATTGTTAAGATGTTTCCCTGAATTTTTCAAGCAAGAATAATCGATGTTTAAATTTTTTAATACTTTAAGTGGAGAAAAATGTTTAGAAAGACATTTTCATTGAAATCTGTTGAGATTTTTGTGGATTTTTCACCGGAATGAAAAGTTTTCTATTTACAGATTTTGTTGATGTTAAGTCTCTTATTCAAATGGACTATATTGTATTCGGGAATTTTATGATAATGATTTCGAAATGGAATGTTTCCATTCTACATATACATAGTTAATCCATGTAACAAACCGATTAACGTTAAGTGTTTGGTAAGAAACATAAAATATTCTATTAATATATTAATATTGCAATGTGTTCGGGTTCTTCAAACAAAAACGCATAATTTTCCAGAATGTAAAACACACTTAAAATATTAGACATATTTTTGTAGTATACGGAATATTAACAACACTTTTCGCCCGGAGGCACAAACTGTCAGTATAAAAACCCACTGACTATAAAAACATCTCGCTACCAAGTAATCTCGGTTAGATTTTTACAATGTTCCATGTTTTTCTAGGTATTTCTCGATTCTTCCATGGTTTCCATCTATATGACTTACTAGAAGTTTCCAGATCATTCGCAAATAGCCTTTGTTGCTGTGCGCCAAAAAATTTAACTAATCTTTTAATCATTCCATGAAATTTCACCATAGGCGCCCCATTAGGAAAATCCAAACGTTTTCTTCACAAAATCCTATATCTTTTAGATCTTCTCAACTCACTAAAGGAAACAGCAAAAGCAGAAGGGCTTGTAATAAACACAGAAAAGACGAAGTACCTCAGGCTATCGAGAACACCTCAAAATGGATGCCCAGATACAGTAATGGATGCCCAGCAATCGCAGAACTGCAAATAGAATCCGTAACATGCTTTAAATACCTCGGAAGATTAAGAATCCTTTCTGCGAACAAAGCCTGCTATGCCTTTAACAGTCTGCTCAGATCACGCTTGCTATCCCGGCACAAAAAAATAAGATTATACAAGACACTTCTTCAACCCATACTCACATATGGAAGTGAATCTTGGACACTTACACAGGAATAAGAACGCCGGCTGAAAATCTTTGAACGCAAAATTCTACGGAATATTTTCGGTCCTGTCCAAAAGGATGGAATATGGAGAAACCGAAGAAATGATGAGCTGTGCGACTTTTATAATGAACCTGATGTGTTGGGCTTCATAAAAAGTTCCAGGATACGTCATTAGAATGCCCAACAACATGCCATTTTTCGATAGCGTTCCAAGTACAAACAGACCAAGAGGAAGACCTCGAATGAGATGGGTGGACAATGTGCACTAAGACCTGCAAAGAATCGATGCCCATAATCGGAGAAGATTTGCGCGTGACCGCGGAAGATGGATGAAGTTTGTGGGGGCGGCAAAAACCCTCTAAGGGTTGTAAAAGACGATTGATTGATTTTAGAACTTCTGCAAACTAATCGCACCATTGTAAACCCGGTCTTCTAAGGGCTAATAATTGTTCTATTCTTTTTCATACTTACATATTCTGTCTACGGCAAGCCTATTATTTCCTGTGTAGTTCTCAGCTTTTGATTACTGTATCAAGTGCCAGATCTTTCTCGGTATTATGTATACAATGGTGTTTGTATTATGTACCCCATTTTATGAACAATCGGTTTCTATAGTGAGGGGGAGGGCATGGGACGAACCCCTGGGAAGGGACGACCCCCTGTACGATATTTTAATGGGTTCGGGGTTGGAGAGGTACTATAAATATTTGTATTTTTCTGCAGGGATAGGGAGTTAGATTCGGGAGTCGAGGAATTGCAACTTTTTGGAGGAGTCGATAGTCGGAAAAACTATCGACACCTGACCACTTGACCAACTTGTGGTTAAGTTTTACGGTACTTTAAATATTCTGTGACATCCTGACCATATAACAAAATTTTGAAATATTAACCACAAATACTAAGCAGTGGCGTACGCAGAAAAATATTTGAGGGGGGATTCACAACATCAGAATTTTTACCTAGTTTCGCTATAAATACTTAACACATTCGGTGAATCATAAAATCTAAACAATTCGGGGAAACACCTGGCATTTTTTTTTTTGGGTGTTCTCCACTCATATGCGGTATTGATTATTAGTTAGTCACTGAACGTTGAGCAGTAAACATGGAGTGGGTTGATAAAGAAAATTGTATCGCTGTAATTGCATTACATAAAGTTGTGAAGACGCCGGGAGACATTTTCTATAATTTAAAATCTTTGGGTATCAATCGCCAATTTGTGTATCTCGCTATTAATAGGTTCAAGGATGCTCAAGGTATTGAAGATTGGCAAAGAAGTGGTCGCCCGCTAACTGTGCAAACTCCAGCAAATCCAATCCGTGAGTAACAGAATTCGGAAAAATCCACTCCGTAAACACTGTCCAGGGAAATGGGTATTTCGACACGGAGTATACACCGCATTATCAAATGAGACCTAAAAATGGGGTCTTAGCGAAGAAGCACTGGCCACTTGTTTACTCTATCTCTAAGGGACATCAGGAAGACCAGAGCTAAACAGCTGATTCACCAGTACACAGACAGCATGCATCTTGATTCTTTTTTCCGATGAAACAATTTTCAACATCGATCAAAATGATCGGGTGTATGCACATAGCTCTCGAGAGGCGGCTCAAGTCATTTTCAGAGTTCAGAGAGGTCATCATCCAGCATTTGTGATGGTTTGGTGGGGTATCTCGTATGAATGGGTTACTGAGCTACATTTTGTGCTTAGGGTGTGAACACAAGTGCAAAATCATACCAAGATGACATTTTGGACAAGGTCGTCAAGTTTCTTAATGACACCATGTATAATTCTGGCCATTGGATCTTCCAGCAAGGTTCTCTTCCAGCTTACAAGGCAAAGTTCACACGTCAATAGCTGGAAGATTGGCCTTCTGGAAGCCCAAATTTAAATCCCCTGGACTACAAACTGTGGTCAGTGATGGAGGACATGGCCTGTAGCTGACGACATCCAAATTTGGAGAGTCTAAAGCTGGCCATACACTATCACTCCATTCGGATGTCATCCAATTGGATGACATCCAAAAACCTAGCATATACATCATCACTCCAATCATCCACGCAGTCTAGTTTCCATTTTCCATGGATGAAGAAGAATTGTTTTTGGCTGCTACTGCTTGCTTAATTTTGAAAAAGAAAAACAAGGGGACTAAATGGTCAAAAGATTGGTTACTGAAGAGGAAGCGGTTCTCTCATGTGAACCTAGTGAAAGAACTTTCTTTGCAGCCAACAGATTGGCGCAATTATCTTCGTATGGATGAAGAGAGTTATTTTCATTTATTAGAAATGTTTACTCCAGTTATTAAACAGCAAGACACTGTGTTGAGGCAGAGTATCACCCTTCATGAAAGATTAATGGCGACTATTCGATGTTCCTTTTTGTTGCAAAGAATTAATTTTTTTCAGGATTGTTTCTCTGTTTGCATTAATGTCTTTACTCCTAAATAACACTAATAATTGGTCAATAGCCAAATTACTTTTTATTTTGTCATGATAGTCTGCGTTAGTTACTTGCCATAAACATGGCAAATCTTGATATTTTTTAATCATTTCTAGCACAAATTCGTGTCCAGTCGTCATTATATTTTATTAAAAAATATTGAAAACTATTTAATAAATTAAATGAATTAAAAATAAATTATATCCTATATTATTCTTATCCTATATTTATCTTAAATTAAGAAAAAAGTAGATCTTTCCTTCATATTTTTTATTTTTATACTAGATGTACATTTCGTTCACCACGTGAACATTATCAATAGACTAAATATAACAAACTTATTACAATATTTATACATAGTTAGGTAAGATCAGTGGTGTGAATGGGGGTGAATTAGGGTATTTGAACATTTACGATTATTGTAGGTAATGGTTATGAATTGGGGAATTTTTATAATTAGGTTGTTGGGATTATCTCTAAAAGCGCGTTTTGTAAAGGACCTAGGCCGGTGTTAATTAGGATTTTGGAATTTTTCTTCATTTCTATTGCCTCCAACATGTTTAAGTTATAAGAATTACTTCCTTTAAGTAACGAAATTGCGTCTATGTCATGCCCTGTTTTTATTTTATGAAATGCTAACGATGATCTATTAATATCTAAATTTTTAATGTAATTTTTATGTTCCTTAAATCTAGTTTCTAAATTTCTTTGCGTTTGTCCTATATATATTTTGTTACATTTTTTACAGTTAATTTTATATACACCTGATTTTTGAAGATTTTGAATTTTGTCTAAGTGACTTCCTAGTAGGGCTTTAATTTTTGTAGGGTTGTAAAATGCTGTAATTATATTATGTTTAGAAAAAATATTTTTGATTTTGTGGTATATTGAGGGATGGTATAATATTCTTACGTATTTAGCTGGGTTTTTTTGGGTGGACATATTACATAAGGAGGTGGATAGTTTTATTTTGTTTTTTAAATTGTGTTTATGATGTAATTTATTGATAAGACTCCTATTGTATCCGTTAATTTCTGCAGTGTGGATTATTTTTTTAAATTCAATATTATATTTTTCTTTTGATAAAAGTACATTTATAAGTCGGTGTATTAAGCTATGGAAAGCGGCGTGTTTATGGTTGGTAGGACTCATGGAGGTATTATTGATGTGAATATCTGAAGGTGTAGTTTTTCGGTAAATGTCAAATTCTATTTTTTGTCCGTTTTTTATTATAAGAAGGTCTAAAAATGGTAGTCTATTGTCTATTTCTAATTCAAATGTAAATTTTAATGAAGGGTAAATATTGTTAATGTAATTAATGAAAGAATCTAGATTAAAGGTATCATCTATTATAGCGAAAATATCATCTACGTAACGCAACCATACCGTAGGGAACGAGTCTTTTATTGATAAGGATTTTATTTTATTTTCTACGTGATTTAAGAAGATGTTGGCTAGGAATGGAGACAGTGGATTTCCCATAGTGGTTCCAAATGTTTGAGAATAGAATTTACCATTGAAAATGTATTGTATGTATATTTATCTTATTTAATACATATTATACAAGACGACCTACTTTTTTTTAATTATCATCAACTTCATTTATTAATGGGTTAATGCGTCTTTACATTCCTTGTGAATTAAGTAACTATTACATAATTTTTAGTCTGGCAAATAAATAATACAAAAAAAAAAAAAAAAAAAAAACAAAAACATGGCAATTATTTTTTAATTTACAAAGCAATCATTAAAATATAATTTCTACTTTGCGAATCGTCCGTGATCTTCTTGGCATTGACTTAATTAATTTTTTACTGTTTCGACTGGAATAGATTTTTTTCCTTAACAACAGTCCATAATTACCCCTTATTAGAATTGCATTTTTTCCGCAACTTCAATTTTAAGGTCGTTTCAATTGATTTTTATATGGAATAAAATTCGGTGATTACGAAGGCCAAGGTATAACTGGTATATTATTTTCGAGGAAATGTTAACAAGCTTTGATGGATGATTTGGGTCTCTGTCATTTTGAAACTCTAGTAGTATACTGATTTCTGTGTGTGGAAGCATAATATGTTTCAATATGTCTCAATATGTCTACCTTAGAGCATTATATTTCCACCACCATGCTTAATTGGTTTTCTTGTTTATCGACAATTTTATTCTTTTGTCGTGTTTAGAAGTGTTTGGCAACTAAATCAAGTAACAATAATTTTAGATACTTGCATCATGTAAACCAATTAGTTTAGTACTTGATTTAGTAGCATATCAACTCAAGTGAACAGAAGGTAGTTCTGTTCAATTCAAGAAGAAAAGTAATTAATACAGAATTATTTGTCATTCATGGGAACCTTACAAGTTAGTTGCAATCCTTGGATGTGTCGATTAATAAACCATTTAAAAATTGTGTATATTGTGCAGGTACAAAATGTCATGTATGGGGGAAAAGTAGAACAAATTGGTGACAAAGCTAAATCACAGTGCAACAGGATCTATGAAACGGCCGGTAGTTTCTGAAGTATATACTGACAGTTTCTGGCTAAAAAATTACGGCAAGCTGTAAAAGAAAAGACGATTATAAAGTCTTAAGCCGTATAAGTAATGCATTGATGATACCGAAAATGTTTTTGAAGAGACTGACAACAGTAGATCAGATGAAAATAATACGAATAGACACTAAGAAGATGAGTGCTAGTACCGAGAGTGAAAATGAACTGAATATTGCTGGTATAAGTTATCATAATAATATATTTAAATTAAGAATTTGTGAATATTTTATAATATAATGTTTATTTTTTTCTCAAAATTGTCTCATAAATTTGGCGCGTCTTTTCGTCCGAAAAATACGGTAAATTATAACTAATCGGCGACCGATTAATCATTATCGGTCGATAAGGTAAGACCGAGTAATCGGTATTCGGCCAATTTGCTTATTGGCGGTGCAACCCTAGTAGTGATTAGAGATGGCTCGTTCATGAACTAACCGGCTCCCTGAGCCGGCTCAGTACACTGACCGAAGTAACACGGTTCACCAAATTGAAATGAGCCGACTCACGGTTCACTTCAAGGATACGTTTGATCGGACGATTGTGAGCAGTGACCGAAATGATCCGGATCTGGATCGATGTCATGTTGAACTTCGCGAGAACTCGGCTTGTAATGTATTATCATAAAGTGTATTTTGTCATCAATTTGTAGGGCCGTCTCTTTGAAACTAATAGTCTTAATCGTGTTCTACATTATACAATTCTCATCAAATTTTCATACTTATTTCTTTGACTAGACCTTGTACTAGAAATAAATCAGTGAAATTGTACAGTGTAGAACACGGTATGTAGTCAAGGTCAACTTTATTCAAAACTAGATTTGATCCAACTATTCTTGAAAACACATCCAACTTGGAACTCGGTGCATGCGCAGTAGACAGTTTTAACAATAGTACCAACATTAAAATTACGCTTGTAAATATTTTGTATTACCACGTGTTTAATAGTGTTTTGTTGATCATTGGTTTGAATAAGCGAATATATAAATTGTGTTTTGTACGTAAATCAGTAATTTTACAAATCTAATAGCTAGGTTATAAACATTTGACAAGATATGAATTATATTTTTATGTTGGTACTTTAAATGAACTGAAACACGTGTAAGAATTTCATTCTCTACCAAAAAATTGAAAAATAAATTGTATTAAAACTTTGACAACTTCTAGTTCAAAGAAAAAAGTTTAGAAAATTGATGAATAAAGTATAATGTAGAACACGCTTTAGTCTGTACTTTCTTATAACCATACTATATAAAAATATTGCCTAAATCCCAGATGTCCGATTTATAAGGGCAATAAACATCGCCATAAACTTAACACATCTGGTTTAAAATACAGTAGCTACATTAAGTGAATTGTTTGTTTACTATTAACTCGGCAAAAATGGTAGATAATTCATTTCTATATATTTTTATTTATTTAACTTGTTCATATAATGCAAGAGCCGGGACTGAGCGACGTTCTACCTACATATTGCAAACCAACAACCATATTGAACGAACGACCGACAACGGTCCGACCTGTGTCTCGGGAACATGATTAGTTAGCCGGATCACTGAGGCAGATCAGTGAGCCGGCTCAGCAAACTGAACGACCTCCACTGATCCGGTTCCGCAAACTGAGCCGAAATTCCCATCTCTAGTAGTGATGCACCTACAACTCGCCACAGGTTAGAATACGGTTCAAAAATATATCTTAATTTGCTTCATATGGATTCAAAAGTCTCAGTGCATGTGGCATCGGACATGTCTCACCTTTTTTTTGACTCAGAAATGAAAAAGCTGCCAATTCGAGGGTGCTTAAATGTTCAGGGAAACTATATAGAAAATTAACTTATATGTACAGTTATGGACAAAAAAATAGGACACCTGTTATGCGTATATTTTTTCTAAAATTTATTTGTTTAAATCCGGTTTTCTAATTATGACATCTGTCAAACATAAAGTAGTCAATATATTGTCAACACTGCAAAACAGGTAGCCCTCCATTAATAATTTTGTTAAGACCAACATGATTGCTAAAGCGGAAGTTGGATGGTCGGTGCGGCGAATTGCTGGACATTACGGACAGGGACGTAGGCAGGGGGGGCATAGGGAGCATCCCCCTCCCCCCCCGGCTAGTTTACTATGTAAAATATAATTTAGGTTGTTAGAAGAAAATTTATAACTTTACCGGAATTTTATTATTTAATATACTACAAAAGACCTAGAACGCTGTTATTTTCTACCCCAAGCCATGTAATTAAGGTCGTACCAATTTAGAATATTTTGTTATTTTTGACCCCCTCCCCAAGCCGAAATCCTGGTTACGTCCCTGATTACGGATACACGTTTTGGGTATAGATTCCTACTATTCAAATTCGAATAGGTAGATTCACACTAGACAAAATGAGGTGTCCTATTTTTTTTTTGTCCATAACTGTACATTAGAATTATTTTAATTGAATAAAGAATTTTTGAAAAAGTTTGGTTTATATTTGACCGACCCTCATATATCTTTCCCTTTTCAAGTTCTAGAATTCTAGAAGTTCATCACTCTTATTAAAAACCTCGTGGATAAAAATTGTACTAAATATTTTACGTAAGGAAGTTTGCAAAAATTACGTTCCACTGTTTTCTAAATGATATTAAATCAGTTTTCTTTCCTGTACAAATCCATATCCAGCTTTTGACAGTTCGTAAGATAAATGTAACAAAACTATTTCAATGTTTCGCATCTCGCATGTCTGCTTCTACCTCGCTCCCACATTTTTTGCAGCTCTGGTATTGCACGATGAGACAAGCTCCAAGAATTCTCGAGGGAATTTTCTCCTGTCCGGGAATCTTGTTCCAGATTTGTGACAGGTTATTTTTTTCCCTAGATGTGTTTTGAAAAGTCTTACAATGTTGAAAATACAGTTTTTTAGAATTGTTTTCTTTATGCGTATTGTTAAGATGTTTCCCTGAATTTTTCAAGCAAGAATAATCGATGTTTAAATTTTTTAATACTTTAAGTGGAGAAAAATGTTTAGAAAGACATTTTCATTGAAATCTGTTGAGATTTTTGTGGATTTTTCACCGGAATGAAAAGTTTTCTATTTACAGATTTTGTTGATGTTAAGTCTCTTATTCAAATGGACTACATTGTATTCGGGAATTTTATGATAATGATTTCGAAATGGAATGTTTCCATTCTACATATACATAGTTAATCCATGTAAGAAACCGATTAACGTTAAGTGTTTGGTAAGAAACATAAAATATTCTATTAATATATTAATATTGCAATGTGTTCGGGTTCTTCAAACAAAAACGCAGAATTTTCCAGAATGTAAAATTTATTTACACTTAAAATATTACACTTATAGTTTTGTAGTATACGGAATATTAACAACACTTTTCGCCCGGCGGCACAAACAGTCAGTATACTTGCCGGAGCAAGTATAAAAACCCACTGACTATAAAAACATCTCGCTACCAAGTAATCTCGGTTAGATTTTTACAATGTTTCATGTTTTTCTAGGGATTTCTCGATTGTTCCATGGTTTCCATCTATATGACTTACTATACTCTATCTCAGAAAGACTGATAGTAATAAATCATTTTGTCAGGCAGTTACCAGTGGCGTGCACATTTTAAACACGTTTAAATTGGTTTTGTGTATTTCTATATTACTATTTATCATTTTATTAAACGCATGCCTATGACCATATTTATCATATCATTAAACACACCCCTGTGACCATATTTTTCATCAAAATTTTAGGGTCAAACTTTTATGATCTATTGTGTTTAACCCTAGTTCGTATTCCCACATAATATGTGCGGCACACACGGTTTTTTTTAACAATATTTCGTTTCGAACTATTCATATTTTGTTGCTTTTGTTTTGCCGCTTCTGTGTGAACAAACAATCACTTTTTACAATAATTACTATCAGTCTTTCTGAGATAGCGTATAGAACTTTCCAGATCATTCCATGAAATTTCACCATAGGCGTCCCATTAGGAAAATCGAAATGTTTTCGTCACAAAATCCTATACCTTTTAGATCTTCTTAACTTATTAAAGGAAACAGCAGAAGCAGAAGGGCTTGTGATAAACACAGAAAAGACGAAGTACCTCAGGCTATCGAGAACACCTCAAAATGGATGCCCACCAGCAATCGCAGAACTGCAAATAGAATCCGTAACATGCTTTAAATACCTCGGAAGATTAAGAACCCTTTCTGCGAACAAAGCCTACTATGCCTTTAACAATCTGCTCAGATCACGGTTGCTATCCTGGCACACAAAAATAAGATTATACAAGACACTTCTTCAACCCATACTCACATATGGAAGTGAATCTTGGACACTTACACAAGAATAAGAACGCCGGCTGAAAATCTTTGAACGCAAAATACGGAATATTTTCGGTCCTGTCCAAAAGGATGGAATATGGAGAATCCGAAGAAATGATGAGCTGTGCGCCTTTTATAATGAACCGGATGTGTTGGGCTTCATAAAAAGTTTCAGGATACGTTGGATCGGATACGTCATTAGAATGCCCAACAACATGCCAGTGAGAAGATTTTTCGATAGCGTTCCAAGTACAAACAGACCAAGAGGAAGACCTCGAATGAGATGGGTGGACAATGTGCACTAAGACCTGCAAAGAATCGATGCCCATAATTGGAGAAGATTAGCGCGTGACCGCGGAAGATGGATGAAGTTTGTGGGGGCGGCAAAAACGGGTTGTAAAAGACCATTGATTGATTTTAGAACTTCTGTAAACTAATCGCACCATTGTAAACCCGGTCTTCTAAGGGCTTATAATTGTTCTATTCTTTTTCATACTTACATATTCTGTCTACGGCAAGCCTATTATTTCCTGTGTAGTTCTCAGCTTTTGATTACTGTATCAAGTACCAGATCTTTCTCGGTATTATGTATACAATGGTATATGTATTATGTACCCCATTTTATGAACATTAGGTTTCTATAGTGAGGGGGAGGGCATGGGACGAACCCCTGGGAAGGGACGACCCCCTGTGCGATATTTTAATGGGTTGGGGGTTGGAGAGGTACTATAAATATTTGTATTTTTCTGCAGGGATGGGGAGTTAGATTTGGGAGTCGAGGAATTGCAACTTTCTGGAGGAGTCGAGAGTCGGAAAAACTGTCGACACCTGACCACTTGACCAACTTGTGGTTAAGTTTTACGGTACTTAAAATATTCTGTGACATCATGACCATATAACAAAATTTTGAAATATTAACCACAAATACTAAGCAGTGGCGTACGCAGAAAAATATTGGAAGGGGGGGGTTCACAACATCAGAATTTTTACCTAGTCTCGCTATAAATACTTAACACATTCGGTGAATCATAAAATCTAAACAATTCGGGGAAACACCTGGCTTTTTTTTTTTTTGGGTGTTCTCCACTCATATGCGGTATTGATTATCAGTTAGTCACTGAACGTTGAGCAGTAAACATGGAGTGGGGTGATAAAAAAAATTGTATCGCTGTAATTGCATTACATAAAGTTGTGAAGACGCCGGGAGACATTTTCTATAATTTAAAATCTTTGGGTATCAATCGCCAATTTGTGTATCTCGCTATTAATAGGTTCAAGGATGCTCAAGGTATTGAAGATTGGCAAAGAAGTGGTCGCTCGCTAACTGTGCATACTCCAGCAAATCCAATCCGTGAGTAACAGAATTCGGAAAAATCCACTCCGTAAACACTGTCCAGGGAAATGGGTATTTCGACACGGAGTATACACCGCATTATCAAATGAGACCTAAAAATGGGGTCTTAGCGAAGAAGCACTGGCCACTTGTTTACTCTATCTCTAAGGGACATCAGGAAGACCAGAGCTAAACAGCTGATTCACCAGTACACAGACAGCATGCATCTTGATTCTTTTTTCCGATGAAACAATTTTCAACATCGATCAAAATGATCGGGTGTATGCACATAGCTCTCGAGAGGCGGCTCAAGTCATTTTCAGAGTTCAGAGAGGTCATCATCCAGCATTTGTGATGGTTTGGTGGGGTATCTCGTATGAATGGGTTACTGAGCTACATTTTGTGTTCAGGGTGTGAACACAAGTGCAAAATCATACCAAGATGACATTTTGGACAAGGTCGTCAAGTTTCTTAATGAGACCATGTATGATTCTGGCCATTGGATCTTCCAGCAAGGTTCTCTTCCAGCTTACAAGGCGAAGTTCACACGTCAATAGCTGGAAGATTGGCCTTCTGGAAGCCCAAATTTAAATCCCCTGGACTACAAATTGTGGTCAGTGTTGGAGGACATGGCCTGTAGCTGACGACATCCAAATTTGGAGAGTCTAAAGCTTGGATGACATCCAAAAACCTAGCATATACATCATCATTCCAATCATCCACGCAGTTTAGTTTCCATTTTCCATGGATGAAGAAGAATTGTTTTTGGTTGCTACTGCTTGCTTAATTTTGAAAAAGAAAAACAAGAGGACTAAATAGTCAAAAGATTGTTAACTGAAGAGGAAACGGTTCTCTCTTGTGAACCTAGTGAAAGAACTTTCTTTGCAGCCAACAGATTGGCGCAATTATCTTCGTATGGATGAAGAGAGTTATTTTCATTTATTAGAAATGTTTACTCCAGTTATTAAACAGCAAGACACTGTGTTTCTGTGTTGAGGCAGAGTATCACCCTTCATGAAAGATTAATGGCGACTATTCGATGTTCCTTTTTGTTGCAAAGAATTATTTTTTTTCAGGATTGTTTCTCTGTTTGCATTAATGTCTTTACTGCTAAATAACACTAATAATTGGTCAATAGCCAAATTACTTTTTATGTTGTCATGATAGTCTGCGTTAGTTACTTGCCATAAACATGGCAAATCTTGATATTTTTTAATCATTTCTAGCACAAATTCGTGTCCAGTCGTCATTATATTTTATTAAAAAATATTGAAAACTATTTAATAAATGAATTAAAAATAAATTTTATAATATAAATATCAAAATAAAATAAATTTAAATAAAAAGTTTGCAAATAAAAAACAATGTTGTGCAATCACAAGTTAAAATGGTTGACGATATTAATGGCTGGGCGGCCACGGACAGAATGAAACCTTTTTGGACCACGTTATCACTACACACCATGCAAATGGAGCGATGGCTTGATGTCACTCCGTGTGTTTTTCCCCACAGACCATCAGTTGGATTGAATGGATGATAGTCCAAACGAATGGACTTTGAACTGATTGGATATCCAACTCATCCTGTCACTCCTTTATCATCCACCTGGTTTTCCCCACTCACGGTCAGATTTTGGAGTGATATCGCTCCATTTGGACGGATGGAGCGATAGTGTATGGCCAGCTTAAAGCAATCGTTGAAGAAAGCTGTTGCCAATTTTTCAATGGATGTCGTGCGTGTCCATTGATGATTAGCCGTCACGCTTAAAGGCCTGTGTGAAGGCGACGGGAGGGCATTTTGAATAAGACATTTATTTTCATTTAATATGATATATGTGTAAGTGCAAAAATATAGAAAATTGATGTGAAGTGTGAATTTTCACACATTTAAGGGTTTCGCAGGTATTTAGTAAGTGAATAATGATTATTTGGGATGCCAAAACAAATTTTATGTTAAAATATTTTTTTTTTGTTAATTTTAATTCGAATGCCTAATACCGTTATGTAGGTTTCTAAATATGTGCAGTATTTTTTTTTTTATATAGCAAGGTTCAATAAGATTTTTTTTTGCGCTTATGGCGTCCATTTGGAGTTTTAGTGATAAGCTTCGCCCTTCTAATTTCGTGTATTTATAGGAATATAAATAGCAGTATAGCAGTAATATATTTAGGCACTAATATGATACAGACATTATAACACATGACATAACATATATTTTATATATTTTATTTTTTTACTTATATCCATGGTATTATATATAAGTTACTTGGTTGTGAGTCCAAGAGTATTCAATTTGAACAATTTCCACTGGTTATTAAATTTACGCTTTTAAAAATTAAATGCAATATTTGCCCAAATATAACTAGAATTTTGAAAAAATAATTTAAACGAAATAAAAATGCAAAAAAAAAACAAAAAATGAAATTGACTCGAGGCCGGATTGAACTCGAGTTTGTAAATTAGAACGTCAGTATTCTAAGCATTACACCATCGAAGCGCTCTTTTAAATATTATACATGGTCAAGCAAAAAACACAAAAATGCGTTACTTTCCGAAAACATAATCTGATAAAAATTCCTGTTGTACTATTCCGGTTGACACAAATGTACATTAATTAGAATTTTTTCAGATTTTTAGTTTAAACCATCTGGGCTACAGAGACAAAAAAATTTTTGCACAATTTTGGCAAAAATCGCTTCAAAATAATATATTTTGCAAAAATAAAATTTTGATCGTTAATCTACGTACTAAGGGCTTTCATTTGATACCCTATTCAGAATTTTAAAAAAATATTTTTTTTTTCGTTGAACAGATATTTGTTTATATTTTTAGGGGGCTATGTTTTTTAGATGTTTTGGTATTTTTCCTATGTGCGGGTCAATGAGTTGTATAAGCATGCCAAATTTCAACTCCCTAGGTTTAGCCGTTTGGCTAAATTTTTACCGAACAGACAGACAGACAGACGACAAAATGACGGTATAAGGGTTTTTTGGTCATACCTACAAAACCCTAAAAATCATTTGTAACGTGCAGTGTTTTTTTAATTATAATCCCAAATACTTTATAACAGTATTTTTGGCAGGATTAGGTACGTTTTGAAAAGCTGCGCAATTTTGAAATGTGGAAATTTTAATTTTAGTTCTTTTTGAATTTTCGGGGGGTTATCCCCCTAATCCTCTTCCTTGTGTACGCCACTGATATTAAGGATCCAGTAATCGAAGCGTAAAATAAAGATAAATTAAAAAAAAATAAGTTTTTGTGTTTACTTTTAAATTTCCTTTTACAAATCTTGCGTGTATATTATTTTTAAATCTGTTAAGATCTGTCTTGTGTAGTGTTACATTACGGCTCATTTATCTCCACCCATTTAAAGAATACTGACAAGTTTAAACTATTTCTTAATCCGTTGATTTCATCATTATTATTTTAAAAGATTGATTTGTTTGTAATGGCGAAATGCGAGATGTTAAGTTATATGAATGTTAGTAGATATATCGCGGTATTAGGTTGATGGTTGTGGCTGGTAGTGGAGCTCAGCATGATGGCAGGCATTGTATAAACAGCATCACATCTGTACAAACTATCACTGCATCAATGTTGACTCTCTGATTCATTTCAGACTGGCGAACGTGTACAGATTGACATAACTTAGCCGTATGTAAACTATTAGCGATAAAGATTGAGCAACGTAGTTGGAGCAATATCCTCGATAGAATCACTGAAAATTCTCATGTGGCCATAACATAAACTACTATTTAGCTTTTAATCTATAAAATTGAAGTGGTTTACTGAAGTTTTTAAAAGTAATTTCCAACATCTTTTATTTGTCTCTAAAGGATTGTGATATACAACAGATACGATACAGATAAAAATTGATCAGATCTTCCTTATGTGGTACGCAAGATAAACTATAAAATGACTGAATACAACCAAATAAAATTTCTTTTTCTTTGAGCACTGTCAGTCGGGATTTTTGGCCTTACTTACATAACTCGAAAAATTTGCCATGAATTTTGACTCGGAGACTTCGGAAATGTTAATTTTCCGGGGCAAATATAAAATTCTCCGGAAATTAAAAAAATATTCTGACCTAAAACACACGTTGAAATAGTTTATATGATAGTTTATAGTTAATAGTCTGATACAGACATGCCCAAACTTTTACCAACGCAGGCAATATTCTATCTAACAGGAGAAGAAAGGCGGGCCAGAAAATAACTGGATCAAACTATACAGTTAAGGGGAGGCAGAACAGTATAGGTCTCACAAGTCTCTTATACAAAACTAATAATCTAAGCATTGATGAATTTATGGAAAGAGTAGGTGTAGCAAGAAGAATATTTAACACTATCAAATCATCGATCCTAACTGAAAAAGAAATACCAACCAACATGAAGATAGAAATCTTAAAAAGTACCTATTCTGATATATGCCTATGAATCCTGGACTATCACATAGATGTACTGGTCTGAAATAAGAAGCTCTGAAATGAGATTTCTAAGGAAAATTGAAGGGAAAACATTTTAGACAGAATGAGAAATGTAGTATTTAGAGAAATACTAGACATAAAGCCAGTGGACACCATAATAGAAGAATGACAGCTAAGATGACTGGGACATATACACAGAATGAGTGAAGATAAAATAGTAAAAAGAACTTTTGAAGCAAGAATACTGAAGAAAGTTAGACCAGGAAGACCGAACAAAACTTGGCACCAAGAAACAAAAGAAGCTGCAACGAAGAGAGGCGTAAAGTGGAAGAATATAAGAAAATATACAAAGGATAGAACACGGTGGAATGAAGTATGGAGAACAATACTAGAAAATAACTAACTCAACTATAGCCTTACACCGCAAGGTAGAAAGGCTTTAGGATTAGGTAATAATAAATTTATTTCGTGCCTTTCGGCTTTGAAAGAATTGGTTTACATACTATAATATTTATATATGTATACTATTCTATGATACATAATAATTCATTTTGTTCTTCTTTTCAAGATTGCTTTCATCCAGGCTAGGCCTCTCCCCGAGTCGTCTAGTAGGTCTTCTGTTTTTCGTGGTTCTGGTTGCATTTCTTCACAGTTTCTTAGGTGGTCTATTGTTTCTTGTTCTTTGCAGATTCTACATATTTTCTCCGTTTCTTCCAACCAATAATTGTTTTCCCTCTCCTCGTTGCCACATCTGATCTTGCGATTACCTTCTGGTTCCTCGTTCCTTCTGCCACGATCTGGGTAATCCAATAGTGGTTATATCTTTGTACACTTTGTTATATGTAGAATCTTGTATTCTGTTCTATTGTTCTTGTAACTGCACTTTTTGGTCTCTTTCTACTATTATGTTTGTCATCTGTTGACCTTCTCTTGCTCTTTGTGTGACCTCTTCTATGGAAAACCCGTTCAATTCGTAATATTTTTCCCGTTTTATCCCCCATTTGGTATTGGATTCAGGATTAAGTAAGTAACAACAAAGCAAGGCGCGCAACCAGATTTTTTTTTCTTTGGGAGTGGGGGGGGGTTCTCAGTACCAACACTCAAAAAACGTTTTTAAGTGACCTGTTTTTCTTTTTGTATACTGTGTAAGTATAAGTAATCCCGCCCCAAGAAAAAGAATGGCTTTTGGGCTTCAAGAAAAAATATTGCTTCTGCACCTGGTTTACTGCGTATTCAACCTTGTTTGAAACAATTTTTGGTTATTTTCATATCCTAAAATCTTGTGATACCCATTGAGCTGTAGGTATTTTTATACAGCAGAATTTATTCTAAGAATATGTTTATTTATTTATTTTTCACTCTGGAAAATAAATAAAGTCACTGTCAAACGAGTTTACTTTTGACTACATTTGCGTATAACCTCAATCCTGATCTCTTAAGGATGCCTGATCCTTTCTTATATCCCGTTTATCGATACTTGTTAGATCTTAGCTCATCCTTTCATCTTCTGTGAGGTCTTCCAACTAACCGACTGCAGTGTTCATCTTACTTCACCGATCATCTTTACCAGGCGAGTACCCAGTAGGTGGGGAAGAAGCAAAGTACAAGTGATGACCCATGACTTTTTTTTAGGTTATTACTTGTATTTTGTTATTGAGGACCTTTTATTATTTTAGGTCATCGCTTGTAGTGAGGACCTTCTTGTTTAGGTCAACACTTGCCTTTTGGAAATGTCTTTGACCAACACTTGTTATTGAGTAATTTCCTGATTCCTACTCTTTTAAAACAATTTTGTCTTTTGTCTCCCTTTCAAGAAAAATTTTTGAGTGCACGTCTGGTCTTTGCCATGCACTTCTTTCATTTTCCTATCATCGTGTGTCCTATTCACAACAATATTCTTCTTATTTTTTGTGATATTCGGTTTGAGTATGAGTTCTCGGATATCTTGCTTCTTGCGAATAATATATAGGTACATATATATTCGAAGGATACTATCAAATTTTTAAGTAAACTTTTACGATTTAATGTCGCGCTCTCAAGTTCAGAATAAAAAAAAGTAGTAGCTGTAAACTGTACAAGTTGCCTTGATTACAAAAGTAATCAGTGAATCATTTGGCCAGGCGTTTTATTGTCACAACAAACATTTGTGCCAAAATAAAGATAGGTCAGGTACACTCACTGTCGCAATTTTTTAAAACATTTAATGTAGATCAGTGGAATGCATTAACTAGGTATGTTACATTTATTTTAGAGTTTTTTTAAAGCTTTTTTGGCAAATATGTTAACAAGGTTG
This sequence comes from Liopterus haemorrhoidalis, assembly GCA_963971575.1. Lineage (NCBI taxonomy): Eukaryota > Metazoa > Arthropoda > Insecta > Coleoptera > Dytiscidae > Liopterus > Liopterus haemorrhoidalis. The sequence continues at coordinate 16,803,685 of OZ020621.1, forward strand.
TTAAAACAAGGTTGACATTTTTTTGGATTTATTCCAAATTGTCAAAATTAATAACATATTTGTAATAAATTACCTTGTACTTTAGATGTAAATATTTAAGAATAGTTATTTACATTGTGTTTAGATTACATCACAATTAGGACTGGACTATATTTATTGAACTATATTTACCTGTATGATTCAGCATGAAAAATTATTAAAAATTCAAGCATAAAAACTAAAATAGAGTTATTAAAACTGTTAGTAAAACTAAAGATTCATCTTAATCATATCTTCAGACACATGAATTTGTCATCAGTCACATTGGGATAAGGGAACTCGTTCCTTTATAAGTAGGGTGACCAACCTGATAAGCCAGTTTCCGGATATTGAACTTTAAAAATCGGTTCACAACCACAAAATCGGAACATAAAAAATTTGGAATATTTTGAATACATAAAATATAGGCTATTCCAAACTTTTAGGCGGAACTAACGGGATTTTTCATTTTTGTAAGTTTATTTTACAAATTTTACAGAAATTATTCGAAATTTTTCGTTTTATCAAAAAACGTCTCAAATAAAAGTTATTAGTTATTGCTTTTATAGCAACTTTTGTTCAATAAATTTTTTCGAAATATTTTTCTCTTGTGAAATATTCACAAAAATTTTAAAATCGACACGAGTAAACTCCCATTTTTACCAAAAATTGATCAACTCGTGCCATTGATGGCAGAAGATGGCAGAAGCTTAAATATGAAGTTTCATAAAAATCTTTTCAGCCGAATTTGCTCTGCACGTGTACACAGACAGACAGACGGACGGACGGACGGACGGACGGACGGACGGACGGACGGACGGACGGACAGACAGACAGACGGACGGACCGACAGACAGACAGACAGACAGACAGACAGACGGACGGACGGACAGACAGACCGACAGACATCATGTCAAAAATAGTCAAAACGTTATGTAGGGACCTCAATTCGTGGAGATCCATCGAAATCTCGAAATGTCAAAATCGGTATGATCACAATACCTCCCTTATATATGTTGGCGGTCGGTAAAAAGAAAGAAAAGATAGTCATTTTCTTTGACAGTATTTGAGGCAGGGCCGTATTTCCCACTAGACGCATGAGGCGATAGCTGGGGAGCCCTCTTAACAGCCCCACATTGGACTCCAAAATATTTGTTCAAATCACATGATCATTTATTATAACTAAAAATATATTCACCAGAATAACGAACCCAATTAATAAATTGGATTGAACAATAAATAAAACAATTAAATCTATATTAATAAAATTGGACGCTAAATTTGTTATTTTTTTTGGGCCACATATTTGGGTTTTAGACGTTTCAAATAATTATAAAATAATATCCGCAAAAAAAAATCTCTCTGGCTGTTGGTCGGTTTTTCCGAGATTCGCGAAAAATGGCATGACACATTTCGTAATTTAGTATTTAGGATAAAGTAAAACTAGAATTTGAACATAGGCTATATGGCATCTCAAAATTTTTATTCTAAGGTGGTGTTTCGGGGTTAAAACTGTTTACTAAAAAACTTAAAATATCTTCCTTATTATTCACTTAACAGGAAAAAATATTTAACAAAAAATGTTTATAATAAGAAAACAAATCTTAAAAATATGTTAAATGCATTTTTTCGATTAGATGAATATTTGCGGAGTTACTGAGGGGACCCTAAAACTAAACTTTTGAAATATCTCCCTTATTATTGACTTAACAGCAAGACCGTATATGACTAAAATTATTTGTAAAAAGAAAACATTTTTTTTTGTTCTATGCACTTTTTTGATTCGATAAATATTTGGAGAGTTATAAGAGGGAACACCCTAAAACTAAAATCTTGAAATATGTCACTTATTATTTACTTTACATTAAAAATGCATATGAGAAAATGTGTATAGAATGAGGATATATTTCTTTTCTGATCAATGACGTTTTTAATAAGAAGATTATTTAGAAGGCAAAGGGAGTGTTATTGTATTTACAATACGAAATGGCCACCCTAACTTATTGATTCCAATAATGGCTGACAGTATAACTATTATACCTGCTGAGTTTAGAGTTCTGTTAATAGTAGTTGACAGGACCGTAATAATTATTTAAAATAAACATGTTTTCTTATATACTATTTAGAATAAACTGTATATACTCACATGACATTCCTTCACATTTTTATCAGGCTTAGGACTGGCTATATTTGAATTATAAATATAGGCATGTTTAAAAATCGTTTTGTTTTAAAGTCTTTATAGTCTATATTAAATACTTCAAATTTGCACAAACAAAAAACATTCTTTTTTGAACTTGTCAATTTATGGTAATTTAAAATTATTAAAATATGAATCATGATCACTATTAACCCAAGCTTGACCAAATGGGGTGTGTCACACCCCAGTATATTAATAGTGGAATTAATGTATCTATTGACAATATTTATGAATTAGTTAATATTTAACAATAATTTAATTTTTAATCGACAAAAAAATCAAAAACACCATTTACCAAAAAATATGTCTAAATTATATTTGGCAACAGAGCATTTCGAACGAATTATAAATAAATAAACGTTGTTAGTATCTAATAGCAACTAATTCAAAATTCAAGCTTTGCTTGAGAAATGAGAAAGAAATTGTCTACCCCACCAAAATACATAGACCAATCAGAGAGCTAGCTAAATTAGTATGTGTGAGAGTTGGTGTGAACGAGAGATGCAATGTTGTCAGTCAACACGGGACTCAACTTGAAGTATGATGCAATTTAGAAAAGAAATTGGTGTGATTTTGACTTTTATTGAAAAAATTATTAAAAAAGCATTAAATAATTACTTTGATTTTTTTTTCTGTAATATTGTTCTATAGGCTGGACAGCATCTAACTGTATAAATTTTACCTTATTTTAATTGATTAAATGAGAAAAGCCTAGGGTATACTACACCCCACTTGGTTGGATGTGTATATTTTGGTCAACTACGGGTTATTATTGTTTATATCACTATCAGAGTTTGAGGAATTTCTTCAAAATCAAATGGTCGCCAAAGAGCTATGGTTTTAATGTATGCACGCTATGAGAGTTGAAAATTAACTAACAAACAAGTATAACAACCCCTAAAATTTAGAAAAAATAGGAATATAAATTGGAAATATATCCTTACTGTTTTTACTTGCCCGACCTTAATACAAGGTGTCTCAAAAGAAATTTTATATTTAGTGGATCGATTAAAAAAAAAGTAAGCCGTATATAGAAAAAATGTTTATTAATTATTAAAATACACTTTTTGGGGATTTATTTCTTAAAAATAATATCGTCTAAATGTAGACCCTCGCGTTCTCGGCACTCATTTAATCGAACAGTAAAATTACTTATGACGTCTCGGCAGGTGGACTCCAGGGATGGCTGCCATTTCGTGACGGATATTTTCTTTCAAATGCGCCAGTGAAGTCGGTTTATTGGCGTAAACTTTAGATTTAAGATAACCCCATAGGAAAAAGTCCATAGGGGTTAAATCTGGACTGCGTGGAGGCCAATTTATGTCACCTCTCCGGGAGATCAATTTGCCTGAGAATTAAGCCTCTGACTGGCATCTTGGGGTTTTAAGTCTTGCACCAATTGAATTTTGTAGGGGTGCAGCTTAAGGTCTTTGTGCATAATGCGATATAATGATGATCTATGCACATTTAAAGCACTTGCGCGCTTCCGAATTGAAAGGTTCGGGTCGTCACGAACAGACTGATTAACATTCTCCACGTTTTCTACCGTTCTTGATGACCTAGGTCGCCCGGATTTTGATTTATCCAGCGTTGTACCAGTCTCTTCAAACTTTTTAACCCAATGTCGAATGAGAGGAATGCTTGGCGCATCATTTAAGTGGCGAAAACCTCGAATACTGCAGAATTTTCTACGCGCTGCAGTCGCCGAATCACCGTTTTTGTAAAACTCTCGCACGCATAACGCGCGGTCTGCTCCCGAGAAACGCTCCATAGCGTGAATTCCCAAGAGCCAGGCTACCGATTGACATAACCCCCGCGCCCCTCGGATACGTTGCGTTCACGCAGTAAGCTAAATAAATATAAAATTTCTTTTGAGACATCTTGTATATAAGGGGCAAGTATTGTAATCGCGAAAATTTTCGATGTCGAGATTTTGTCTGATGACCACGTTTCATGGTCCAGGGAATCCAAAAAACCTATTTTCGAAGTGCCGTCCGTATGCGTGTGTGTCTGTGTGTCTGTCTGTGTGTGTCTGTGTGTCTGTGTGTATACACGATAACTCAAAAACGATTTAACTTAAAGAGTTCGTTCGGGTACTGAAAAATTCTCCTAATAACTGGGAAGAACCCTATTGTTTTTTATTAAAATCCAAAACCGGAAACGAAAGTTATTAAACATTAAAATTTAAAAAAATTCGTAACTAGTAAACCAAACCTTGGACAAAAAATTGTAATGGACATAATTTGATGTATTTTTGAAGATTTGCCTGAAACTTTTTTTAAATTAAAAAAAAAAAAATGTTGTTTTTTATTATTGTTTTTTATGGGAGGGCAAGTCTAGCGGAGGTCTTCCTTCGCCACTGGTTTAAACTGTTATAGTTCAATTATACATCTATTCTATTTAAATTTAAAATTCCCTTAATACACCTCATATTCTTTTTACAGCATTAAGTCTCAGGATATACAGCCATAAACCCATTACCACATTGTTAAGCTGCTTAACCAGGCCGGCCATTTAATTTTGGAAATACTATACCAAAGGAGCTATTAGTAAGGGGAAAGGGCCCCAGAAACGGTTTACGCCTCGGCCCTCGTTGTAATAAATACGGCCCTGATTTAAGACGTACCATAAAGTGACTGAGAGACTGAAGTAGCTAACGATTACTAACGAGTAACACCGTGTGCGGAACCCCATTGAATAACATTGGAAGTGACTTGTGATTTACCCTTTGGCAACTCGCGTCAGCAACGAATACCTTGCAGTTTTCAGATGGAGAAAAACGGATGTTCAGAGTTCAAATCGAGTTTCTCTCGTCCAATCACTGTTAGTGGAAAAAATATTCACTGGTATAAAAGGGCGTATACAAATATATTTAACTTAGTTAAATTGCGTGCCTAACAAACCTTAAACATTTTTTTTATAATTCCTTTTCAGACACAGACTTATCTAAATAAAACGCCAGTCCGTTTTCCCCTATATTGAAGAAAATAATCCTTTCAACCCCTTTATATTTAATTTATTTCCTCCCTTTCAGTGTCTTAAAACCTCTCGAGAAAGAATGACAAAAGAATTTCAATTTAAAAACATTTGATATTTATTTATTCTCGAACTGTATACTGTAGAAAGGGTACATACAGTAGAACTTGACACAAACCAGAAGCTAGTCTTACACCATTAAAACTCGAATATAATGTTTCACTGGCAATATAAAGTTATGGTTTTTGGCTAGACTGCTTTTTGTTTGTGGTTAAAAAAGACTTTGCCTCATTTTAATTTTGTCTAGTTCGGAAATGCAGAGTTTTATTGGCAATAAAACATTTTTAAAAATGCATATGTGATGTTTAACAATCTTGTAGAGATATAGAAGATATTCTTTATGGATAGAGGCTCTTAAGTAATTTTAGAGCTCCATAAATTTTTAATACAAGTTGATGTGTTAGAGAAAAGTGTTGTACAATTTGCATAACAATCTTGTCGCTTATATCGATGCTGAAAATGAATTTTAACAAAATTTTCTCTCACTTATTGAACATTTTAAAGCGGCGTAGGTATGGGCCCGCGGTTTTAATGTCATTTAAGGCTTCATCTCAGGCGTGCACACAGAAAATTGGTTTGGGGGCAGGCCATTGTTAAAAAATATCGGTAAAAAAATATAAATTTATAATTGCTTTTTTTTTTACGGAGAGAGATGGTCTTATATATTAATTTAATTTTGATTATAATTTATTTTTATCAATAAAAAAGGCTATTTTATTTTCAATTGCTTAGTTTTATTAAATAATTATATGATTTTTCCATTTCTGGGAGGGGGTCCGAACCCGAGGACCACGCCCATATGTGCGCGCCTTGTCCATCGGATTCCTAAATGATTTTATTTTTGTCGCTTGATCTCTCGGATTATCCCTAGACGAAACTGGCAACCTAAGTAGCCAAGAAAATTTTGCTGAGGGCAAAACAAATGAAGTTTCGCCACTGGGTACTGTTAATCTAATAGACTTTAAAGCCTGGTTTATAATAGATCCATAGCAAAAACGTAATGCATGAGCATAAAGGTGAATGAAAGGAGTATCACTGTTATGTTTATAATGAACAATATACTCCATTGTTTCTTCCGTATGCTCATGTAATGCGTTTGTGATATGGATCTAGTATATTCCAGGCTTTAAGTCTTGTTTATAATAGGTGTGCTTTGTATCCATATCATAAAAGTCACAGTACTCTTTTTGTTCTGTTTATTAGAAATATATGTTCAGAGTAGTAACACCGCGATATGATATTGATTAAGTTATGGTAACTATTATAACGAAGCTATAAAGCCTGGTGACGCATAGCACAATCGAATGATATGACTCCACAGCATAGCTGCACAAGGCATAACTATAGGGTAGTCAGCGAATCAGTGCAGTTATGTCACCAGAAACGTCACATTTCTTGTGACCCACTGTTCAATTCTTATGCGTTGTGTTATGGAGTTATTATAAACCAGGCTTCAGGATTTACATCGTGAACTCCTGTGCTATGGAGTTATGAGTCTGTGCTGTTCATTCTTATTATAAACAGTATACTTGCTTTATAATAGATCCATAACATAGCGCATTGTTACCTCATTGCCGCCTATACTGTCACGATTCACGGTAAGTTCATCGAAAATCAATTCATCGAAAATCAATTCATCGAATATCAATTCATCGAAAATCAATTCATCGAAAATCAATTCATCGAAAATCAATTCGTCGAAAATCAATTCATCGAATGATCAATTCATCGAATGATCAATTCATCGAAAAAAAATATTTTGTAAATATTTGAGAGGAATGGCGAGGGGATCGGAAAGCTAAAAAAGCAGTGGTCATTAAAAGTTGACAGACTACACTTATTAAATAACTATCATACTTGGTCTATTAATAATTTATAAATTTTCCATTCAGAAAATACGCCAGGTAAAAGATACCTGTTGGATTATTTTGAAATCGAGCAGGGCTCCTTAGATCAGAAAAGCCCGGTTAATGGGATCATAAATGTACTTAATACACCCATTCTTAAAGGATTATAAAAATGGTATTTCCCCATCTGTTAAGTCTTAAGGGTTTTGTGTTATGTACATAGTTTTACTATTCATATTTACTATACCACACATGATTTGTTCAATATACGGTGATTCTAAACAGGTGGCATTGTTATGTTAGTGTGAGTTTGTTTTGTCATTAAACTAGATGATGGGTAGCTCGCTTCGCTCGGCTTCTTCTAACCAAACCCTTACTAACCTAACATAACCTAAGATAGTGTTTTGACATTAAACTAGAAGATGGGTAGCTCGCTTCGCTTGGCTTCTTCTAACAAAACCCTTACTAACCTAACCTAACCTAAAATAGTGCTTTGTCCTTAAACTAGAAGATGGGTAACTCGTTCCGCTCGGTTTTACCCTTTTACTAACTAAACCTAACCTAATTACCTTGTTTTTAGGCGCAAAGTAATTTATTTTCCCCCATATTAGCCCAATTAAAATGCGTATCATTGTGTATGAATTTATAAAAATTATTTGCGTGCAATTGCCCATAACCTGTCTTATTAAACCTTAAAAACAAAACATTTATTTCTTTTATTATATAAGTTTTCTTATTATATTTCTTTATTTATATTCAAAGACTATGTCACTTTATTTACCTTTTTTTAAACCTTATAAAAAAAATTACGCAATTATTTCTTTTATTGACCACTGCTCTTTTGACTTTCCGATCCCCTCGGCATTCCTCTCAAATATTTACAAAATATTTTTTTTCGATGAATTGATCATTCGATGAATTGATCATTCGATGAATTGATTTTCGATGAATTGATTTTCGATGAATTGATTTTCGATGAATTGATTTTCGATGAATTGATATTCGATGAATTGATTTTCGATGAATTGATTTTCGATGAATTGATTTTCGATGAACTCGTCGGTTACCACTGTCACTCATGTGTCTGTCTATCTTTTGGTTTAAATTGTGGCTAAACGGTTGGACCTAGAGAGGAGAAATTAATAAAAAAAAAAAAAAATGAATAATGCACATTGTTATGAACCGGAATAATGCAACAGGAAGTTTTGATATGATTCGAGAATTTTGAATTTTTATTCGTTAGGATTATTGGGGAATTGACTTGATGCGCGCTGATTTCGAATTAATTACGCTATTATACAAATTAAATCGCTAGATGGAAGCAGACAATAGAATTTTTAGTAATATTAGTAAAAAAATATATATATAGGTTTCGTGTAAAACCAAAGGTAAATTTATTAAAAAAAAAAAAAGATTTGCAGCGATTACAATAAAAAATTAACCCAAAATGTGTTGTCCTTTCAGAGAAAATTCACATTTTACATCATTTTTTTTTTTCATTACTGATGATGAGAGCCACATTTGGTTTACTTATTTTGTAGTACATAGTTTACATTATAGTTACTCTTGTCTGCATTTTTAATTAAGATTTTTTTTTGTTTCAGGTACGTACTAAATTTATCACATCAGCTATGAAGTGACAGTGTAAGTACAAATGACTATTAATCAACAGTGTTACGAGGCTACCAATATACCTTTTATATTTTTACAAACGACCACTAGATTGCAATATTGAAATATGTCATTACCATATTCGTAAAATTTGATATTTGTTATTATGAAATCAGGGACAGCTTATAAATTTGCCGAGTAGTTTGTTGACAGTGAGCGTTGAAAAAACAAATCTGTGAAAAAAATTGATATTACTCGTGAAAGTTTTCGTTGGATGATTTTTTACGATTTTAGTAATGGTCAATAACAAAGCATAGATTCACTTCGTTCAACGTTTGGTAATGAAACACCATCAGAAAAGACTGTTTACAGTTGGTTTGCAGAATTTCTTCGTGGTCGTGCGTCCGTCAGTGATGAATCTCGTGAAAGTCGACCAAAATGGGTTGTGATTTAAAAAAACATCAATACTGTGCTCAAAATGATTGAAGAAGTTCGGCATGTGACTTACCGTGAGATATAGGCATCCTTTGGCATATCGCAGACTGCAATACATTCGATTTTGCATGAACAATTTAGCTGATGGATTCCGCATAATTTGACCGAAGCTTAAAAAAAGGCTCGTGTTGATTGCTGTAAAGGAACCTAGGCACTGCAAAATTCGACAACTAAGCAACAATTCACTGTTTGGGTCTTCCAAGATGAACCGAAACCCACAAAAGTTGTTCGTTCACGAAGCACTTCCAAGAAAATGATCGCTTGTTTCTTCGGTTGTACAGAACATGTCGCAACCATTCCTTTAGAGCAGTGTTTCCCAAAATGGGTTCCGTGGAACCCTGGGGTAATAATTTTGGGGTTCCACGAAATAATTTTGGGGTTCCGCGAGACAAGTTGTGATATAATATTAAAATAACATTAGCTGCAATATTTTCATAGAAACGCATTAAACTATTAATGTAAGGCGGTACGCGTACATTAATAGTTTTAATAATTCAGATTCTAATAAATCTGTCAAATACATTCAAATTGGTAATGAAAAGCTTATAATTGAATGTACAACACTGGATTATGAAAAATTAATTGATATTGTTTTTGATACCCAATTAAAATCTTAATTTGAGGAAATGTCACTTGCAACATTCTAAAAAAAGGTCATCACTTATAAATTTCAAGTGAAGACCTAAAAAAAAAGTCGTCACTTATAAATTTCAAGTGACGACCTAAAAAAAATGATCCTCATTTCTAAATTTTACGTAAAGACCTAAAAAAAGGTCCAAACTTCACTTCTAAAATTATGTTTCACTAACTTACTTTTATATTCATTTAACGCCCTTTCGAATCTCACGTCAGCGCCCCCCTCGCGGTGGTGCCCGCATTCACCGCATGCTTTGCATACTCGACAGCGCCAGCTCTGGCTTCAGGTTTGGCAAGGGTTCCATGATCCGTAAAAAATTGCCTAAGGGTGCCACAAGAAAAAAGTTTGGGAAACCCTGCTTTAGAGGATTGGAGAACAGTTAATGCTGAATGGTATACAATAATTTATTTGCATTCATCGACAAGCAAGTCATCGACAAAATCAGGAAAAACAACCAAAAACGTCGCATAATTCTTCATCATGACGATGCAAGTTCCCACACAGCACGTCAAATAATTGATTATTTGAAGGAGAAAAGCATAGAATAATGTCTCATTGTCCGTATTCACTAAATTCACTAATTTATCCCCTAAAGACTTTTTTTTGCTCTCCAATGTCAAAGAAAAATGCGTGGACACCGATTTTCATCACCTCAAGAACTTTTGAAGCCTTCGAAAACCATGTTTTTGAGATACCAACCTCAGAGTTTCGAGAATTGGTGTGAACACATGCAAAATGGTCATAGGGTTTCCACGCGCTGCCTCGAAATGGGCTGCAAAGGTTAAATTGTTGTTTTTTTTTTTATCTAGTATCTAAAAAATATTAATAAATATACCCCCTCTCGGTGGCGCAAATAGCCGTAGATGTCGTGTGCTAGAACTAACTAACTTGGAAACAAAACCTGGATAATCCATTTTACCACAAATATTTTAAGAATCTCTAAAAAGTTTCTAAACAAAAAATCTCTCCATGAAAGTAAATAGTTTGGAGTAAATCATTGGTTTCTGTCAAAGTTACAACCAAAGTTGTCGAGAAGTTGCCGTATCTGCGGGTAGCACACAGATATCTCCTTACTGTAAACATACATGCATACATATCCTAAACAATCAAACACTATCAGAAACATATCCATTTGAACACGCTACGTCACGTCAGACAGTCACATCAACACAGCACACAGCTTATCCTCAGCCGCAACAACGCTAAGTTTATTTTTACATAGATTAATTATAGACGTACAAATGTCTGGAGAAGAATTTGTATCCTGTACAACTGAATATATTGGTAAAAATAAATAGAAGGGGGAAAGAATTGTTGAAATTTTTAAAGGAAGTGGGTGATATTTTATTTGAAAAATAAATTTTTATGTGACAGTTTGTTTTATTTAAAAGTACATTGCAACGCACGGGTTTGTATATTGTTTAGGTTAAACCACAAGAGTAGATTCTATACCAGGCACCATCAAACTTTTACTTACTCGGTCCATATTCTGTTTGACAGAAGCCGTTGTGGACAGAACCAACGAAAGGCTATACTAAAAAGAAAGGCTTAAGATATATAAAAATTTATGTGAAGTGTGAATCTTCACACATTTCTGGGTTTTGCAGGTATTTAGTAACTGAATGATGATTATTTGGGATGCCAAAACTAATTTTATTTCAAAATATTTTTTTATGAATTTTAATTCGAATGCCTAATACCATTATTTAAGTTTCTAAATATGTACAGTATTTTATTTATACAGCAAGGTTCAGTAAGATTTTTAAAATTGCGCCTATGGCTTCCATTGGTTGCTTATATCATAAGTCCCGCCCTCTGATTTCGTCAAACAGAATTAAATTATAATTTCAACACTTCCCACTGGTTATTAAATTTACGCTTTTAAAAAATAAATGCAACATTTACCAAAGTATAACTAGAATTTTGACAAAATAATTTAAACAAAATAGAAATGCAAAAAAAAAAAAACAGAAAAAAATAAAAGTAACAGGATTCGAACTCTGCAACGTTCGCACTGCAATTTACAAAGTGCGTTACGAAACTATCTGAGCTACCAGAGTTTCTTATCTGAAGTGTTACATAGCAAATTAAATATTTAACATATTTTAGTTAAAAACACAAAAAATGCGTTATTTTCCGAAAACATATTCTGATCAAAAATTCTTGTTGTACTATTCCGGTTCAAACCAATGTACATTACTTAGAATTTTTTCAGATTTTTAGTTTAAAGAATTTTGGCAAAAATCGCATCAAAATAATTTATTTTGCAAAAATAAAATTTTGATCGTTAATCCACGTACTAAGGGCTTTCATTTGATACCCTACTCAGAATTTTAAAAAAATATTTTTTTTTTGATGAGCACATTTTTGTTTATATTTTTAGGGGGATATGTTTTTTAGATGTTTTAGTATTTTTACTATGTGTGGGTCAAAGAGTTGTATAAGCATGCCAAATTTCAACTCTCTAGGTTTAGCCGTTTGGCTACAATTTTTACCGAACAGACAGACAGACAGACAGACAGACAGACGACAAAATGACGGTATAAGGGTTTTTTGGTCATACCTACAAAACCCTAAAAATGCTATACACTTCAGCTCTAATATTGTAGTAAAGATCTAAAATAGATAAACTGTCATAAATGTTCCTACCTCTAACGTAATTCTGTGTAGTACAAATGACCTCCAAATTATGAATGGACATTTCAACGATTGTGTACAAACGTTCCGATTGATCGATTACATGCCGATTGATCGACAGAGAACCGATAAACAAATATTTTACACAATAAGCCTGTAGGGTGATTTTTTAATTTTTATTTTTTATTAATATTAAGCAGTTTTTATGCACATTGGAACACTGGCGGTGCTAGCGGGGGGGGGGGGGCAAAATTGATATAGTTATCGCCTGACCCCCATTGCCCCAAATAAGTTTTATCTGAACAATATTTTTATACCTCCTTTCTATTAAGAAAATAATCGAGGTGAACATAAAGCCTAGTTTATAATAGATATGTTATGGAACATAAGCATAAAAATTACACTACTCTCTTTGTTCTGTTTATTACAAACAGATGTTTTGAAGGGTCAAATCTATTGTTTAATGCATATGCAGTTATGCTATGGGCTTATTATAAACCAGGCTTAAGTGTTGCCTCAACATATATGCATGCAGCGCTGTATTTTTTAAACGTAATTGATGAATGTGTATATTATTATTATATAATTGATAGTTGATTATATTATTGTAAATTAATATATTATTTATAATTCATATTATACCTTACGCACATTATTTTTTTAGGTTATTTATTAGTGCTCATCGTATCTGTGGCTATGAGTATCGTCTGCTTCCGGCGCCAAATTTATTCGGTACGATCCTGGAAATAATAAGTGGAAAACCACGTGCAGGATTCTACCTCTAAAATAAATCAGAGTAGTACAAACGACCTTCAGTGTATTATGAATAAACGATTGAATACATGAAGAACTGTACAGTAGGATTGTACTTGCATTGAGTAAATGAGATTGTATGATAGAACTTGTGAATGTAAAACAGATTGATGTGTGGAACAAAAATATGTCACTAACTGTAGTATATATAGGGTGGGGCGCAAAAATATCCTTTTTTAGGGTTTTGTAGGTATGACCAAAAAACCCTTATATCGTCATTTTGTCGTATGTCTGTCTGTCTGTCTGTTCGGTAAAAATTGTAGCCAAACGGCTAAACCTAGAGAGTTGAAATTTGAGTAGGGTATCAAACTCATTTGATACCCTACTCAGAATTAAAAAAAAATATATATGTTTTTTTTGATGAGCACATATTTGTTTATATTTTTAGGGGGATATGTTTTTTAGATGTTTTAGTATTTTTCCTATGTGCGGGTCAGAGAGTTGTATAAGCATGCCAAATTTCAACTCTCTAGGTTTAGCCGTTTGGCTACAATTTTTACCGAACAGACAGACAGACCGACGACAAAATGACGGTATAAGGGTTTTTTGGTTATACCTACAAAACCCTAAAAAAGGATATTTTTGCGCCCCACCCTATATATACTACAGTTAGTGACATATTTTTGTGCCACACATCAATCTATTTTACATTCACAAGTTCTATCATACAATCTCATTTACTCAATGCAAGTACAATCCTACTGTACAGCTCTTAGTACAGCCCTTAGTACGTGGATTAACGATCAAAATTTTATTTTTGCAAAATAAATTATTTTGACGCGATTTTTGCCAAAATTGTGCAAAAAAAAATTTGTCCCACACCTTGTAGCCCAGATGGTTTAAACTAAAAATCTGAAAAAATTCTAAGTAATGTACACTTGTGTGAACCGGAATAGTACAACAGGAATTTTTGATCAGATGATGTTTTCGGAAAATAACGCATTTTTTGTGTTAACTAAAATATGTTAAATATTAAATTCGCTATGTAACACAGTAGATTAGTAGGCGTTCGTAGCGTTGTGCGTTTCGTCATTTATTTGTGATTTGCAAACTAGAGTTCGAATCCTGTCAATTTTAATTTTTCTGTTTTTTTTTGCATTTTTATTTTGTTTAAATTATTTTGTCAAAATTCTAGTTATATTTTGGTTAAATGTTGCATTTAATTTTTAAAAGCGTAAATTTAATAACCAGTGGGAAGTGTTCTATTACATACATTTAATTCTATGTTTAAATGTATATGAAATCAGAGGGCGAGGCTTATGATTTAAGCAACCAATGGAAGCCATACGCGCAATTTTCAAAATCTTAATGAACCTTGCTATATATAAAAAAAAGTACTTCACATATAGAGTATCGGGAAAACCGCGATTTTTGGTTTTTAAAAATCAAAAACCGCGGTTTCGGTTTCGGTTTTTCAAGTTTTAAATAAAAAGCTTTTAAAAACACTAAACTATATAAATGCTTATCGTTTAACCGTGAACGCAATTTGGTGCAGAAGTTGGCGCTTAATGAAAATGATCTTTCGGCGTAGGTGGATGTTGCTTTAATAGTGGATAGTGCTTTGTACAATAAATCTAGGTTTTTTGTTTTCTCTGAAGTTCTTTGAAACATGACGAATTCTTGCTTCATGAAATTAGCTGGGCAATTTGGGTTAGGGTTAGAAGCACTTGAACTTCTTGTCATCACTTCTCGAATTGGTTCTTCAATTTAATCTTCTAGCGATATACAAGGTGTCTCAAAAGAAATTTTATATTTATTTAGCTTACTGCGTGAACGCAACGTATCCGAGGGGCGCGGGGGTTATGTCAATCGGTAGCCTGGCTCTTGGGAATTCAGTCGCTATGGAGCGTTTCTCGGGAGCAGACCGCGCGTTATGCATGCGAGAGTTTTACAAAAACGGTGATTCGGCGACTGTAGCGCGTAGAAAATTCTGCAGTATTCGAGGTTTTCGCCACTTAAATGATGCGCCAAGCATTCCTCTCATTCGACATTGGGTTAAAAAGTTTGAAGAGACTGGTACAACGCTGGATAAATCAAAATCCGGGCGACCTAGGTCATCAAGAACGGTAGAAAACGTGGAGAATGTTAATCAGTCTGTTCGTGACGACCCGAACCTTTCAATTCGGAAGCGCGCAAGTGCTTTAAATGTGCATAGATCATCATTACATCGCATTATGCACAAAGACCTAAAGCTGCACCCCTACAAAATTCAATTGGTGCAAGAATTAAAGCCCCAAGATGCCAGTCAGAGGCTTAATTTCGTAAATCAGGTGATTGAGCGATTTTCAACGTTTACCAACATTTTGTTTTCGGATGAAGCTCATTTTCATCTTACTGGCCACGTAAATAAGCAGAACTGCCGCTACTGGAGTGCAACGAATCCGAAACGCAAACATCAGAAACCCCTACATTCGCCTAAAGTGACCGTATGGGCTGCGATGTCGGCGCGAGGAATTATCGGCCCTTACTTTTTTGAAGACGAAAGGGGGCGTGCAGTTACAGTGAATTCAGAGCGTTATGTGGAGATGTTAGACAAGTTCTTGGTACCTGAACTGCAAAACTTTCCTGGCTATAACCAAAGAACATGGTTCCAACAGGACGGAGCAACTTCACACACTTCCAATATGTCTCTGCCACGTGTTCGTGAATTTTTCTCAGGCAAATTGATCTCCCGGAGAGGTGACATAAATTGGCCTCCACGCAGTCCAGATTTAACCCCTATGGACTTTTTCCTATGGGGTTATTTTAAATCTAAAGTTTACGCCAATAAACCGACTTCACTGGCGCATTTGAAAGAAAATATCCGTCACGAAATGGCAGCCATCCCTGAGTCCACCTGCCGAGACGTCATAAGTAATTTTACTGTTCGATTAAATGAGTGCCGAGAATGCGAGGGTCTACATTTAGACGATATTATTTTTAAGAAATAAATCCCCAAAAAGTGGATTTTAATAATTAATAAACATTTTTTATATATACGGCTTACTTTTTTATTAATCGATCCACTAAATATAAAATTTATTTTGAGACACCTTGTATTATAGGCATATCTTCCAATTCCAATTCTTCATCACTCGCGGATTTTTCATCATTTTTCAGGGTAAAGTCAATCAAAAAAATTGGTTGCCAACGTTAGTTCCGATTTTGATGGAGTTTTTAAAGGGTCTAGTAAACACTTTGATAGTTACTTCAAATCCCGAGATTTTCTTCTTACCTTTGTATAATTTTTCTTAAGGATTAATTTCTTTTTTTAAGGATAAACCGAAAACCGCGTTTTTTGCGGTTTTGCGGTTCGGTTATAACCGTTTCATAAACACTATTCACATATTTAGAAACTTAAATAATGGTATTAGGCATTCGAATTAAAATTCATAAAAAAATATTTTGACAATTTGGTTTGGTATCCCAAATAATCATCATTCAGTTACTAAATACCCGCGAAATCCTTAAATGTGTGAAAATTCACACTTCACATCAATTTTTTTAAGGTGCATTGTGAAGTGTGGTTAGGTCGTAGAAAAGTGTGGATGGGCGTGGCGAACGAAGTAGTCACGGAAGTTTTTGTCTAGTAACCCTCAGTAGAAAAATTAGTTGGATGAAGGAGCAGCGTGCATTTGCGGCGAAAGCCTATTTTTCGAACAACCGTTCCTATGTGGCGATGTAGCGTGCGTTCCGCATTCACTTCGAAATTCAGCCCAGAGGTTGTGTTCCTGATCGGCAATCGATTGTTTTGTGGCTAGAGAGCTTTAGGCCAACCGAGAGAGTGGTAAAAAAAAAAAACCAGGACGATAACGGCTTTGAGGAGGACAATCGACCAGTTACTATCAATTTACAGCGGTATGTGGTCATGATACAAAACTTTTTCGAACCCGCTCTTGAAGAAATGAACCTAGGAAATGTCTAGTTCCAGCAGGATGGTGCCACGGTCCACAATGCCCGAGCTTCGATGGCAGTTTTGAAGGTAATGTTCCCCGGACCGCTCGTCGTTTCGCGGTGACATCCCATGGACGCGCTCGCCCGATCTAACGCCCTGTGATTTTTTTTTATGGGGATACCTCAAAGCAGAGGTTTTAAAACATCAACAATTAACCCTGCTTTAGCTGAAGAATTTTAAAGAATAAATATGCAAAATATTGTTAATATCGGTCAAAGGATATAGGGTTGTCTGCCAATCACGAGAACCTTAGAAAAAATTGAAGTCACAATGTTATCGACAGTACATACAGACACTTGCTATGTCAGATTATTTGAAATGAATGTTGTTAAGTTAATTTTTGTCTACCCTGTAGCTTGCTATAAATTTAAAGCACCTAACAACATATTTTGTTATTTTTCAAATATATCAAAGAGAAATTTTATAGAAAAGATGTGATTTGAAAATCCTTTTAACTCTATGACAAGAAATGTATTTTTTATTTCTAAAAAAAAATCAAACATACAATAGATTGAAGTAAAGTATGTTTTCCGCGCATTTTCCTCGAATGATTGGTAAAAAGCTGGTGGAAATGTAAGAAAAACGGAAGTATCGCACATCAAAAAAGGACATTAGTTTCATTCGTGAAAGATGTGAGAGGTTTCACACCTCACCTACAAAAACAAGATGAATGTACAACATTAAATCGAAAATTAATCTTTTGGGATTGCCGAGGAAATGGTTAGATGGTGAGACTTGAAATGACTCGCTTGTGTAATACGAGAATAATAAAATTTAACAAAGAAAATTAGAACAAAGCCTGTAAAGGATTCTGTATTTGAATATAAATTGAAGTATAGATAAAGGACTGCAGTGACGGATCTACAAATTTTATGATTTAAGATCCTTGCAACTTACAAACTGTACCGAATAATCCTTTCTTTATTTTGTTAGATGTATTAAGTTTAAAGCTGCGTTCCCAGTTCTAAAATTAATAGACTATACGCTATGACTTGTACACTGTTGATAGTGTAGTTAGTGCGTTGTTTTAATGTCGACAGAAAAAATATCGACTCCCGACTCTCGACTCCGGAGTCGGTATTTTTGAAAATCGACTCCGACTCCGACTCCCGACTCCTTTCAATTGTAAAGTCTATTCCAAATATTTAAGCGGAACTAAATGGAATTTTTATTTTCTTAAATTATCACGAGTTCACTTTTTAACTATCAAAGTGGGCTTTTGTTAAACAAAATGATACAAAGCTTCATTCAATCCTTAAAAGTTAGTAGATTTCGATATCTAATTCCGCTTAAACCAAAGAAACAGACTATACTTACGTTAAATATCTTGGGTTGCGGTGAGCTGTTTTTATAAAATTTCATTTTCATCTTGACTATTGAGTCATTTTTAATACAAATTTTCAAATATATTAGTTTTAAAAAAAAATTGTTTTGTATTTTATATAAAGTCCCTTTGGTTTAGGCGGAACTAGATTTTCAATTCTAGTTACTTTTACCGTTTGATTGAAGCTTTTGATCATTTTGTTGAGGAAAAGCCAACTTCAATATATAAAAAAATAGCTAATGACAACTTACAAAAATGAATATTCCGGTTAGTTCCTCCTAATCGTTTGGAACAGACTGTACTTTATTTTTCATAACATGTCACTTTTTTCTTTTGACATATAGCCAACATGAAACATAAAATAATCACAAAGCCCGTTACAACTTGAGAAAATAAAAATCCAGTTTAGTTTCGTTTTAACATAATAAACAAAGTACACAGAAAAAGAAAAATTAGATATGACTGAAAATTAATTAAATCTTTAACTGAAAAGCATGAAGGAAACCGGAATTGAATATTTTTAATTTCATTTTCGTTCATAAACAGATAAAAAAGTCGTTCCTGTTTCCGTGCTTTAAAAAATTCTGGTAGTATGGTATTTTGCTTTCGTTTTCGGATTGTTCTCATCCTTGATAAATATGTAATCAAAGAGTCAGGAGTCGATAACTTTTTCCGACTCCTTCAAAAGCTTTGACTCCTCGACTACCGACTCCCGACTCCGACTCCGACTCCCCATCCCTGATATCCCGTAGTTGACCAAAATATACACATCCAACCAAGTGGGGTGTAGTATACCCCAGGCTTTTCTCATTTAATATCAATTAAAACAAGGTAAAATTTATACAGTTAGATGCTCTCAAGCCTATAGAACAATATTACAAAAAAAAAAAAAAAAATCAAAGTAATTATTAAATGCTTTTGTAATAATTTTTTCAATAAAAGTCAAAATCACGCCAATTTCTTTCCTAAATTGCATCATACTTCAAGTTGAGTCTCGTGTTGACTGACAACATTGCATCTCTCGTTCACACCAACTCTCACACATACTAATTTAGCTAGCTCTCTGATTGGTCTATGTATTTTGGTAGGGGAGACAATTTCTTTCTCATTTCTCAAGCATAATTCGTTCGAAATGCGCTGTTGCCAAATATAATTTAGACATATTTTTTTGTAAATGGTGTTTTTGATTTTTTTTTGTCGATTAAAAATTAAATTATTGTTAAATATTAACTAATTCGTAAATATTGTCAACAAATACATCATTTCCACTATTAATATATTGGGGTGTGACACACCCCATTTGGTCAAGCTTGGGATATAAACACACATTAGCTATCTCACTTTACATAACCTAAAAATACTGTCGCACAAATTTCAACAAATTTCGGAAATCGCGAAACGAAAAAGAATTGCTGTAGTTGCGGTTGTTATTAAAATTTAGTAAGAAATCCCGATCTCGCTGATGACGGGTTCGTAAAATGTCACATAAACGCATTTATTCCATCGTAGTTGGTTTGAAAAAACATAGATGTCACAACATTCGTTACACATTAATTTTTATAGCTGTGAACGCTGCCTAAAACATTAAAACTGTCTACTAAATTTATGCACAACGTACAATGCATAATCGACTAATTTTAAAGTTGTGAACGCAGCTTAAAGCTAGGGCTGTTATTGCATGATCGAGAAAAGACAGGGTCCTATTTCATAAATATTGACAGGTGACACTTCGATAAATTTGTTTTTGTAACGTTTGGCAAAAATTGTTACCTGTTATTTTTAGGATTTTGTAGGTATGACCACCAAAAAGCCCTTGTAACGTCACGCATGTATCTGTCTATTTGTATGTACGGTCGAAATTGTAGCCAAACGGCTGATCATAGAAACTTGAAATTTGGCATGTTTATACAATTCTTTGACCCACATTTAGGAGCAATATACAGGGTTTAAAAAACGCATCGCGAGGTAAATATAAACAAATATGGATTTAATAAAACAATAAATATCTTTTAAAATTTTAAGATGGGGTATAAATGAAACTTCTTAAAGCGTGGATGTATAACCAAAATTTTATTGAAAAATCTTGTTTAGCTATGGAATTTTGCCCAATAATATGTCAGAACACTTTTGTCCCCCACCCTTTCTCCCAGAGGAATTCATATAAAACTCTAAAAAAATCTCCGTAATGAACATTGATGGGAACCGGAATAGTTCAACAGGAATTTTTGATCAGATTAGTTTTTTGAAAAATTTCGATTTTTGTATCGTTGATAAAAAAAATATTTTTTTAAAATGTATTGTGTGGTATCAAAAGAAAGCTCTTAAGACGTAGAATAAGGAACAAAAGTTAGTTTTTATTTTTTTTTCTTTTAAAACAATTTTTGTCAAAAATTTGTTAAATTTTTTTGTCCGGCACCCTTTTACCAAAAGGGGTTAAACTAGAAATCTGAAAAAATTAAATCGCTAAATTATGGCTTATAATGTTATGGATTTTTTGTATTAATAGATTTTAAAAAAAATTTAACAGCTGAGAACCTAATTAATATATGTAGATTCTACGCATATGAACACCACTCTACACTCTACACCGTGGAGTGTAGTGTGTGGTGTTCAGTTATTTTGTTATACTATTATAGGTTGTGATTCAACCTATTGTTTATAAATAATTAATTATTTATAGTTATGAAATACCTATAAATCAAATAACACTTTGTTAACAGTGAGAAATATGTGAATGAAATTGAAAAAAAATTAGCTAATTATCAATATATTTCTTATTAATCTAATAAAGACTTGAATACGAGCAAATTAAAAAAATAATAATAAAATAAATAAATAAATGGAAGCACGTAGTACTCAAATAACGGATAAAAGTGATTGTAAAAATCTGTTGATTTTGATGTGATTATAGAACAGATATTCCTAAACATCTAGTATTATGTTGGCTTCTTACACTTCCGAAATGCCTATAAAACCCTGAAATGTGTAAAAATTCACAAATCAATTTGTGTATATAAAATATCTTATTTTGCGAAAAAACTCTCTAAGCTAAATGCAGTTCTTCCTTTGAATCCATTGTAAACTATATAAGTAAATATGACTTCACGAGAGCCAACGGAGTGGCCGAGCGCACTAAGTCGTGCGGTTTGTACTGGCGGAAACCCAGTACGACTTTCTGGTCGATGGTTCGAGCCTCCTTCGTTGGTGATATTATTCGGGCGAGAATAATATGTTTACATTACTCCCATTTTCACAATCATTCACCCCTTATCCAGGTGTAGGAGCTCGCCCCCTGGCATCGGCGATTAGCCTCGTTGCAGAAATAAAGGCCGATGTAAAATAAATAATGTAATAATAATAATGACATCACGAGAAAAACTCATTTCATAATTCATAATACATTTTACGTTTTGTTTATGACATTTTAAACAGTAACAGTTTTTATTTGGTGGAATGTTTTGTAAACTTTGTAATTTGGGTAAATATTTGAAATTAACCATATAACTGTAATAAATAGGGAATAAATACATGAATTCTGATATTAAATCCATGATTTATCAGTAGTAACAAATATTTATATTTATTTTAACAATATTTACCAACTGACAATGAATATTAAAAGTAAACAAATATTTTGTCGAGAATTGTTAAATAATAATTTCTCACATTTTCTGTTATATAGATTTCAATATATGATAGTTAATGTATAAACATCGTACATATATAATTAGCTAGCGTGTGTTAGTGATCTGGGTAACACTGTGACGTCATTTTTCCTAAGGTTCACGTGATTGGCTAACTGGGGACTCTTGAGGTCTCTTGATTGACAGGTATTTTGCAGATTTATTCTCTAAGAATCTACGAATATAATTACATATAGAAATGTGTAGGATTTCGTAGGCATAAACCAGAAACTATAGATACTTCTATATGATTTGACCGATATAAACAATATTTTGCAGATGACACTTCGCAGAAATGTCATCTTCTCTAAAAAACTGCGAAGAAAAGAACATATAGAAATGTCTAGGGTTTCGTAGGCATAAGCAAGAAACTCTAGACACTCCTATATCCTATGATCGATATGAAAAATATTTTGCAGATTAATTTTCTAATAATCTGCGGATAAAGTAACGTATAGAAATGTCCAGGGTTTCATAGGCATAAACAAGAAATTCTAGACATTTCTATATCCTATGATCGATATGAAAAATATTTTGCAGATTTATATTCTAAGAATCTACAAATATAATTATTTACAGAAATGTCTAGGGTTTCGTAGGCATAAACAAGAAACTCTAGACAGTCCTATATCCTATGATCGATATGAAAAATATTTTGCAGAGTTATTCTCTAAAAAACTGCGGATAAATTTACACAGAAATGTTTAGGGTTTCATAGGCATAAAAGAGAAACTCTAGACACGCCTATATCCTTTAACCGATATGAACAAAATTTTGCAGATTTATTCTCTAAGAATCTTCGAATATAATTATATATAGAAATATCTAGGATTTCGTAGGCAAGAAAAAAAGAAACTTTAGACACTCTTCTATCCTTAGACCGATATGAACAATATTTTGCAGATTTATTTTTTAAGAGTCTACAAATATAATTAAATACATAAATGTCTAGGGTTTCGTAGGCATAAATTAACGTCTCAAAATAATTTTAGTTTTAACAATATAAATGTTTTACTGAGTATAATATAAATTTACTGAGTAAAAATGAATCGTTTTCCCATCTTAAAAAGTTCATGAATAAATTCATCTAACTACATAATTAGCAAGTGTATGTATGTAGTGTTGGTAACATTATGCCGTCAATTTTTCCTAAGGTTCTCATGATTAGCTAACTGGTGATATCCTGTCCCGTGATTCGATGACCGGCGACGAAATTAAGATACTTTAAAAAATAAAACCAAATACACATACAAACAATTGAAATTTTTTGTTATAAATAATAGCAGTAAATGTATAAAATTAAAAATATGTATACTCCACTATTGAGAAATAGAAGGAAGTGAAATTAAAGACATTTTTTTTTCTTATGCAGATGATACTGTAATCCTTATTGATGCAGAAGCATGGAATGATGAACTCTAATTTTCTATCTCCCAATTACATAAAACATAACTTTGTCACTTTCTCAACAAATATTACAACTTACCCTCTATTTGATTGTATTAAAATTCATACTGATTGTTGTACAAAAATAGGTTGCTCCTGTCTACTTATAAAAAGAGTTAAATCTGTGAAATACCTTGGTGTGATTATTGACTGTAACCTTAAATGGGACTTACAAATTCAAAAAATTAATATTCAACTGCGAAAAATCATTTATGATTTTAGAAAATTAAAGACTTCAGGCCTATCAAATTATTTCTTAATTTTTACTATTGCCTTTTCCAATCTATACTTACATATGGTGCATTCTGCATGGGGAGTTGCGAATAGTCATATTAAGAGATTATCTGTTATACAAAACATAATCCTAAAAACTATATTTCGGAAAAAATGAAAAAAAAATGACTACTTGGTAATTATATATGTTAAGTATAATCAAATACATGTACAGAATGCAACTACCCATTCAACTGGCATCCCATGAATACAATACCAGAAATGTTGGTCAAGAATTATGGTTTAAATCTAAAAAAATTGGTCAAAGATGTTTCACCTATTTTATACCTAAAATTTATAATAATTTTAATAGGTATTTAATTGAAAATAATTTAATGTTTACGGGGAAACAAACAGTTAAAACTGTTAAAACCTGAATTGTACAACTAGATCAAAATAAAGTAACTGAAATTCTTGTAATTAAAATTATTATTATTATTTTTTTTTAATTATTATTACTTATTTATTATTTATTAACTTAAAATAATAATAATAATAATAAATAAATCTAAATTGTACTCTTTTTTTTTTTCATTAATTGCACAGTGTGATATACTAGCTTACTATACATTAGAATAATCATATAATAATAATAATAATAATAATAATAAAATTTTATTGCTCAAAATATACATTCGCTTCGTTCAACGTTTGGTAATGAAACACCATCAGAAAAGACTGTTTACAATTGGTTTGCAGAATTTCGTCGTGGTAGTGCGTCCGTCAGTAATGAATCTCGTGAAGGTCGACCAAAATAGGTTGTGATTCAAAAAAACATCGATGCCGTGCACAATATGATTGAGGAAGATTGGCATGTGACTTACCGTGAGATAGAGGCATCCTTTGGCATATCGCAGACTGCAATACATTCAATTCTGCATGAACATTTAGCTGTGAAAAAGATCTGTTCCCGATGGATTCCGCATAATTTGACCGAAGCTAAAAAAAAGGCTCGAATTCATTGGTGTAAGGGAATTCTAAAAAAATTCAACCTAGGCACTGCA
Source organism: Liopterus haemorrhoidalis (assembly GCA_963971575.1). Lineage (NCBI taxonomy): Eukaryota > Metazoa > Arthropoda > Insecta > Coleoptera > Dytiscidae > Liopterus > Liopterus haemorrhoidalis. The sequence continues at coordinate 16,828,643 of OZ020621.1, forward strand.
AAATCCGTATACAACAGCGTTACAGGTAACGAAACTTGGATTTATTCATAACAACCGGAAACTAAACAACAATTCACTGTTTGGGTCTTCCAAGATGAACCGAAACCCACAAAAGTTGTTCGTTCACGCAGCACTTCCAAGAAAATGATCGCTTGTTTCTTAGGTTGTACTGGACATGTCGCAACTATTTCTTTAGAGCAGTGGGACTCAACCTGGTCCTTCCACTAGTGGGCGGTAGGAATTTTTTTGTGGGCGGTAGGGGTTTTGTCCAATGCTGGCTACTTCCGTTTTTTTTAAATTTAATTGACGTTTTAAAAACATTAAAATGGAAATTTTTTAAAATATTTTTTAAAAAAATTTCTTATCATTATTGAAAAACATTTTCATTAAGTTTTCATCAAATTCTTTACTGATTATTGTTAAATTTCTCAAAATATACGATTTTAATCGCTCGCGCATAAGGTTAATCCACTTTACGTGAAACTGGCGTTTTTGCAGCTAAATTTTGCGAAACTGTTTGGTAAGTTATTATTATTATACAACAGGTGGGCGGTATGAAAAATTTTCTACCAATAGAGATGCTAAAGTGGGCGGTAAGTATGAAAAGGTTGAGTACCCCTGCTTTAGAGGATCGGAGCACAGCTAATGCTGAATGGTATACAAGAATTTGTTTGCCAGAAGTCATCGACAAAATCAGGAAAAACAACCAAAAACGTCGCATCATTCTTCATTCGAAGGAGAAAAACATCGAATTAATGTCTCATTGCCCGTATTCAGATGATTTGTCCCCTAACGATTTTTTTTTTTTTGTTCCTCAATGTCAAACAAAAAATGAGTGGACAGCGATTTTCATCACCTCAAGAAACAGTCGAAACCTTTGAAACCCATTTTTTTGAAATACCAACTTCAAAGTGGAAAAAAAATGTTTCTAGCATTGGTTTGAGCGCATGCAAAAGTGTATAATCATAAAGGCGAATATTTTGAAAAGCAATAAAACAAAAAAATAAATAAATTTCTTTCTTAGTTTTTCTAAAAGCTTAAAAAGTAGTCCTTGTATTTTTTATAAATTCCTTATTCCTGACAACCGTGGTTACCAACAATTACTGTGTTTTCGCAAAGGGTAGCCGATGTGTAGCCCGCAGAAGGGCAGTATTTCGAAGGTGATAATTTCAGTGTCAAATAATTTCGTATCAATAAAGATTTATGACGCTAGTCCAAGAATTACTTTAAAAATCTTCGTATAGTTTGTTTCACGATAAGATGAAGTGACTATCTACTTATGGTCCTAAACACAGTGGGTGGTAATTACAAATAACACTAATCCCTTGTTTGCACCCATAAACTAGTCAGTGATGTATCAGGTATAAATTGCAGATGTTTTAAATATATTTTCACTTCGCTTTGAATTTTTTATCAGATAACTTGTGATTTGTGTTAAATAGTTCAGTACGTGTTAGAAAAATTTGGCGTCCTTGGAACGAACAATTAACTTCTGTGCAAGCAAATGAAGCAGATGATTATGTGACCATGATAGAAGATGATGATATAGTGCAAGAGACAATAAAAAAAAATCGGGAAAAAACTTGTATATATTTACCTGTAGAAGCTAAAGAAATTGTGGCCAATGTGTATTTATATTTAAGGAACCGCAAAAACAAACAAGCGGCATTAGAAGAGACAAGCAAGGCAACGAAAGTAGCGATGACAACAGTATGGAATATTGTAAATAAATCCATTGATAGGAGAAGAAAACGAAAGGATTCAGGCATATCAAAATGTTTGGATGGTTTCCAGAAAGATGTAATACGGCAAAAAATTTACCAAATGTACACCGAACAAAATGTGACAACATTGGACATATTGCTCAAAAGATTAATCCAAGACCAGTGTGAAATTAATTGTTCAAAGGTGACCTTATGGCGTGCCCTTAAAAGTATAGGGTTTCAATTTAAAACTTTAAATAAAAAGCAGTTCCTTATGGAGTCAGAGCGATTAAAACTTTTGAGACAAAATTATTTAAAAAACGTTAAAAAATACAGAGAAGATAAAAGGTCAATAATTTATTTAGATGAAACTTGGTACGACACACATGAAACAAACTCAAAAGTTTGGGTGGATACGTCAAATAAATGTCAAACAACAGCACCGTCTAATAAAGGTAAACGTATTACGATACTTCATGCAGGTTCTGAAACTGGATGGATACCGAATGCACTCTTGCTTTCTGCGAAAAATATCAAAGATTCTAGACTCGACTACCATGACGATACCACGGCGGAAATGTTCGAAAACTGGTTCGAAAATAAATTACTCCCGAATATACTGGCTAACAGTGTTATTGTTATGGACAATGCAAGTTACCATAGTCGGCAACTAAATAAAGTACCGAATAGTGCAAACAGTAAGAAGGAAATCCAAGACTTTTTATATAAAATTGATATTTACTCTGAAGAAAGTTATAAAAAAAAATGTTTAATTAAATTATTAAAAAGTTATAGTTTTTCTAAAGAATATGTTATATTCAAATAGAATGTACTATAATCATTAATTTAGAGACTGATTCAGAGAATGATTTGGACTTGTAAGATTTTTTTGTATCTTAAACATAATTTTAATGCTAAATACTATACTAATTGTAATGTTTTAAATTTAATTATAAGTTCTATAAATTAATTGTATTTATAATAAAAATAAAGTTTATTTTGATGATATCTTATGTTTATTTCTTGTTACAATTGTGTCATTACATGGTGAAATGTAATTTATACCTGATACATCTCTGGCTAGTTTATGGGTACAAACAAGGGATTAGAGTTATTTGTTTTTACCACCCACTGTGTTTAGGACCATAAGTAGATAGTCACTTCAACATATTGTGAAACAAACTATACATCATTCACCTATTTTTGGCCAGTCTGTATTACCATAACTGTGTTTTGCGACATATTCTATTACACTCAGCAAGGTTACCATAAATTATGCACTATACCTGTAGTACCATTTTTACGGACTTTCCTCCATAAATTTTTTATAATTTCTCATACATATAACATGCATAATTGCTTTCCCCTCCCTTGGCACCAACCACATTTTAAAAACCACTGATTTACATTTCCCCAAATGACAAAAAAGTAACACAAAGCAACCTTTTTTATATTACCGTCTTGCCACCCTATCTAAAATAATCCTTACAACCCATAAAAAATTACAATAAACCCGAGTTATGAACGTAGAGAAAGGCATTTCTCAGATGTACTTAGCTTTAAACCTCTACAATTCCAGTGTTTATCTGGAGTTATCAGTGTGACCCGAGTTGCATTTTGACTCTGCGCCCCTTATCATGGATATTAGCTGTCAATGGGCCGTGTACATTATCAGCTCTTTCATAAACACAGAATAACTTCATTAAGGAATGTTTGATTCTCTATTCTTATCGAAACTATTACTTTTTTTAAATTTAGATTTCAGGAAGTATTTTGATAGTTTTGTTTTTGTTGCATTCCTTTTAATTTAGTTTAATTGGATGTTATTGGTGGAACAAGCTATGTTGTATTGTTTACTGGAATTTCTAAACGGAAAATACAAGATGAAATATGTAATAGGTATTATGTAGTAAGGCAGTGGTTATTAAACGATGTGCCGCGGCATTCAGGTATGTCTACATTATTTTTTAAAAAGTGATATGTTATTTAAGGCGGAGCACTCATCAAATTGATATTACATATCATATAATGGATGATTTGACAAGTAACTTTTAAATAACGCGTCATATGTTAAAAACTAAGCTATTGAGAAGTGACATTACCGGTGGCGGCGCTGTGATTCAAGGCAATATGGCTGTTGTCTCTAGTACTCATCTGTCAATATGCTTTGTCCTGTCTTGAAAGACAGCCAAAAGCACTACAATATATTCTGTTTTTATAGTTTTAACAATTTCTGTCGACATTCTAACAAAAATTGAACACTAAAACATACGTAATAAGTTCAAACAGTACTAGAGTGCCTAATACAATATTTGACCACCAGACAGCGTATTCGAGCGTGTCATTTCTCAATACAGCGCTCACTGAACTTGCAAATTATGAGGGTAGGTCAATAAGTCCTTACAAAACAATAGAAAAACACATTAATTGTTGATTCATTTTTATTTCTCAACATAGTTTCCTTTTAATTCGATACACTTCGCCCAGCGTTTCTCCAACTTTTTCAAGTCATCCAAAAAGTAAAATTTCGGATGGTCTTCAAAATAGGAAATCTGTTTCGGCGATTATGTCCTCGTTCGACGTTAATCTTTTTCCTGCGAGGAAAAAGTTTCTTCATGCTTGGAAATGTTGGAAGTTTCTGGGGGCCAAAGCTGGTGAATACTGTGGATGCGGAAACAATTCGTGTAATTCATGAATTTTTGCTATCGAAACTGCACAAGTACGAAAACTGCACAATGCACGGGTACACGTGCATTGTCTTGACGGATGAGCACTTTCTTCTTGGCCATATATGGGCGTTTTTTCTTGATTTCTTCGCTTAACTGGTCTAATAACAACGCATAATACTCTCCATTTTAATTCGTCCTTTTTCCAAGTAGTCAATGTGGATGATGTCGCGTGCATAGGAAAAAGCCGTGTCCATCATCTTTTCGACCGATTTCACCGTCTTCGCCTTCTTTGGAGCCGGATCGCCTCCAGAAACTCACTGTTTCGACTGTTCGTTTGTCTCTGGGATGTAGTGGTGGATCCATGTTCCATCAGAGCTTATGTATCGACGCAGTAACTCGTTAGGATTGCGACAGAAAAGCACCAAAGCTGAATTGAATGAACCACACGATTGCATTTATTCTCCACTGTGAGCGAACGCTCACCCATCTTGCCGATATCTTTTTCATACCCAATTTTTCGTGCAAAATAGAAACCATTGAGCTATGTGATATGCTTGTGGCCTCATTCGCGCACTTTGACTCATTGATCACTCAAGATCATGGATTTTGTCAATCATTTCTGGCGTAGTCACTTCAAGTGGGCTTCTCAAACGATGTTCATCACTTGTGGATGTACGACCACGTTTAAACTCATTCACTCAATTGTAAACAGTTTTAAACTCTGCTGCAGATGTGCCATGAACTTCATCCAACTCGGCTTTGATATCTGTCGTTGTTTTGCCTTTCAAATGACAGTGTTTAATCACTGCACGAAACTCGTTTTTTCCATTGTTGCAAAATAATAAAAGTTATTTGCCTCAATCGATTGTAAAAATGAAACCACGCTATGGATATCACTGAAAATTTGACAGCAGTCTATTTATTGACAAATGGTACTTTTTAAAACAATTTTGCTTCGATGCTACTAGCGCCATCTCTTAGATTTTGTAAGGACTTATTAACTTACCCTCGTAATAAAATTAGAGGCAATTTTTTATTTTTTTCGGATCATATTTGGTTTCTACACGTTTCTGATGATTATAAGACATCCGCAAAAAAAACAATTTTTGTTTGTCTGTCTGTCCGAGGTTCACGCAAAATACGGCTGGACATATTTTCACGTAATTTGGTATGATGATAGAGTAGAACCAGGATTCGAACAGGTTATAAGGCATCTCAAATATATTATTCTAGGGGGGGGGGGGGGGAGTGTTACGGAATTAAAATTGTTTATTAAAATACTTAAAATATTCCCCTTATTATCGACTTAAAATGTAATAACAAAAATTGTTTATAGTAAAAAAAAAGTGAAATCTACATATATCTCCCTTATTATTAACTTAACAGCAAAATCATATATGACAAAAATAGTTTATAATACAAAAACACATCTTTTATTTCTAGGTATTGTTTCATATTTAATATGATATATATTTGGGAGCTATAGGCGAGAGCTACCTATAAACGAAGTATCTTATTATTATTTTCCAAACATTGAAAAATATAAAAAAGATGGTTTAGAATTTATAAACGATTATTTTAAATTGCAAAATCTCACTTATGTACGTTGCAGCAAAAATCAACATTACAAAAAACGTACGAATTACGGGTATTCCAGCTAGTCAAAATTATTTTCTCTTTGGTTGTTTGAACACAAGCTAAATTTCTTTTCTAGAGATAAAATTTTTCTGAAAAATAAATGTAACGTTGTGATTACTAATAGTGAATGACACCGCTGGAGATTCTAAGACCAATTTTGTAACTCAGTTACTATGACCATTGTAACTAAATTTGACACTATCAGCAAGGTTAGTTACTATCATGAATGAAAGTCATTATACTTTTTATAATATTTTATCTTGTTGTAACGTTACTACACAGTAAATTTTTACAGAATTGATCTGTGTATTTATTCGAATAAGTACGTATGTTATGTAAGTTTTTTCTAAGTGCCACTGAAAGTATTTGTATCAAATTATTATTTGATTGTGATTTATAAAGTTTAGAAAAACTTTTTTTAGATAGTTGTGCTTTTTTGATGAAAGTGCACTCTTTCAGATGGACACTATTATTCAGGAAGGCGCTCTTTTTAATAAGATTTATTTCAAAGGGTGTTATTTTTCACAGGAATGCTGTTTTTCTGAGTAGAGTTCTTTTTTGTGCAGTGCGCTTTTTTCAAAATTTGTGTGTGTGTGTGTGTGTGTGTGCGTGCGTACGTGCGTGAGTGCGTGCGTGCCTGCGTGCGTGCGTGCGTTCGTGCGTGAGTTTGAGCGTGCGTGCGTGCGTGCGTGCGTGTGTGTATGTGTGTGTGTGTGTATACACGATAACTCAAGAACGGTTCAACTTAGAGAATACGTTCTGGTACTAAAAAATTCTCCTATTAAATGGGAAGAACCCTATTGTTTTTTATGAAAATCGGTTGACTAGAAATGGGGGTTTACTCGTGTCGATTTTAAGATTTATGCGAATATTTAGCAACAGAAAAATATTTCGAAAAAATTTATTGAACAAAAGTTACTATAAATGCAATAACTAATAACTTTTATTTGAGACGTTTTTTGATGAAACGAAAAATTTCTAAATTTTTTTGTCAAATTGTTTAAAATTCTCAATTTTTTCATACTTATATGAAACGTTTCTATGGTCATGATAATTAATTCGTAACTAGTAAACCAAGCCTTGGACAAAATTTTGTATAGAACATAATTTGATGTATTTTTGAAGATTTATCTAAATATTTTTATTTATTTTTTTTTAAATTAAATTTTTTATTTTTTTATTTTTTTTATAGAAGGGCAAGTCTAGCGGAGGTTTCCCTTCGCCACTGGTTTTTAATTCAAGCGAGGTCTCTAAGGCTCTAGTACCGCCTTAGTTTTGGCGCTATGGGCGGGTTTAGTCTTATCATTTTCAAGAGTAAGCGTCGGGAACAATTGCTTTACTACAAACTAGTGTTTGAACTTGTTGCAAATTGTTATTTTTTTTTATCTTTGTGGAGGAGACTAATCGACATCAATTTGTTCAGAGAATTTTTAATACTGCAGATGAAATTCATCTTAATCATCTAATTTTAGAGAATGCAACAAATGACCTTTCTCAATTGTATGTTCAGGTGCAGATTAATTTTGAATGATTATTGTGTTTTATTTCGTTTTTACTTTGTAATTATTTGAATATCTATAATAAAAAAAAAAAAAACGTTATTTTTGAAATATCTTGAATTTTTTTTTTTTCAACTTGCTATAACTCGTTAACTTGTTCGATATCGAATTGAACTTACGTTGATATAACTTTTTTTTTGCTTAAAATTATACACGTACACGCCAGAGAAGTTTGATAAATTCCTCCTGGGACACTCTGTATATACGTCCAATATATGTATAGTTTAATCCACCATTTCCCAAACTTTTTTTTTCATAACGTAAAATCGTTTATCAGAAAGTCCTTTTAACCCAATGTAGGTGAATCTATCAGATCAATTCTGTAACAAATTTACTGTGTAACAACGTTACTACAAGATAAAATATTATAAAAAGTGTAATGCCTTTCATTCATGATAGTAACTGACCTTGTTCATAGAGACAAATTTTGTTACAATGATCATAGTAACTCAGTTACAGAATTGGTCTTACTAACTGCATACATTACATACAGTGAATTTATTTTTTAATGCAACATGTATTATTCATAACCATGGATACAGTTTTTGACAGCAATAAAAATCATGTTCATTTTCATTTGCAACATAGAAAAAACCATATTTACTAGCAAAATCAAAATATTTTATTGAAAATACAAATAAAAAATAATAATAATAATAAATAAAAAACTAATAAAAACTTATAATAAATGTTCAAAAGTTTCTTCGTTTACTTGCATACAAAATGTTAAGCGATCATAAAAATGATTCAAAACATTCAGAAATTGCTCTCGAGGTATATAGGTATTGTTGGATGCTTGGACAATTTTGTCTTGCAGTTCAGCAACATCCTTAAGTTCTCCATTATATACGTTAACCTTTAAATATGCCCAATAAAAAAAACAAAATTATTGGGTGCCAAATCCGGAGATCTCGCTGGCCAATTCATCGACCCTCCTCTTCCAATCCAGCTATTTGGGAAAGTTCTATGTAAATATTCTTTAACTATTCTAGAATAATGGACTTGTGCGCCATCATGTTGAGACCATACTTCCATTAATATTCAGGTTTCGCAACGCAGGTAATATTTGGTTTTGCAAAAGGGCTAGATATTTTGCGGCATTAAGTGTTCGGGAGGAATGAAACAAATGTAAATTTTCTCGACTCCAGTACCTACAATTTTGTCTGTGCACTTTACCATACCGACACCAACGGTTTGTGCAATTGTTCTTAAAGTATTTTGATTGTTTTCTTCCACTTGTAATAATATCAACTGCTTCTCTTCTGTAAGCACGTGGGATGTTGTTCCTTTTTTATTATGTTCTGACTTAAGACATACTTCGCGATGAAATTTATTAACTAGTCTTGAAATTGTAGAGGGATTTGGTATTGGCCGATCTGGATAAGTGGCACTAAATACAGCAGAAACTTCTTTTACACTCATTTGGGAGTTATACCAAGCTACCATCATTATTTTTTCTTCACCTGTATACATGTTGATTAATTTTTAAATCAGCAATGAGCAAAAGTATACACACTAGTTGTCTATGTTGCAAATGAAAATGAATACGATTTATATTGCTGTCAAAAACTGTATCCATGGTAATGACATAGTACATGTTGCATTAAAAAATAAATTCACTGTATATGACAAGTGACGACAGATCTGTAAAAAAATGGAAAGCAAACAATATGTTTGATGTAATTTGTCTTTATTTTAACCATCTCTAAATATATTAGCAACCACAAAAAATTGGTAATTATTCATCATGAATATTTTATCACATATCCTAGTTAACGAGTATAATGTCATTGCACTATCTTATTTACTAGTTCTGCAAAGTTGGGAGCAATTGGAGACAGAGCATCCGTTACATTGTACATAAAAAATAAAATAATTCTAATAATTTTAATTCTAAAATATCATTCATGTGACACTATATAAGAAATATTCATTCGACAGCACTTGCAATATAATTAGTTTTTTGTTTTCTATTTCACGTTAATGGCATTTGCTACTAAGGCAATTAGCCAGGACAATATTCATTTATCATGATGAAAATTCCATGCGTGAACAAGATTTGAACCCGAGACCTTAGTACCGCAGGGCACTACACTACGCTGGTCGGAACATCGTACTTAAAAGTACAACTTGAAAGTATGACTTAAAAGTGAAATAGTTTTATTTTAAAACTAGTGCACCCGTTGCCAACTGTGTTGGCAAACAAATCATTACCTTAATGTGGAACTTGCTCGACACCTCAGACTTCTTTCTCTAGCCATACGCCTAACTTCATCCAATTCAAATTGAATCAACTCTTCGCCCATTATTAAAAACTGGACAAATAATGAGCATTAATCCGAATTATTAATTCATTAACTTTTTAAGATGGGAAAACGATTCATTTTCACTCAGTGCATTATATTTATAATGTTAAAACTAAAATTGATCTGAGACGTTAAATTTAAAATATATTTATTAAAATAAATTTTCCATTTTCTTATATAATATAAAAATACGCACACGGAAAAAAGCACACATGAAAAAATACACACACGGCAAAAAGGGCACACGGAAAAAAGCGTACTTACACTATATCTCAAATCAGGGGGTAGATTTACAATATCCCACTGAACACTGCGCATGCGTCACACACACGTCATTTGTTCAATATACAGAGATTCTAAACAGGTGGGACTGTGCAGAACTTTTAAAACAATTTTTAGGTGGTTTATAAAAAAAAAAAAAATAAACAGTTATCAACCATAACCTAAGATAGTGCTTTTAAGGTGAATCACTCTCCCTGGCCCTGCACAGAACAGTTAAAATACAATTTATTTTTAGGTGGTTTATAAAAAAAAATAAACAGTTATCAACCATAACCTAAGATAGTGCTTTTAAGGTGAAGCACTGTCCCTAGCCCTGCACAGAACAGTTAAAATACAATTTATTTTTAGGTGGTATATAAAAAAAAAAAAAAAACAGTTATCAACCATAACCTGAGATAGTGCTTTTAAGGTGAATCTAACCTAAACTAAAAGGTAAATGATATTTTAATGTGATAAATAAACAGAAACCATTGTTTTAGAGCCACTGATAATTCTTGAATTATTTAGTGTAGTCGTTATGTGCTGCTATCTGTATAGACTTTCCAGTGGGATATTGTAAATCTTGTCCTATAAATCGTAGAAATAAAAAAATAATAAAGCATTGAAAAAATAATAATAAAGAAAAAAAAAGTCACATTTTTCTTACTTTCATCAAAACCAAATATTTTTTGAAATAATTATTTTTCTGCTAATAATAATTTTAATCAAAAATGTCGAATATCACGGAAGGATAACGTTTTTCTGTGTTTTGTTTCGTAAAAAAACCGATCCGTGTATTTCACAACTAAATTAATAATTGTGAAGTGATTTTTTAATGAAAAATACAACTGTCATTTTTACTAATTTATTGTCAACACTCAAAACAAAAATCACAGCACACTACTGTACAATACATAAACAATAATTTCTTACAATTCTATCAATTATTATAAAAAGTGTTCGTAGAATATTCACTATTATTGCATCTTATAATAATTATAAAAAGTGTTCGTAGAACATTCACTATTATTGCATCAACAATATATTTTAAACAATTTTGACATAAATAATTAACATATGCGCGCCTCTATCGGGGAATGAAGAAACGACCGGTCGAACATACCATAGACGAACATACGAACATACAAACAGGCGTATTATAGTATAGGATGTCAATACGCCTACAACAAATCTCGCCCAAAATTACAAAGACGATCAGTAAATATGATCAATTTAGGTAATTACGTTTTGGTTTAGTTAATAAAAATCTAAGACAGCAGAATTAGGAAAACGATAATAGTTAATAAACATTTTACATTCACGTTTTAGTTGGTTTAAAGACACATAGATGTCGCACTATTCGTAACGCACTAATTTACATAGCTGTAAACACTGCCTTAAACGTGAAAACTATCTACTAAACTTATCCACAACTTACATTGAACAGTCAATTAATTTAAGAGCTCGGAACGTAGCTTAATACGACGAGGCAATAAAGATTTTTTTTACGCATATCCATTTTTATATTTTTATGTATGTTCTGCTTGTTATGTTTAAGTGGAACTAAATGAGATTTTTATTTACTCAAGTTGTAATGAGCTCCGTGGTTATTTCATGATTCATGTTGGCAGCCAAAATCTAAATGTCAATAGGGTTTATTTATTTATTTATTTATTTATTTATTTATTTATTTATTTATTTATTTATTTGTTTATTTATTTTACATCGGCCTATTTATGCAACGAGGCTAATCGCCGATGCCAGGGGGCGAGCTCCTACACCTGGATGAAGGGTGAATGATTGTGAAAATGAGAGTAATGTAAACATGTTCTCGCCCATATAATGTCATCAACGAAGGAGGCTCGAACCACCGACCACCCAGTCCTGACTGTTTCTACCAATCTTAAACCGCACGACTTAATGCGCTCGGCCACTCCGTTGGCTAAATGTCAATAGGAAAAAAGTCACTTATTATAAAAAAATCAGCTGTGGCCACCACAGGACCGACCGCCATCGTAAAGTACTTATATAAAATACATTCTAGCAGCAGAGTAGAAATAACTTGGCCTAATATTTTCTAACAGAGATATTGTTTACCATGACCATGGAAACGTTACATATAAGTATGAAAAAATTGAGACTTTATTAGACTAAACTTTACAGATTTATTCGAAATTTTTCATTTTATCAAAAAACGTCTACCGTATCAAAAAACGTCTCAAATAAAAGTTATTAGTTATTGCTTTTATAGCAACTTTTGTTCAATATTTTTTTTGAAATATTTTTCTGTTGTGAAATATTCACAAAAATCTTAAAATTGACACGAGTTAACTCCCATTTTTAGTCAACCGATTTTTACCAAAAGTTGATCAACTCGTACCAATGATGGCAGAAGCTTGAATATGAAGTTTCATAAAAATCCCTCAGTCTAATTTGTTCTACACGTGTACACAGAAGGACAGATAGACAGACAGACAGACGGACAGACAGACAGACAGACGGACAGACAGACAGACGGACAGACAGACGGACAGACAGACGGACGGACGGACAGACAGACCGACAGACATCATGCTAAAAATAGTCAAAATGTTATGTAGGGTACCTCAATTCGTGGAGATCCATCGAAATCTCGAAATGTAAAAATCGGTATGATCACAATACCTCCCTTATATATGTTGACGGTCGGTAAAAATAAAGTATATAAAATATCATTCAAATGTTTCAAAACTAATATATTCTAAAATTTGTATTAAGAATGACACAAAATCTCAAGCTATAATGTAAATGTCATTTTATAATGACAGTTCACCCCAGCCTAAAATATTTAATTTAAGTACGATTTACTAGTGGAAGGAGTTGGAGTCGGTTTTTAAATTATCGACTCGGGAGTTGTTTATTTTTCTGCCGACTTCCCATCCCTGTTGAATAAAGAAACGATTATTATCTGTTCTATTTGAAATTGAAATACCTCACTTATAATTTATGTTATAGTAAAAATGTATATCACAAAAACCGTAAATAGTACGGGTACGTCAGCGAATTATTTAGTGAAAATGTGTGTCAACTTTGTTGCATAATTTAAAGGAAATTAAACTTAAACGGTGCTTAACCATGGTTAATTTGAAATATTGTTATGTATTACAGTGGGAACTGGGTAGACTCTTACACATATCCTAGTTAAAAGACCTTTAAGATTGATAGAAAAATACACAACAAACATTTTAATTGAACATGTTGTGACAAAGAAACGCCTATGTCATACAACTCAATTTGTTCCAAGGCTGATGGAGGCGTAACAATGTCGTTGGTAACCGACGAGTTCATCGAAAATCAATTCATCGAATATCAATTCATCGAAAATCAATTCATCGAAAATCAATTCATCGAAAATCAATTCATCGAATGATCAATTCATCGAATGATCAATTCATCGAATGATCAATTCATCGAAAAAAAATATTTTGTAAATATTTGAGAGGAATGCCGAGGGGATCGGAAAGTCAAAAGAGCAGTGGTCCATAAAGGTAGACAGACTAAGAAATAATTGCGTAAATTTTTTTATATGGTTTAAAAAAAGGTAAATAAAGTGACATAGTGTTTGAATATAAATAAAGAAATATAATAAGAAAACTTATATAATAAAAAAAAAAAAAATGATATGTTTTTAAGGTTTAATAAGACAGGTTATGGGCAATTGCACGCAAATATTTTTTATAAATTCAAACACAATGATACGCATTTTAATTGGGCTAATATGGGGGACAATAAAGTACTATGCGCCTAAAAACAAGGTAATTAGGTTAGGTTTAATTAGCAAAAGTCTAAAACCGAGCGGAGCGAGTTACCCATCTTTTAGTTTAAGGACAAAGCACTATTTTAGGTTAGGTTAGGTTAGTAAGGGTTTTGTTAGAAGAAGCCGAGCGAAGCGAGCTACCCATCTTCTAGTTTAATGTCAAAACACTATCTTAGGTTAGGTTAGGTTAGTAAGGGTTTGGTTAGAAGAAGCCGAGCGAAGCGAGCTACCCATCATCTAGTTTAATGACAAAACAAACTCACACTAACATAACAATGCCACCTGTTTAGAATCACCGTACATTGAACAAATCGTGTGTGGTATAGTAAATATGAATAGTAAAACTATGTACATAACACAAAACCCTTAAGACTTAACAGATGGGGAAATACCATTTTTATAATTCTTTAAGAATGGGTGTATTACGTACATTTATGATCCCATTAACCGGGTTTTTCTGATCTAAGGAGCCCTGTTCGATTTCAAAATAATCCCACAGGTATCTTTTACCTGGCGTATATTAAAAATTATTAATAGAGCAAGTATGATAGTTATTTAATAAGTGTAGTCTGTCAACTTTTATTGACCACTGCTTTTTTGACTTTCCGATCCCCTCGGCATTCCTCTCAAATATTTACAAAATATTTTTTTCGATGAATTGATCATTCGATGAATTGATTTTCGATGAATTGATTTTCGATGAATTGATTTTCGATGAATTGATTTTCGATTAATTGATTTTCGATGAATTGATATTCGATGAATTGATTTTCGATGAACTTACCGTGAATCAAAAATACACAACAAACATTTTAATTGAACATGTTGTGACAAAGAAACGCCTATGTCATACAACTCAATTTGTTCCAAGGCTGATGGAGGCGTAATAATGTCGTTAATGTATGCATTTTTACAATAATCTAATACACCATTTTACGGTTAAATGATAACAATTAATATGCAGAGGGGAAAAAGTGATATAAATATGTATGTATATTTTTATAGCCATCGATGACTCCATCCAGCAGCTTAAAATAGATTAAGTAAAATTGGTATGAATCACTGTCACTATATCACTATAAAAATCAAATGTTTTTCAACTGGTTTATTACTTTAAGTTTCTACACAGCACAGAAATAGACATTTATCATACAAACTTGATAAAGCATTCAATATGATCACTTTTCAACTGGGATGAAACTACAAGTCTAAAGTTTTCATTATTCCACAAACTATAGAGTTTGCGGTAGGTTATTCTTAGGTATTTTGCTCTACAGCGTTTATACTGTCTGTAATAGGGATGGGAAAAAGGCATCGATGTATCGAAAATATCGATGTTTGTTATAAAAACATCGATGTGTTTACCATCGATGGTCAGATGGCGATAATATCGATAAAACATCGATGTCTACTACCGATGTCGATGTTTAAACTTTGAAATTCGGAAACTACTGCTAGAGCGCTGGAATCTTAAAATTTTAATTTTTATTAATATTAGTACACAAAATATAAGCGCCATTTATTCTGATATAACAATACTAATAGTGTTAGTTCTTATTCTTTTTAGCAGTTAGCAGAATAAGAAAAAAATAAAAAGAAACTTTTTTACTAATTTTTAACTAATTTTTGCAAACAATACAACGACCAACGACGCCAACAAACTTGTTGCTTTTTGAGTCTTGTTGACACTTTCCCAGTTGTTATTCCTCCAATCCCTGGGATTACCGTATTAGGAAATATAATTACAATTTATTTATTAATAAAACTATTATTAGGATTATTATATTATAATGTTAGTGTTATAAAAAATGTAGTATGTATTTCAATTTAAAAAAGTGAAACAAAGTGCATGATAGTATGTTATTTTTATATTAAATAATATAAAATTAACATTAAGACTACTATATTAGTATTATTATATTGGATATTGTTAATGTGAAATTAATTACTATTAAAAAAGAATATTTCTATTTAAAAATCTAATAAATGCTTTTTGTATATTATAAGTTACTTTTTTTCGTATTTAATCTTTACATTATTAAATAAAATCTATATAATATAAATAAATAGCTTTTTTTAATATTAACCCAAGCTTGATCAAATGGGGTGTGTCACACCCCAGTATATTAATAGTGGAAATGATGTATCTATTGACAATATTTATGAATTAGTTAATATTTAACAATAATTTAATTTTTAATCGACAAAAAAATCAAAAACACCATTTACAAAAAAATATGTCTAAATTATATTTGGCAACAGCGCATTTCGAACGAATTATAAATAAATAAACGTTCAAAATTCAAGCGTTGCTTGAGAAATGAGAAAGAAATTGTCTCCCCCACCAAAATACATAGACCAATCAGAGAGCTAGTGTGTGAGAGTTGGTGTGAACGAGAGATGCAATGTTGTCAGTCAACTCGAGACGCTACTTGAAGTATGATGCAATTTCGGAAAGAAATTGGCGTGATTTTGACTTTTATTGAAAAAATTATTAAAAAAGCATTAAATAATTACTTTTAAAAAATTTTTTTTTTGTAATATTGTTCTATAGGCTTGACAGCATCTAACTGTATAAATTTTACCTTATTTTAATTGATATTAAATGAGAAAAGCCTGGGGTATACTACACCCCACTTGGTTGGATGTGTATATTTTGGTCAACTACGGGTTAATAAAACATCGATGTTTTTCCTTCGATGTTTTTTCAACATCGATAGTAAGGTGCTGATGTTAACATCGATGTTTTGCCTTCGATGTACAACCCTAGTCTGTAATTATTTTTAATATAAACCAGGGGTCCCTAAGAAATGGGGCCCCTCTCAAATATAAAAATTATAGGTATTTACAAAATTGACACATGGTAATTTATTTAATGCTTTAATTTTTATACGTTCATATAAATATTATATAAAAAAATCTAGTTTTTTCTATATGTAAGTAACAAGATCCAATACATTAATACTGATTTATAATAAAAAATAAAAATTAAAACAATTGTATATTTTACCAAAATTTACAATAGGGGATAGGCATGATTTTTTTTTATTTTTTTATTATATTCCTCTTGTTGTATATAAACATAAAAAACAGTTTTTAATTTTTTTTTTTTTAATTTGAAGGCTTTAAAAAATCAAAAATGTATGTAGCGCGCGAAAACGACGTGTGACGTCATAATCCTTTCTAACTGACGCATGAGACTACAGCCAATCCAGCGAACGGTTGTTTATGCAGCGAACATAGTCTGTTGTGAATTATTTGTTTGTGTAACTTTTATAGGTTATGTAAAGGAGAGTGATTTTAATTAAAATAAAGTTTAATTCTATAAAAACAATTTATACATGTTTACCGAATTAAATTTTATATTAAAATATGGAATATCCAGGCCCCAATACTTCGAAACATTATCGAAAATATTGTTCAGTACCGATGTGCACAATTAGTTCAACTAGAAATCCAAAAAAAACTATTTATATCATTACCTAATGGCGAAAAACAACAGAAAAGGCGAAATTTGTGGCTGAAAACTATGAGGCGAAATAAAACCGATATTTCAGAAAAAAGTAAACTTTATGTTGTGTGCATAAATGCATCAATGTTGGGTAAATTATCACTCTGAGCCCTAACAAAATCTTTATCTGCCATTTTAATAGTAAATACGTGAAAAATTGTTTAAAAACAAATACAAAACTCTCGAACAATACAATACACACACGTGTGAAGATTATGTTGTAGCTGTCTGTATCTGTGATGTGAAAACCCTATCGTTTGACGTCATACTCAGTCGTTTCTACTCGGCAACCTTCGCCCCGTGCTCGGAATATTTCAAATTTACAATATTTTAATTAAAAAATTTGGCTATAATGTTAATTAAAATGTGATTTTTGTTTTGTTAGGTGACATAACTAACATTAACATATCAAAATAATGTAGTTTTAAGGAAATACAAATTTTATGCGTATCCCCTATTGTTTTAATCTGATACGCTTATTTACAAAATTATCTATTACATTATCGTAATTAATATTCTTTCCGATTTCATGTTCAATTGAAATAACGGCGAGCGATGTTAGGCGCTTTTGAGACATGGAGGACTGCATGTAGTTCTTTATTAATTTCACTTTAGAGAATGATCTCTCTGCTGTTGCAACCGTAACTGGGTTGGTCAATAAAATTTTGCATGCAGTAGTTACATTTGAGTTTATATCAGTCAAATTATTTTTGATTAAATATTTCAGGATATTAAGTGGAGAATATTCCTCTGGCACAATATGCCGCAATATAAATAATTCGGTATATAAATCTGTTTCATCAATATCTGTATTTAATTTGGCATATATTGATTTGAAACATGTCTCTAATTGTTTTTCTAGACATTTATCATACAAACTTGATAAAGCATTGAATGTGATCACTTTTCAACTGGGATGAAACTACAAGTCTAAGTTTTCAATTATTCCACAAACTATAGAGTTTGCGGTAGGTAATTCTCTTCTAAGGCGGTTCTAGAGTCATTTCGCGTAAAATGTTCATGTTGTAAAGAAAACCAAATGATTTTTCGATATCTTCATATAATTCGAAACGTTTTTTTTATAGATTGTAAAGCAACATCAATAATAACAAAAAAGGAATGTATTTTAAAATGTTCTTTCTTGTCACTTACGTCATACTCGTCAGGACTTTCATAATCGAAGAATCGCCGTTTGCGACGCACACGTACATCTTTAAATTTTATTTCGATTTCAAGTTCGTTTGATAAATTTTTAGCTGTTTGATAACATGTTTGAAATCGTAATTGCTCATATATTTTTCGATAAATAACTGTTTCGGTGAGGCACCGCCGCGCGAGGCCCCAACTGCGCGAGGCCCTGTGCCACCGCACCGCTCGCCCTCCAACTCCGCCGGCCCTGCCAGGGGTCCCCAAAATGGTCGAGACCCCCAGGGGTTGACATTGTTAGGAGTCGATTTGGGCTCAGGGTCGTTGGGGTTCGATGAGAAGGGCCCACTGGCCAGGTGAGCTGTTGCTTGGAATGTAAAAATCACTTGAAATTTTTGTTTCCCCTCTCGGTTATAGCTTGAGAAATTTGGATTCCTCCCCTCCGGTCATAACTTGAAAAATACCTGTTCCCCCGGTTATCACATGAAAACTTTGAATTCTCCCGTAGCATCACTTGAAAATTTTAGATTCCTCCCCTCCGGTCATAATTTGGTTTTTTTCCCCACTTTTTTTATATACTTTTTTTCAGAGAGGGTCGATCAGTGGCGGCGCTAGCTCTTAAATTTGGAGAGGCCAGGAAATATTTTTTTATCTTTGTAAATACAGTGGATACGACGAAAAGTTTTTCCCGCTCAGAAACTAAACTTTTAATACATGAAACTTATAGCTTGTAACTAGCGTTTCTGATGTCTCGACATTAGACTTATTTTCTCGAGAAAAATAATTATATAATTATTAGAATATACATCTTTTTTTAATGTTGAAAATATTGTAGAGGATAAAAACATGTTAAAATTATAATCATCTTTAAAGTACTAAAGTAAAGGCGTCGAGCAAATTTTACATTTGTCGAGAAATGAAAAATGAGAATTAAAACTTTTTCTCGAGAAGAATCACTACTTATAACGACAGTTGAATATAAGAGAATATTTGCAAAAAATCAATTTGTGTCTGTCTGTCTATTTGTCCGATCTTCACACAAAAACGGTTCGACATATTTTATCAACATTTGGTAGGATAATAGAGTTGAACCAGGACCCATTTTGAGTGGGTTCGGGATGGAAAATCGGAGTGCTCCGACTGTCTCTGTTAAAAAAAAGAAACACTTGTGAACTTTTCCATGTGACGGAACAGAGTTCCCATAATTCTTTTTTAGCTTAGCTTCAGTTTCTATTATGGGTTTTAGGGTTTTGTAGGTGTGACCACCAAAAAACTCTTATAACGTCACACATGTGTCTGTACGGTAGAAATTGTAGCCAAACGGCTGAACATAGGAAGTTGAAATTTGTCAAGCTTATACAACTCTTTGACTCACATATAGGAAAAGTACTGAGAGTTCAAAAAAAAAAAAACTTCCCAAGATAAATATAAACAATTATGTATTTAATAAAGAAATAAATATGTTTTTAAAATTTTGTGTGGCATACCAAATGAAACCTCTTAATGCGTAGATCAACAAGCAAATTTTTTTATTTTTGAAAAATCAAATAATGGGGATTTTTGCCTAGAATGTCAAAAAACTTTTGTCCCTCGCCCGATCTCTCACAGGAATGGATCTAAAAATCTGAAAAAAATCCCCATAATGAACATTGAGGGGAACTGAAATAGTTCAAGAGGAATTTTTGATCAGATTGGTTTTTCGAAAAATACTGTTATTTATGTGTTGTCGATAAAAAAAAATATTGTCTGATATCAAAACAAAGCTCATAGGATGTAGATTAAGGTAGTAGTAGTTTTTTAACACGATTTTAGCCAAAAATTTATTCACAAAAATCTTGTCCCGCCCCTTTTACACAAAGGGGTTAATCTAAAAATCTGAAAAAATTATAGGTAATGTACAATGTTCTGAGCCGGAAACGTACGAGAGGATTTTTTGACCAGATGGCGTTTTTGAAAAATATTGCAGTTTTTGTTTTTTTGACAAAATTTATTAATTTTTAAATTCATGGCTAAATTGTGGCTAGTATTGTTATGGTATTTTTTGTATTTATGGCTATGATAGTGTGTGTCTTTTTTTGGAACTTAAAATATAATATATTTTTTTTAACAGCTGATCAGCTGATCAGCTGAGAGCCAGGTTCCTATGTATAGACTCTATGAACGCCAAATCTAGACTGTAGAGTGTAGTGTGTAGTGTTCAGTTATTTTATTATACGTTGTTATTCAACCCATTGTTTGAATTAGTTTAGATTTTCGTTTTTAAGGTATCAAAGAGGAATAAATCATTTATTGTAATGAAAAACTTAAAAATCAAATAACACATTGTTAATAGTGAGCGATATGTGTCTGAAATTGAAAAAAATAAAGCTATTTATCATTATATTTTTTATTAATCTAATGATGACTTGGATAGGAAGCAAATGCAAGAAAAAAATTATTTTTGGCAAATTATTTAATTTTTTTTTTTTTTTTGAAGAAAATTAATTGGAAGTTCTTAGTACTCAAATAAATCCATAGACATCCAGTTTTATGTTTGCTTCTTACTTATTAAGTATATACAAAACCCTGAAATGTGTGAAAATTCACACTTCACATAAATTTTTCTATGCTAAAAATAGTATTTATCAACTCACAGAATTCATTTTAATTATTGTATCAAATAAACACAAACTCATCCACTTTCGAACACTGTTAAAAATGTACTATTTCACAGATCTACCAGAAACTTAGTGTGTATGTCTACAAAGAATATCAGATGTCAGAAATAATACCGAACTTGCGATCTGAGCGTCATCTCTTATGAAAGTCAATGACTTATTAACACCCTCGTCAGTAGGGTAGCCAGGAATTCCTCTTGGGGGGGGGTCAAAACGTGCATTATTTTTATAAAATTAAACTACATACTTTATATTATGAAATATATTTATTCTTTTCAAAAGAAATTTACATGTAACTATAATCACAATAAGAACCAAAATTTATTTTAATTATTATTTTCTTCTGCATTGCGTTATGATAAGGACTTTGTTCTGTTCACGTAACACAAATTCAATTAATTGAAATACTGATGGTAAACATAAATAGAATTATATTAATTTATGAATGAATCTTCGTTTACTTACTGTATCACATTGAACGTCAACTTCTTCTTTTATTTTACTCCATACAAAATAATACAAATCTACAAACATCAAACATGCGAGAACTGAGGTTTCCCGTGAAATAACTACGCTTTTGACTCTTGAATTTTCGGCAATATTTAAATTTTAAATTGATATTCTATTCTGTGTAAAATATTAGATTCTTGGAATACATCACGACCCAAGATCCCAAGCCCGACAGCGGAATCACTAGAAAACACCAAATCATCCTCACCAGAATCAAAATTGGACACTCACACACCAATATCTATTTGAGAGGAAGCCACCACCCTTGTGCCCATCGTGTAACACACAGATCAGCATTAAACACATACTGTTAGAATGTACACAATACACAACACAAAGACAAAAACACAAGCTTCCACTAAACTTCCAACAAATTATCCAACATGAACATGAAAACAACATTATAAATTTTCTAAAAGACACAGATCTACTCAAAAAAATATAAAACATTAACACCTACCAATGTATATGCATATCGTACATATATAATTAGCTACCGTGTGTTAGTGATCTTTGTAACACTGTGACGTCATTTTTCCTAAGGTTCTCGTGATTGGCTAACTGGGAAACAGGGTGTTCCCAGTTTGACTTGATTGACAGGTATTTTGCAGATTTATTCTCTAAGAATCTACGAATATAATTACATATAGAAATTTGTAGGATTTCGTAGGCATAAACAAGAAATTCTAGATACTCCTATATCATTTGACTGATATCAACAATAATTTGCAGATTTATTCTTTCAAGAAACTGCGAATAAAATAACATCTAGAAATGTCTAGGGTTTCGTAGGCATAAACAAGAAACTCTAGACACTGCTATATCCTTTGACCAATATGAACAATATTTTGCAGATATATTCTCTAAGAATCTTCAAATATAATTACATACATACATTTTTAGGGTTTCGTAGGCATAAACAAGAGACTCTTATATCCTTTGACTGATATGAACAATATTTTGCAGATTTATTCTCTAAGAATCTGCGGATAAAATAACATACAGAAATATCTAGGGTTTCGTAGATATAAATAAGAAACTCTAGACACTCCTATATTCTTTGATCGATATGAAAAACATTTTGCAAATTTATTCTCTAAAAATCTGCGGATAAAACATCGTATAGAAATATCTAGAGTTTCGTAGGCATAAATAAGAAACTGTAGACACTTCTATATTCTTTGATCGATATGAAAAATATTTTGCAGATTTATTATTTAAAAATCTGCGGATAAAATAACCTATAGAAATGTATTGAGTTTCGTGGGCATAAACAAGAAACCCTAGGGTACTCCTATATTCTTTGACCGATATGAACAGTATTTTTCAGAGTTATTTTCTAAAAATCTACGAATATAATTATATGCATAAATGTCTAGAGTTTCGTAGGCATAAACAAGAGACTCTAGATACTCCTGTTTCCTTTGACCGATATAAACAATATTTTGCATATTTATTCTCTAAGAATCCACGAGTATAATTACATTAATAAATGTCTAGGGTTTCGTAGGCATAAACAAGAGACTGTAGATACTCCTGTTTCCTTTGACCGATATGAACAATATTTTGCAGATTTATTCTCTAAGAAACTGCGGATAAAATTATATATATAAATGTTTTGGGTTTCGTACGCATAAACGAGAAACTCTAGACAAGCCTATATCCTTTAACCGATATGAACAATATTTTGCGAATTTATTCTCTAAGTATCTACGAATATAATTACATATAGGAAATGTCTAGGGTTTCGTAGACATAAATTAACGTCTCAAATTATTTTTAGTTTTAACAATACAAATGTAATGTACTAAGTAAAAATGAATCGTTTTCTCATCTTAAAAAGTTAATGCATAAATAATCTAACTATATAATTAGCAGGTGTCTGTATGTAGTGTCGGCAACATTATGACGCCAATTTTTCTCGTGATTGGCTAGCTGGGGACACCCTGTTTCTTGATTGGCTGACAGGTGACGCCGTCTCCCGTGATTAGCTAACTGGTGATATCCTGTCCCATGATTCGCAGACTGGCGATGAAATTAGGATACGTTAAAAAATAAAACCAAATACACATACAAACAATTGAAATTTTTATATTATAAATCCGTCATTGTTGACGGGTAATAACTAGTAAATATTATAATAATCTTAATTGTACCTACTCTATATCTGTAAATTGTAAATATTGTAAAACATTCCTACTTGGGTGTTAACAGCTAACAGCTGAAGCACCCATAAATAAACTTTAAATAAAAAAAAAAATCTATTCTGTTAGAATTGAGTCTGTTGCTATTTTTCTTGGTTCGAATTTTACTGTTATAATGATACGGAAAATTTCCAATTTCACTCAAATTCCAAATCTGTTCAAACGCCCAAACAAAATTGTCAGGAGCCCAGACAATCGCCCGGCGAATGCTTATATTTTAGGCCACAAAACTGAAAAAAAATTAGCCCAAACGACGATTTATCGCCCAACCTGGCAACGCTACCCATGAAAAGAAATGTAAGTCGAAATGGGGACTCGCTATTTCGATGGTATTGCATCATTTGCCAGTCCTGTGAAGCCCTGGAAGGTGATGCGTTGCATCTAAACTTGTAAATATTATGTTGTCATAGTTATACGTGCGAGTCTGTATTTACTATCCGTAGCCAAGCTGTAGCCCCCTACTATAGCCCCTTGGAACCCCCTTCGCTACGCCACTGACGCTCGTACATAATAACGTTTAAAATGGTATTTTTAATTCAAATGGTAATTCAAAAAAATATTTTACTGTATACTTTTATGTTATGTGGTGTATGTCTTTAATAAAGAATATTATTTCCGCGAAAACAAAACCAACTGCAAACAAACAAGCTAATCTCCGGCAGTGCAACCACCACGTGTGCTTAAAACAATTGCTACTAAACAAAACAATTGCCTTAATAAAAACACTTATATAATCCCATGTCTTCCATTCTCATCTCATCATATCATCCCGCAGTATAGTGCATTGCTCGCGACCAGATCATCAGTGGATCACATATCTAGTGAGTCATGGTTGGTTCTTGGTGAGCTATATATAACAACACTCTGGTCATTTCCGAGTTTGGAACTTTGCCAATTCAGGGAGATCACTGATATTTAGGGATAGTTTCTACAGGTTGTGGGATTTCTATTCAATTTATTTGATAGCTTCAGTTTTTATATATAGTTTTTTTTGCGAACTTTCTTTAACATTTTTTTTTTTGTTTGTTTCAGGTGTGTAGAATGTTTTCCACAAAAAATTACTTCAGTTTGTAATGTAAGTATGGCAATTTGTTAAATTGAAGGACTGAGAACAGAACAAAAACCAATTTTACTACACGTATTAACAGAATTAATACGATGAGGTAGTAAAGATTTATGTTTGTACTTATATCCATTTTATCTTTTTCTGTATACTATATTTATAATTTTTTTTAAGCGGAACTAAACTTTTTGTTTTCTTAAGTTGTAAAATGCTTCGAGATTATTTCATGTTTCATGTTCAACCCAAGACAAAAAAATGTGGAAGCTTCGAACTAGGAAAGCAGAATAATATGGGAAAATACTAGGAAAAAGAAGAAGAGTTCCTCAGATATTCTTGATGATAAATATTATTGTAGGAACTAATTTCCGAAATCTTTTTTAGCTAGGTAGCTGCCACGTATGAGGGCTACCTTTTAAATTTTTACAAAAGCTAACAAAGAATTTTTTTTCGGAACCAACTGTTTTATTGCTTTTCAAAATATTCGCATTTAAGATTTATACACTTTTGCATGCGTTCAAACCAATTCTCGAAACATTTTTTCCACTCTGAAGGTATCCCAAAAAACATGGTTTTCGAACTGTTGAAGTTCTTGACATTGGGGAACAAAAAAGTCGTTTGGGGATAAATCGGGTGAATACGGGCAATGAGACATTAATTCGATGTTTTTCTCCTTCAAATAATCAATTGTTTGACGTGCTGTGTGGGAGCTTGCATTGTCATGATGAAGAATGATGCGACGTTTTTGGTTGTTTTCCCTGATTTTGTCGATGGCTTATGGCAAACAAATTATCCATACGATATTGTATATTAGTATGGATTTTTTGCTTGTGAAGAATAATGATAAATGAAAAATCTATCCTAGATAATAAGAACAAAGAAAGATTCGTGTTTAAAACGTATGATAAAATTTGCCGGCTATGATTTACTTTATAAGTTACTGATTTTGTGAAATCTATGAATTAACGTCGCAGCTTGTCCCCACCACAAATGAAACATTAAGCTTTCAACATGCACGCTCGACTCGGATGCCTTGTGTTGCAAAGCGCCCGAGTGTTTTTTAATTTGTTTATAAAAATTATTAAGTTTTAAGATATATAAAAGATGCTTTAGCCTACGGAGAGATTTTTTGAACACGTTAGTGTGACCCAGACTCTCGTACGATAATTTGTAAGAATTTACGTTTTTAGGGAAATATTTTCATATACAGTGGATATCGTTTATAACGACGTTGAAGGGACCAGTGAAGTGCGGTCGTTATTAACCGTAGGTCGCTATATCCAGACACTATAAATACAATGTTTAAAAATATGTACATTTTATTTATGTTAGAAAAGAGTACATTTACATGAGTGCAAGAAGCTTAAACAACAAAAACAATATTCAAATGTTACAAAATATAAGAAAATAATCCAACTTATTTTACAAACAGCTTAAATTTTAACAAAAGAGTCTGTCATTTTAGTTTGTTTTTGTGATTTTTGGTTTTCTAAAGTTTTTTTTTCAATTATTTTTTCCAAAATTAACCGTCCAAAATCTGTTTAATGCCTGTAGTACACGATGCAGTTTCTCGTTTTGAATATCGTACGATTTATAGTACACAAATTATTGTATCGTGTACTACAGGATTTTCGTACAAGATCTTGTATGATACTGAAAACCAACCAGTATTTATTGTCTCGACCTAAAATATTGGACAGAATGAACCAATAATGGTGCAGAATAAGATGCGCATATTCATGTTTCATGTGACCGTAGCGAACAACTGTTCATCTGTCAAACATATTTCGAGGTTATTTAGTATCAACTTTAGCAATAATTTTTCTTATTTTGTTTAAAATAAATTGGATTTAGCTGTTCACATTCATAGGACATTTATATATACGTTTGGATTTATTCTTATCTTATTATCCAATATACTTAATTAGTTACTTATCTAAGGTAACCATTAAACATTCCAATCCGGGAAAAATAGTACCGGGGGAATTATTTAAAATTTTGTAGAATTTTTTCTTAACATTTCTTGTCACAAACTACTCTTGATTACAATTTCTATACTTTTTTTTAATTTGTTGATTTTACATCGGCCTGCCAGGGGGCGAGCTCCTACACCTGGATGAGGGGTGAATGATTGTGAAAATGGGAGTAATGTAAACATATTATTCTCGCCTGAATAATATCACCAACGAAGGAGGCTCGAACCCCCGACCGCACAGTCAGACTGTTTCCACCAGTACAAACCGCACGACTTAATGCGCTCGGCCACTCCGTTGGCCAAATTCTATACTTCTCATTTATTTATTCAAGTTGGGTGTTATGCATAAAACAAATTCAACGAAATCATTATTAATATAATATGTTTTTATTTTCTTTAAACTATTTTATAACGATAATAGTCACAACAATAAAATTTTTTGATAAACAAAAATCGTAGTTTTATAGACAAAAATAATAATAACAAAAAATAAATAAAATAATAATTCCCTTCAATTTTAAATGTAATAAATTAGAACAAAAAACGGTACGGTTTTGCGAAACCAGGAGATTTACTGATTCGGGACAAAGATTAATATTATCAGTCTTCAAAAATTGGTAAACTATTTTTCAACTCTAGGTTCAGTACAATTATTTGAATTCTGTCAACTTACAAAAATAGACGTAGTGCGCATCAATTGGTACAGATTCAAAGCGATAAATATTGGATGGTATACTACGATAATTTTACAACCGATAATTCTGAACAAGATTCTCAATGCAATAATTATCGTGCAACAAATCGTATTCAAATCGAGAAATTGGATCCTGTACTACAGGCTTTAGCCTCTTATTTTCATTAAACGTGAAAAAATGCTGAATTGTTTCAACTACTGAAAATGAATCCTTTTTGTGTTTGGAACTCGGTTGTTTCTTCCATTTCCACTTCGTCGTTGTTTATTTCTGACAAATTCAGATCTGACCCAGCAAAAATTTCATCTTGCGTCAATCGATCCTCCGTTTAGAGTTCATCATCAATATTTGAAAAATTTACGTATGTTTTTCGTATAATGTTAACTCGTAGTTAACCACTGAATGAATATGTTTATCTGTCACGTTTAGCCTTGTTTTTTCATAACTCTGTAATTCCCCTGGCCAATTCGGTACTTCCCCGGCGTTTTCGCGTTAGGTAGTGGTGATCTGTCGTTATAAAAAGATAATTTGACCCAAATATCAAGCAACTTTTCGCCGTTATATTAATATTGTCGTAATATCCGATGTCGTTATAAGCGATAAGTTTAACTTTTAAAAAGTTATTTCTGACCGGGACTTTGAAGTTTCGTCGCAAAAACTGATATGTCTTTATATCAGACATCGTTATAAACAATATCTATTGTAATTATATTTCATAAAAACAGGCCTATTTTACCATAAAGGATGCTATGAACATGCTGGTGTATTTATTTTTAAAATCGGTGCAGCCATTCTTTAGTTTTGATGGAACATACCTACATACATACGCACAAACGAACTAATTTATGTATTAGTATAGATGTACATATTTATTTTATTTGGATCATACATGCTTGATCCCAATAATACCGTATACCTACATGTTTATACACGAATGTAACATTTTTCTGAAAAACGTAAAATCGCCGAGAAATTTCCTCGTAAAATAACATAATTCTGCCTCATATTTTTTATCCATGAATCACAACCAATAAATTCAATATAATGCCTGAAGACATGTGAAAATAATTTCCCATATTTTTCGAAAATCTCCCTGTAAATCTGTGTTACTCTGAGTTATATATTGTGTTAAATTTCTTTGTTGTCTCGTTGTACAAACTCCGGTGTTGAGGCTCAGGGCGGTCGTATTTCTTGATCCGGTTGTTGTCGGGTAGCCGGAGCTGTGTACGGATGTAGCTGTGTCTTAACGGGAGCCGCCGCCTACCGGACTTCCCCGGAACTCTGGATTAGACCGGAGATGCCCACACTAAGCTCCTTACATCGCTACACTTGATGTTAGGAGCAGTTGAAAGCACGTTGAAATACATGGACGGGGGCGAAAATCTTTATCTACAGTTTGGGAATATTTTCTTCAATTTACTTCGGATTTTATAACGGGAAAAGATCAAGGTGATATTTACTACCAACATTACTTTTGTATTACTTCCCTTTTTACATGTTTTATGAAAGAAGTATTTCAAAGGGACAACAAGAATTTGCTTTATACCTATCTATGTTTCCTCAAGATCTAGCTAGTATTATTCTACAAGATACCTGGAAAGACTTAATAGCTGTCCTATAAATTTATTGGCAACATAATTTTTTTTCCGAGAGTTCCACCCTGATATAGTTATTAGGTTACTAATAAATAGGCTTATTTGTCTAATAACTTATAGGCAACATGAAGTGTTTAATAAACTGACTTATAACCAAAAACATGTTTCGCAATTTTAATTGAAAAACAGTATAATTTTAAAAAAATATACAAATGTGTAGTTTTTATACATCCATATTTGTTCTATAATGGTGATTTTAGTGTTTTATATACATTTTAGTTGTATTTTGACGAAATCGACGATCTGTATGGATGAATTTATAAATTATAGACAACAGTTTTAAGAATATTTTGGGCATTTATTGTAAATGTGATATATAAAGAACAATATATAAATATATATTTTTAAATAAACATTGTCTTTTATTTTTATACGTATTTCTTTCAATTACGATTACAACACATTACTACTTATATAAAAATGATAGAAAATAAGATGTTAAGTGCGTGATCTGGTGGTGTTCCCGGATGAGGACACTGACCAGAACCCTGCTCTGAGGAGCACTAAAAATAAGCGGGTGGACTGTATCATGCGTAATATACGCGATTGTAGAATGTAGAAGATAGGATGGGAGAAATAGCGGTTAAATGGACTTACCTCGTACTGATGTGCGGTCGGATCAAAGGGCCCTTTGAACTGCAGTAGTCTGGTCCACTCTGGAGAGAGAAGAGAGGGGACACACAGCCACGTTGACACGTTGACTATACACACACAATAAGTCCACAATCGCAAATTAATAGAAGACGGGGTCTTCTTCTGTAGAGCCCGAAAACGGGGTTTTACCGTAACACAAGGCTGTAATAGCCAGAATTGTCGACACTAACGATACTATAAACGAGCTGCTATCGGAGTGATCTTGTTCGATACTATATAGAAAAAATATTTAAAGCTAAAAAACCCCCCACTTATAGATATAGGATTCGGAACCGGAACGTAGCGCGAACATAAGAAGATAGATGCAATTATTGGCAGAATAATAAAGATGTGTGGCTGAAAATTGCTGATAAGTTTAATTCATATTGTTTAAGGAAAGTAAAATAAAGCAAAATATTGCTGTCTTCTTATTTTCATCACTTTTTTATTATAAAATGTTATATTTATTAACTCATCTTCTATTTATATTATCCTCGTTTTCTGTGGTAAAATTTGTTGAACGCCGTTTAATTGCCATTTTAACAGTAACACAAAAAATATACGTAACGTCATTGAATGTAAAGTCAAACTATTTAATGTCAAAATATTTAATGTCAAAATATTCAATGTCAAAATTTCATCTCACTTTAGCTCTACAAATTTACGTATAGCTCTATCCCTCTTGCACCATGTTACTATCTTCATAAGAAATACCAATACAAAAACAAAATATTATGTTGCTAATAAACTATTAGAAGGATTTTGTAACTTGGAAAGCACCAATAAATTTATTAGCTTCATAAATATATTATGTGTCTAATAACTATTAGGGAGTTTATTAGGAACTGGATCTCTCGGCCCTAAGATGGATAATTTTGGAGATTAGTGTCCTAGAAAAGAGATAGTAATTTTTGGCCCACAGCAACAATGGATATTTACGTCTAACACAGCCCTATCTAAATTCCAAGAGTATATATTAAAACAAATAAATTAAACAATAAATAAATAAAATCTTATGTACATACTCAATAAAAGAAACCTTGCACGGCCACACACAAATAAATAGTACTCCCTCCATCCGAAAATATGGTATACATTTTGATTTTTTTCTTGTCCGAAAATATGATACATATTTACTATTTTAATTAATTAGGATAATTTTATTTATGAAATAGTTACAAATATCTAGTAAAACAAAGAATAATACAAAAAGTTTTAATTTAACAAGGACGTGGCTGTCTCAACAACTTGTATGGAATATAATAATGTTGTTTGAAATTGTCCCTTACGATGAAGTTTTGCCTTATTAATGTGCGGAATCTTATAGAAATTCCCTCCTTTTGCTAACATGGTTGCTTCCAGACAAGTTTGCAATGTTAGAAAAACATTATCAAGGGCTTGTATATTTAATGCATTAAATGCATTTTGTACGCATTTAATCAGTTCGTCTACTATTTTCGGTGAAGCTGTATCTTGTAAGGATTGTATAGAATTGAAAAAACTAAGATCCAATACATTAAAATCTGAACTATTTGGCGGTTGTAATTTCAATCGATTTGGAACTTCTTCCTTGCAATTCAACACAATTTTGATCAAAATTCGCCATTTTGTTAGAACGGGAGCGGGTGTCACTATAATTTGTCTAAAATACGCGTTTTTTTTTTATGTTAATTACTTTGGACATATGCAAAACCATTTGTTTATTAGTTGCGTAGCAACCACTTATTTAGAAATAAAAACAAAAAAATATTAAGATAATATTACTTTCGTTAATCCCACATTTTTACCGACCGTCAACATATATAAGGGAGGTATTGTGATCATACCGATTTTGACATTTCGAGATTTCGATGGATCTCCACGAATTGAGGTCCCTACATAACGTTTTGACTATTTTTAGTATTCTGTCTGTCTGTAACTCAGATATGTAAAATATTTAATTCGTTATGTAACACAGTAAAGGAGTAAACGTCCGTATTCTAATGGTTAGCATTCTTGCTTCCTAAGTTGCAAACTACGGTTCGCTTCCTGTCTTATTCTTTTCTGTGTTTTTTTTAATTTTTATTTTATTTAAATTATTTTGTCAAAATTGTAGTTAGTAATGTTGCATTTAATTTTTAAAAGCGTAAATTTAATAACCAGTGAGAAGTGTTGAAATTATAATTTAATTCTGTTTCAATGTATACGAAATCAGAGGGGCGGAGCTTATGACTTAAAACAAGCAATGGAACCCATAGGCGCAATTTTCAAAATCTTAATGAACCTTGTTATATATAAAAAAAAAATACTGCACATATTTAGAAACCTAAATAATGGTATTAGGCATTCGAATTAAAATTAGCAAAAAAATATTTTAACATAAAATTTGTTTTTGTTTTTTGTCATCCCAAATAATCAGCACTCACTTACTAAATACCTGCGAAACCTTGAAGTGTGAAAATTCACACTTCACATCAATTTTTATATTCTACAAATAGTCACGTGCTCAAGAAATTATTTTACCCCAAGAGGTCATAAACCATCTGTTCACTACGACCGACGACCTTTTTGCTAGCAGCCCTTCTTTATGACAGTTGTATTTTAGCAACACTACCTAGTTACCGATACATCTCCGAGCAGTTAACATCTCATATCTTACACATAAAAATCATTTAAACACTCTAACACTAGTATTTTTTATTTATAAAATCCTGCAGTCATAATAAAATTAGGGGAGGCATAAAACTTTTTACACAAAAGCGCCTTACATGTCACCGGCGCCCCTGGTACTAAGAAATCAAATATTCACATATTTGAACACGTGGGTATAATTTTCCTGAAATATGGATCTCCATTCTTCCCATTATTTATTTATAACGATGTTTAAACCTGTTCTCCAGTGAAGCAAAAGTACATCTGAAATTTTGTCTAGACAAAATAAATTGCGAAAGGCAAACCGAAGCATTTTAATAAAATATATGCCTACCAACTTTGAAAAACATTCCTTGTGCACCCTTGTTCGAAATGTTTCCTCCTCAATCTGAATTATTAAGAAAAACACTTCAGTGTACATTTTCCTGAAATGTACTACATTTTTTTCATGCTAAACATTTTTTTAAAAGTCTCTTAAGGGCTTAGACATTTCTCAAACTGAGTTATTTCCATCAGATTTTCTAGTAAAACGAAATTTAAAAAAATAATTCCTTGTTCATTCGTAATTTACGCGATTCTCCTGAGAGTCGGCAAGTATGAACGTACGAACTACAAGCTCTAAGACATTTTACTAAAACTGTCCAAGTTAGTAGATAATAAATTATTCGTGTGCGTCTCCGAGAGCAAGCATTAACGTCACTGGAAAGTACACTTGGACACTGTTATAGCATTGGAAGAGAGTTCAGGAAGCAAATAAAAAATACCTACGAACACGAGGATATTGTTCCACGATTGACTAAAGAATTTAGTGGACATTTTTAACTTCGTTCTACAGGAGACTTTGGAAATTACACAGCCTTGCATTTTAATCCCTTTTAAAATTTGTTTAACGGTACGTACCATGAGGTCGAAAAGAAATTACATAAGGGTTGGCTATAGAAAATAAAAGTAATATTAACAGCAAGCTTTAGAATTAATTAACTGTCATCACTGTTGTTGTTGTCATAAGTTATTAATTGTTAGACCATGAGTTCAAAAGGAAATTACATAAGAGCTGGCTATGGAAAAATAAAATAATGTCTGCTGCAAGCGTTGCCTCACCCTGTATATCTTAAATAAGTACACGAAACAGTAAGCATCCCTGCTTGTTCGTTCTGAAAATAGTGGACCCCAAAATTGGGCTTAAATGTGCAAGTCTGGCATTTTTTGTCCACTTTACCCTTATCCTGTAAAGGGCAATATTTTTTGGATGTTTAACATTTTTTTCTTTCTGATTCACAATAAAAAGATAAACTTTTTTTTTTAAATTTTAATGGCCTTTGCTGCTTCGGCAATTAGCCAGGCCAATTCTTATTTTTTCGAAAATTCCGTGCCTGAACGGGTTCGAGACCTTAGCAACGCAGTACAGATGTATTACCACTACGCTACGCCGGTCGGCAAGATAAACTTTGAGCATCTATATTCAGATCAACAGTTGCTGTGGTTTTCGAGTTACAGTGATTTTTTTTTCTGATCGTTCAAACGCGTTGCCGGACAGACTTTCAAACAAAAGACCATATCTCGCTGGATATTTAATATAACATCCAAAGTTGTGTGTCATTATCCTGAAAGTCTCTAGATAAAAAAAGTAACGAATAGTTTGTGTGGTTGAGCCTAAAAAGGTACCAATACTCTTAAGCTGAGTTCAGAACTATTTAGATTAGTTGACTGTTCACTGTGCATTGTGGATAATTTAAGTAGATAGTTTTAACGTTTAACGCAGCGTTTACTGCTAAGGAAATTAGTGCGTTACGAATAGTGCGACATCTAAGTGTCTTTAAACTAGTGCTGGGAACCGAAACCAGTTTTTCGGGTACTCAGTTCCGGTTTTCGGGTAAACCGGGTTTGTAATTTTCGCATTACCCGGATACCCGGTTCCGATTGCCCGGTTCCAAATATCCGGTTCCGAATGCTCGGTTCTAGATACCCGATTCCGATTACCCGGTTCCAAATACCCGATTCCGAATGCTCGGTTCTGGATACCCGGTTCTGATTACCCGGTTCCAAATACCCGGTTCCGAATGCCCGGTACTGGATACTCGGTTTCGGATACCCGGTTTCGGATACCCGGTTTCGAATACCCGGTTCCAGATACACGACTCCGAGTTCCTAGATTAGATACCCAGTTCTAGAGTCGGGAAAACACCAGAGGAATTCGAATGAATACAAATTCCCGATGTTGATGTAAGTAAACTGTAAACATAAATATATTAAAATTAGTGCTGGGAATCGATACCATAAAATAGTGCGACCTTTCATAAAATAGTGCGAAGTCATACAGAAAATAGTGCGACCTTCCTAAATTTCTAGCCATAGCCCTAGGCGAGATAATTTAAGTGCTGGGGACTGATACCGGATTTTCGGATACCAGGTTCCGGTTTTCGGGTAAAACGCGTTACCCGGATACCCTGTTCCGGATACCAGGTTCCGATTACTCGGTTCTGATTACCCGGTTCCGATTACCGCTTTCGGATACCTGGTTCCGAAACCGGGTACCTGGGTAAACCCGAAACTGTTTTTTTTTTAATCGGTTCCGGTTCCGTCAAGATCGATTTCTGACAGCAGTAAAGTGGCTTCGAAAAATGTTTATTATCTATTATCGTTTTCCTAATTCTGCTCTCCTAGATTTTTAGTAACTAAACCTAACCTGATTACCTAAATTGATCATATTTACTGTTCATCTTTGTAATTTTTGGCGAGATATATTGTAATCGGCGCGATGACATTTTGTTAGGTTATGTAAAGGCATACAATGTAAACGTTCTCTTCGATGTAGACTGAGATAGCCAATGTGTTAATATGTCTGTCTAATTAAAAAAACTCACTAACTATAAGTTTGGAAAACTATCGACAATCGGCAACGTATAACGTATTAAATTTAGAGCTCTAAACTTTTACTCGCCTTACCATATGACAAACTTGTTAGTGATAATCAACCGTGTACAAGTTATAGCCTATAGTCTCAGAGGAACCACTAATAGAGAAAGAATAACTCGAATTTTGCGTAGCCTAAGGGATTGACAAAGACAACATATCATCTGTTTTAAACTAAAGTCAACATGCGCAAAGAGCTCAGAGAAACCGATCTTATTGGTTCGTCTGAGACAGAATGACGTTTATTACCGTAGGTAACCTAAATTACTGATTGAAAACACGTTTTGTGCGCATATCGACTTTAGTTTAACACAAAATATACGTATTTATATTATCTTTCTTTGTCAATCCCTCTGGTTACGATATTTTACATGAGTATGAATGCGCGATGTCCTCTCTATTAGTGGTTCCTCTGAGCCTATAGTCGACTAATTTAAGAGCTCTGAATGCAGCTTTAGTTACCAGTAATGAAAACAGAGTAGATACACTAAAAATAAATATGATATATATGAATATATAATACATATAGGAATATGCGATATTGAGAAAGTATTGATATTCGGGTATCGATAATATCGAATAAAAATTATCGAAACCGGTATAAAACATAAAAAAAAAACATTTTATTCTTATAATAACAATCTAATCGTTTTACAATAATAAATAGATTAAAGTAGTATGGGCATTAAAGTAGTATGCATGACTGAAAAGTGATAGATGACATAGGTAACAATAAATTGGACATCTACAAACAACGAAGGCGAGGAAGATTCGATCATGGAAGAACTAATAAATAAGAGGCGTTAATGAAGAGACGAGGTAAATGAGGCTATGGATCCTAGCGAGAGTTTATATACACACCAGTTTTGCCAAGTGAAAGATCGGAAATTCTTATTACCTAAATTGATCGTATTTACTCGAGTTTATTACACTATTTTTAATGGGCTTATATTTGGGGGAAAATAAAGTACTGTATACCTAAAAACTAAGTGATTAGCTTAGGTTTAGTTAGTAAAAATATAGGACAGCAGAATTAGGAAAATAGGAAATCTATAAAAGATAATAATCATTTTACGAAGGGATTTCCGATCTTTCACTTGCAAAACTGGTGTGTATATGAACACTTGAGGCCTATAGGTCTGACTGATTGTTTAAAATACCATGAGTTCAAAAAGTTATTACATAAGGGTTGGCTAAGGAAAAATTACATAATGTTTACTGCAAGCTTTATATAACAATATAAACTTATGACAACAACAGCAGTGATGACAGTTAATTAACTCTAAAGCTTGCAGTAGATATTATTTCATTTTTCCATAGCCAACCCTTATGTAATTACTTTTTGAACTCGAAGAGTTTCTTATTAAAAAAAAATCAATCACAAATATTTATATGTGTATAAATAAAAATTTGCTCAACAAAAAGAAATAAACAATACGATAATGGTTCAAATGTACTGATATTATTAAAGTATCGGAAGATCAGTATCGATACTAAAATCTCGATATCGAATGAAAAATATCGATAATTGTATCGTATCAATAGTATCGGAACATCCCTAATGACATATACCCACAAATATTAAATTTAAAAATAGATTGAGTGTTTAGTGCATAAATTAATACCTTTTTTTTTACTTTGGCAACACTTTACTAATTTATCTGGTAGCTTGACAGAATTTTAAAGTTGACAGTTTGTTTGAAAATAATTGTAATCGAAAGCCATGAATGGGACATAGGTCCAGGGCGCCGCGCTCTGGGGTTTATGTGATGTTGGAAATCGGTTAGGTTTTGCCAACCTAAAGTAATAACATTTGTTGTCGAATAGGGGAATCTGTGTTCCCAATCAAACACTAGGGCACAAACTTTACAATAATGGTTTCTGATACTTTTTTTATTTAGGGACTTACGAGGTCTGTTCAAAAAGTATCGCGAATTTTAAATTTCCGCGGGTTACGTATATTCGATTTTCGATTTTTTTGTGGCGTTATGTAGGTACTCATGTCTCTCACTTATGTCGACAAGTTCGGCCATTTTGAATGTTCAGTTAATTTTTGATAGTTGCTTTGCTTGCACGTGTTTTGGCTCGTCTTCGATTTTTGCATATACCAAAAAATTGATCAAAAAATCTGTATCAAATTTTGTGTGAAAAACAAAAATAAGTGCGCGGACGCATTCCGAATGTTGACTGTGGCATATGGTGAAGCTACCTTGAACCGAAGCAACGTTTATCGGTGGTACAAAATGTTCTCAGAGGGCCCGAGAAGATATGAACGACGAAGAGCGTGCCGGACGCCCGAGCACGTCAACAACAGACGAAAACATTGATGAAGTGAAGAAAATAGTATTGGCCAATCGTCGAATCACCGTTAGAGAAGTTGCTGAGGACCTAAACATATCGATTGGCTCGTGCCATTCGATTTTTACCAATGATTTGGGCATGAGACGGGTCGCCGCGAAATTCGTACCAAAATTCGTCGTGTTTTTTTGCCAAAAACAACACACTAATAATGCCGCAGCCACCGTATTCTCCAGATCTGGCCCCCTGTGAATTTTTCTTGTTCCCGAAACTGAAGAGGCCCATGAAAGGACGACGCTACGCTACGAGTGAGGAGATAAAGACTGCATCGAAGGAGGAGGTGAACAAGATCACAAAAAATGATTTTTTCAAGTGCTTCGAAGATTAAAAAAAACGTTGGCACAAGTGTATAATATCTGGTGGGGATTACTTTGAAGGGGACAAAATAGATATTCATGAATAAATAAATAATTTTTGAAAAAACACAAAATTTCGCGATACTTTTTGAACAGACCTCGTATATTACCTTGACTGAAGTTGAAAATCAATGGAGAGATGAATCCATCTCCTTGTGTTTATTTTTATGCAACGTTATGCGACTGATATAAAAGTATCTGCTTCGAGACGAATATATTCTCCATGGATATATATTTTAAAATCCGTTTAAAGTACAACTGGACCCTAGTAAATATTGAAGGAGAACTTATAGCAAATAATACAAAATACTGAGATAGAGTAGGCTATAAAACATCCTTAATAGACAATGAAGAAAAAGAATAGTAGACATATATTGAAATTTGTCTGCAGGAAAAGTATACTTGGACAATTTTTATAAACCTTGAGGGAAACTCTGAGCAAATAGAAAACCACAAGTCAAACTAGAATAGATAAAGTTTCATAATAAACGATCAAGAATTCAGTGGACGTGTATTTTAAAATTCGCTTAAAGTTCAAGTGGACACTATAAATATTGGAGAAGTCACTGAGGGATGCTACATAACTTTCCAATTACAATTTACATTTTATTTCAATTATCTTGAGAATTTATTGTATTAAATAAAATATTGGTCGGACAATCGACCAAATTGGCCAAACGATGATTAATATTAATAACGTATTTATTTCCTGGAAATGATGAATTATATTTATGGAAAGTGTCTAGATGATAAAAATAACATGTAAAAAGCTATATATATAGTTCATGAACATTAGCAATATGTATACTATCTTTTGTCAATACTATCCAGAAATTCATTTAAAAATAGTATGAGTTTTCAAGTAACATCGACTTGATACTTACCCTAAAATTTCGAAAATTCATCATTTGCTTTGGGAGCTTGTTACAAAATTTTGATCTCCAATAAAGATGTGAATTCTTTCCCAATTTCAGTCGTAATTTTAGAGTTTCAAGATGGGTACCGCATTTACCGAAGGGTTGTTAATTCATAAATTACATTTAACTGTATCTAAGTCATTTCTGATAATTCAGAAGAGCAACAGGCGCATTTAAATCCAGTCCAGCCAACGGTACAGGAGCGACGTGAAAAACTTACCACGATATATGTAACAAATCTTGCTGCTAAACCAAACCATGGAACATATAATCATTTTTTCTTAAAATCTAACAATCAAAACATACTGCACATAGATAACAAAACCAAGTTACAACAATATATTAGCACCATTCTACAATCTAACAATATCCCAATCCCTCCAATTAAAGCAACTACCTTCCATCATACCCAATATAAACACATACACAGGTATAAGTAAATATAAAAAGTCAAAATCTACAATCTTAAAAACCAAGTTCGCTGAACTACAACGCCAATTGCACGAATGTCAGTTTCATTACACAGTCACGTCAAAAACTGACAACAGCTGTACTACCAACAACCAGTAATGTGTTCGAAGCAGAAATGGTACTAATTCTGAAATCACTCGTAATGGCATCAGATACCACCTACCGAAACATAGCCGTATGCACTGACTCTCTGCGTGTACTACAAGCCCTCAACAACACCTACTCAACAGAAACAGCCATACCACAAATTCAAGACCAAGTACACCAGATGACAGCGAAACCAACGAAAACAACTCACATGGGTTCCTGCCACATCGGCATAGAAGGCAACGAACGTGCAAACACAGCCGCCCGAGATTACTGTCATGAAGATACACTCCCCCAACAAAACCTACATAAGGCATCAAGATCATCAAGACGAAACTCCACATGGTAGTACATTGGTCATGTACTACCAACAATAAACTAAGAAGATTTAAGGTACAAAACTGGAACTCTGGCACCACCAGACGAGAACAAGCAATAATGACAATACTCAGAATTGGACACACACACGAACACCTCATGGCAAGACTCGTTAACAAACTATTTGAAGCAAATAACGAACAACTCACCGTTAACCACATGCTAACTGACTGTCAACTCTACACTAACATATATACAAACTACAATTTACAACAAGACCTTAAAGACATCTTAAGACTAGACACAACAATGACCAATAACGTACTCAATTTCTTACAGGCAACCAAAATTCGTCATCTAATATAAGTTTAAATAATAAAATAATAATAAAATAATAGGATCCCAACGCCTATAATATAAGTTTAAACATTGATAATGTACCAATATACCAATTATGTACCAATTGTGTAACCACAGTAATTTCAGACACTAATAGCCAAGCAGCTGATGTGTCTTTAAATAAATATATTTAAAAAAAGTCTGATCAGGGTTTCTGAAATGACTTCGAAATGAAATTAATAAATACGAATGAAAACTAGTTTTGTTCGACTTCGGATACCGAACTATAAAGAAAATAGAAACATATAAACTCAAAAATAAGCCGTACTTGCCTAAAAAACGCTTCTTAGCGACCGTAGACCGCTGCGCGGCGTAAAATTCAGAAGACTCTGAGACGCACCGGTCAACCTTAAACACTGCCGGTGAATTAAATAATAAGACTTTCAGTGTGTATCTAAACTGTATGTTATCTTTTCTATATAAATAAAAGAGGAAAATTATTTGTTTGTGTGTTCGGTATACATTCCTAGGCCGTTTAACCGATTTAAACCAAATTTTGCACAGCTACTCTTTAGGACCCTGCGGAACTAATAGTGCAAAAAAAGTGCAGTTTTTAAATGATGCACATGGTTTTACGTCCTTCAGACGGAAATAAGTCGGAAAAAATTATGCGTGCGGAACAATAAAATGACTACGACGGCTAAACTGTAAGAGATATATCCAAAATATATATGACATACTTTTAAGGTTTAATATTAATACACAAAAGTCCGTGAGATCATATATCCCAGGTCAATAGATAACTCACAATTATCATTTATAAGTTTTCATTTTCAGAGAAAATTATAACGGTCAGTTTGCCGCGGAATATCGTCGTTACCTTGAAAGATATAGGAAGAAAATTTACTTTAAACGCAAGAGTATTTACTAACGAAAAAAAAAAGCCCTTTGACCCATGTACCTATCGTGTATAGATCAGAAGTAATCACAGAAAGAACACCATAGTAAATAAATTAATCTGATGCGTGTATTGGTAGACATTACGCTGGTCAGTCTGATCGTTAGGCGGTAGAGCGGTGTACCGGCGGATGAACAATACTGCTGATTCAAAAATACAAGTTGTGCTTAGTTGAAGTAAATATTAAATTGTGTTTGATTATTTGTTATTTGCATATTTTTGTATTGATTTTATTAAATATTAATTTCAAAACTTCCCTTTTATATTGTTTTATTACACTAGATCTTTTACTTATCATTTCTCATATTACTTTTTGACATGCGCAGTAGAATTGCCGCCTAAGCACCAATGAAACCGTTAAAAATAAAAATATTGTTACTTCCGCATCAGTTCTGTTTACTCGTTACACGTACCAGTTGATGAGAGATCGTACGCAGTGTACGTCCATTGTTAAAATCCTACATAAAACTATTTTGATAAATTAAATGCTTTTAAATTAAATAACTATCCATTATTGTTAATAACTATTTGAATTTTTTGATTTTGCAGCAATCATTTACTTGTCCGAATTAAAATATTTTTGATAAATTATTACGCCGGGTATGTCTGCTAGTATAAATAGTATATAGTAATATAATTGAAAGATAATCACAATTCACAATTTTATTTTTGAGAAGTCGAATATTGTTATGGAATATTTGCCAAAATTATGTCCTTATTATTTTAAATTTGTGTAGCTTGCACAAAACAGTATGTACATTATTCTAAAATGTCTGTCCTGTATTAAGTGTTGTATTATTTAGTGTTGTATTCAGAAACAACTTGGATTAAATATTTACAACTAAATACAATAGATACGATTTAAGTGACGTACGAATAGTGCGCATTATGCGATTCTCCCCTACATTAAATCATAAAATCCCGTTATTTTTTCCGCTACATCGATTTTTGCCCTTAGCTTAATCAAAATCTCAACAAGTTTTACAAAGTATTACCATATCTTTCCGGAAACATTCTCACCCTAGAATATTTTTGTAAATATAAAGAAGCATCCTGGAATAGTCCAATTTTTCTAACAACCAATCCTACTTCCAACAAAACTCGAATCCACCTCGTTATCCTAACATATTCTATATTTGACATACAATAGTCCTGGGTTCGTCTCCACGTGGATATTCCCCTCACCCGGACATCCCTTCCACTACCATCAGTCAATACGTCTCACCTCGTTGCCATAACGACAGATACAGTCTCTACCTGCTCGCCTAAAAATTACATCGGAGATAGCTTGCATCATTTAATTAGTTAAGGATGTTGAATTTTACTTCAATTGGTATAGAATCAAAGGGATTTGTTGATTTCTTTTGTGTTTTTAATGATGATTGGTTTGATTGGGCCATTGCCATTGGAAAAGAATTGCGATGTTGGGTGAAGAATACAGTCAATTTAAAAAACATTTCTTACGGGAACGTCTTACAAAAATATTTATCTCATAATTTCTAATTATCACTGAAAGAACTTTGGGCTAGATTTCATAATATCTGTTTTAATAAAATTAGCGTCTGTATCTGTTTTTCTATATTTTCGGCCTCATATTTGGTTTCTACACGTTTCGGATGGTTATAATACGATATCCGTGAGTTGCCGTGGCTCTGTTGTAAGACGGTTTCCTACGGAGCACAGGACGCTGGTTCGATACCTCCCACCTCCTTTGGATTTTTATCTTCCAAAATGTGTAGACAACTCTGGGGTCGACTCAGCCTCAAGTATTTAATACTTATAAATGAGTACCTGTTCATACAAGGATAATAGGACCAGTCGAAACCCCACGTGACTTTCATATCTATGACCGACGGTCTAGAAACGGAGAACTTACATTCTCTCATTTTATAATACGATAACTGCAAAAAAATCTATTTCTATCTGACTGTTCTGTCTGTCGGTTTGTCTGAGATTCATGCAAAAACGGTTGGACATATTTTAACAAAATTTGGTATGATGATAGAGTACAAACAGAATTTGAACATGGCATCTTAAAATTCCGTAGTTATCATTAAAATCATTTTAAAGGCATGTTTCTGGGTTAAAATCGTTTACTAAAAACCTTATAAAATATATAAATAATAATACTTAACTAAATAAATATTAAAAGTAAATAAAATACTAAATATATATAAAATATTTCCCTTACTGACTTAACAGAAAAATTTATATAACAAGAATTGCTTATAAGAAAACAAATCTTTTTTGTAATATGATTTTTTTCAATTGGATGCATTTTTGGGAAGTTGGGAGGACACCCTACAACTTAAATCTTGAAATATCTCCCTTATTGTTTCGCATTTAAAGCATTTTGACTATCTCAGTTTAAAACGCCATTTTTGGCACTTATACCATTCTTCCACTCAATAATTCATTTATTTTACTTAGAATATAGCAGATCAAGTCTCGTCATTCTTTAAAAACTGAATTGCAATCTTTTTTTTATATTGAATTTTGACTTGGCCATTATCCAGAAAATACATTTTTTTATTTTTGTGAATTTTACAATTGTTTGGACTACACAAATATCCATGCCAAAGCCGGGATTTGAACCCGGCCCCCATGGCCTAGAAGCCAGTGCATCGCTACACGAACCACTACGCCACGTGCCCGGCAATTGCAACCTGATTTGTTAAATAAACATTCTATTTTTTGCGATAGACTAAAAAATGCAGACTGTTCCATTAAAAAAAAGGTATTTTGGGGAACC
The DNA here is from genome assembly GCA_963971575.1 of Liopterus haemorrhoidalis. Lineage (NCBI taxonomy): Eukaryota > Metazoa > Arthropoda > Insecta > Coleoptera > Dytiscidae > Liopterus > Liopterus haemorrhoidalis. Next base: position 16,872,718 of record OZ020621.1, read on the forward strand.
ACATCAAAAGCAGTTCTTTTTTATCATCTAGTACTAGACGAAACGCAATTCTTTTTCAGTCTTTGCCGATTCGCTTACTTTTCGAACCGCTAGATACAATCGCTATCTGTGTTGCACTTTGAGAAAACTATATTCAGATAACAACAGTGACGATAGTGACATATTAATGAATACACCACCAGATACTGACCAACAAGCAAATATTGCAGATTCATTATTACCTACAAAATCTGCAGAATTATACGAAAAACACTCTGATCTATTATCAGTGGCGCAGCCCGGGGTGGGGGGGGGCTCAAACGTGATATAAAGTAGAAATAGTAGAAATATAATAAAGAGAGTAGTTTTGGAGACAATCGCGCTCTTAAAATCGGTATTTGGTTTTATTTTGTGGATAAATGTGATTATCAATATCTTCTTAGGTATTTTTGAAATTATGATGTTTTACACACAAAAAGGACTGATATAAGTTGTACTGAACAACAGTGGCGTATTCAGAGGGGGGGACTGGGAGGGGGCTTTCTGAAGGTCCAATGAAATGAAAATTTAACAAATTTATCATAATCGTACAGCAAAATAATTTATGTAATTTACAATAATAATAAGCTATATTTTATTATGATTAGTGTTGAAGTTAACAGAAAATGCATATTTACATGTTATTTTTAGGTCTTCGTAGGTATAATCAAGAAATCCTTCAGTCACATGAGTCTGTTCGTTCGGTACAAATTGTGGCCAAACGGCTGATTTAGAAAACTGAACATAAGTAAGAGAAATATTGAGACTTCAAAAATATATCCCGCGAAAAATATAAATAAATATGTATTTATCGAAGAAAAAATCAGGTGAAAGTTTTTGATACAAGGATTAACAATTACATTTTTTTATCAACAAATAATGGAATTATTATTTGATATAAACATCAATATCCAACAGCAGTGTGGAACTGATTTGGGTCGCAGTCTATTATACATACAAAATGATAAGCAGTGACGGAACTTTAAATATCCAGAAGGGTTTTTTGACATTTTTTTATAAACAGAGGGGAAGAGAGTATATTTTACATTTTTAAATATATTTTCCCCTAAATAAGTGATTTTGATTACCTCTTCAAGGGCCACAAAAAATTAAGTTGACGGCCGTATGCGGCCTGCGTGCCCTCGAAATTTGTTCGGCCCTCCCCAAGACAAAATCCTGGCTACGCCACTGTCTATTATACAATGGTGTACCGAGCAAAAAGTAGTGAAATATAGCGAAAACGTCCTGATGGCCTATTTTTCTCAAAAAGCTGTATAGTATATATTCTTTATTTCACTTGGACCTTGCGGCGTGTAGGGTATTAACAATTACAAAGAAATGAAAAACAAAATAACATACAATACAACGAATATTTTACAATATTTTTTTATTGTTCTTCTTCCAGTGTCCTTCTCTTTCTTCCTATTCTCCTTCCGGCTTCCCTCTCATATCTCCTTCCATCTTGCCTTCAGTTCTCTCGCCCATATTTCCCTTCCCTACCTCACTCATCAGTTCCTTTATCCCTTCCTCCCAGACTGCGATCTCTGCACCTCTTCGCTAAATGCTCCAAGGTTTCCTCTTCTTCCTTGCACATTCTACAGAGCCTGTCCTCGCTATCTTCTTAACTCTACCTCCCGCTCTTCCTCTCAAAAAGTTAAAAACTATCAATCTCATTTTACTAATAAAAATTACTTTTGGTCGCCAAAAAATATAGTGCACCTTTGCTCAAAAGTTCTTTTTTGTCTTCATTTGTTTCATCCTCATCTCGGATGCGCCTTGGCATAAATTCATATGCGGACGAAAAAGATCCACTTTTTGATCATGGTACGTAAATAACTGTTTTTGAATAACTCGTTTATTTGTCGTTCAATTGTTTTTTAAATTATTATTCTAATTTGTAAGGTAAAATACTACATCTTTCCTAATATAACTCGTATTTATTATGAAAAAGAAGTTAGCAATGTTTAAACAGGTCCCAAAAGCGCCGTGTATTTGTTTATTTCTGTCATAAATGCATCTGATAAAAATAACATTTGATGTTAATCACAGTTTATAAGAATTCAGGAAAAAATATAATTTTATAAACTCGATTCTTAAATCTTCTCATGCTGGTAATAAATATAAAACACTGAATTTTTTTGTTTAAAATTTTTATGTTCACTGCATGCTCTGTGAACGACATAAGAAGTGGTAAACAACTTTTTCGATAAAACCCAATATACGTCAAAACTAATAATTCTGCCAATAAATATCTCAATAATCACTACCCACCCCTCAACAAAAACTCTAAACACATAAAAAACCCCTATCCTTCAACAAGGGCTGTCCAAAATTCAATTAACGCCGCTGATTAAGAGATATGTAAATATTTATCGACAACATATGGCAGCCACTTCATTCTGCAGTGCATGGGAAACGTACTGCATTTTGTAAACGGGCTGTACATGGGGTTACATGTGTGGCGCATATGCTACAGGGTGTCTTGACCTCCAGAAAATAAAACATATATAATACAGTTCGTTGGAAATTGCAATATTTGTTTTTTGTCTCTTTGAGAATGGAAATATGTAAACGATATGGAGGAAAACTGTGCATTTCACAGAAAATATGGAAATGCTTTGATGTGAAATGTGTTTTTGGATCAAATTAGTGCTACAACTGGAGAAAATTTCAATTTTCTCGTGAAACAGTTAAACTTTTATACAAATCTGCAAAAAAAATCTATATCTTTCAGTTTCAACTTTTGTTCAACAGTTTGTTGAAAAATTTACATTTCTGAGCTCTATACTTAGCATTTTTTCTCTATTCGATATTGTCAAAGGTCTTTTTAGGATTTCGTAGGTATAATCAAGAATTACTAGGGTCGTCCAAAATATAATGAACATTTTGTTACCAGTAACGGGTGCAAGGAGTGCACCGCACACGGGCGGCAAATTTCAGGGGCGGCAAAAAGCCACGTCAATCGTTGTTTAATAATGTTATTTAAAATGTGTTTTTTTTTTTATTTTTTACAGTCAAATAATAATTTTCAAATGGATTTAAAAATATGAGATTATATAGATACATTTAAAATTTTATTGTGTTTTATTGTCGACATACGTAGGGGCGGCAAATAAAGTCTTACACCCGGGCGGCAAATTTCGTCGGCGCGCCACTGCTTATAACTAGGGTGTGACGAAGGCGGCACTCGCCACGAGCGCAACTGTGTGTGGGGCGCAACATTGGTTGTCATATTTTTTCAGCTAGTTGTTTTTTTTTACCACCTAGTTTGAATTCTTGTTTTTGCTAATGTGCATTATTTTTTTCCCGGTTGTTTTTTCAAAATAGGGACGCTAAAATATTCGGGAGGGTGTAAGTTGTACACTTGCCACAGGCACTTAATACCCTTGTTACGACTTGAACCTTGAACCCTTGAACTTGAAAGTCAATATATTTCGAAAACGGTGTTTATTGTTACTATACGGGGTATTATACAGGGTATTATATATTGAGAACTGTTGAAGTTTTGTTAGCTTATTTATTATAAAAGATTTGATGTTCAATAGTTTTTCCAATTTAATTTTCTTGTCTGCAAAATATAATGCTTAATCTTTTTTTAGGGTTTTGTAGGTATGACCAAAAAACCCTTATACCGTCATTTTGTCGTCTGTCTGTCTGTCTGTCTGTCTGTCTGTCTGTCTGTCTGTCTGTCTGTCTGTCTGTCTGTCTGTCTGTCTGTCTGTCTGTCTGTCTGTCTGTTCGGTAAAAATTGTAGCCAAACGGCTAAACCTAGAGAGTTGAAATTTGGCATGCTTATACAACTCTTTGTCCCACACATAGGAAATATACTAAAACCTCTAAAAAACACACCTCTTATAGCTAAAATATTTTTTTTAAATTCTGAGTAGGGTATCAAATGAAAGCTCTTAGTACGTGGATTAACGATCAAAATTTTATTTTTGCAAAATAAATTATTTTGATGCGATTTTTGCCATAAATGTGTAAAAAAAAATTTTGTCCCACACCCTATAGCCCAGATGGTTTAAACTAAAAATCTGAAAAAAATCTAAGTAATGTACATTGGTGTGAACCGGAATAGTACAACAGGAATTTTTGATCAGATTATGTTTTCGGAAAATAACGCATTTTTTGTGTTTTTAACTAAAATATGTTAAATATTTAATTCGGCATGTAACACACCAGGTCAGTAGTTCTAGTAGCGTAGTTGGTTTTGTCGTGCGCTTAGTAATGTAGCTTAATTTACAAACTAGAGTTCGAATCCCGTTAATTTTATTTTTTCTGTTTTTTTTTTTTTTGTATTTTTATTTTGTTTAAATTAATAAAAATATTAATGAACCTTGCTATATAAAAAAAATACTGCACACATTTAGAAACTTAAATAATGGTATTAGGCATTCGAATTAAAATTCATATAGAAATATTTTGACATAACATTTGTTTTGGCATCCCAAATAATCATCATTCAGTTACTAAATACCTGCAGAACCCAGAAATGTGTGAAAATTCACACTTCACATCAATTTTTCAGGTTTATGGCCTGTGCCATAAACTTTAAAAAAAGTATAGCAATGTTTAAAGCCTGTCATCGATACAAAATTGTTTAACTATTTATGAGTTAAGGTTAATTAATGATTAAATGTGCATAGCTTTGCACCGTATGTTGTTGATTTGGTAGATAAGAAATCCACAAAAATTCCTGTTGGTAGTACTGAATAAACAGAACATGTGTAAATAGTTTTCTTAACTTGGAAACATTGTCATGATAAGAACAGCATTTGACATATTTTTCTTTTGCTTGTTTAATTGTTGAATTGAGTGACGTACTATCAAAAATAAAATATGTTATTGACGTTTAACGTTTCGACAAGTTGACGTTTTATCTAGCTCTCCTAAAATTATATCTACTAAAAATGTAAATTAACAATAAATATTGGTGGAAAAAACTAAAAGGAATTCATGCTGCTTATTTTATGAAAAGATTATGTGCACAAATGCAATAAAAGTACATAAATATATTTGCGTACGCAGTGGGGGGATTAGGGGGATAACCCCCCCTAAAATTCGAGAAGTTCCAAAATAATAATTACCGCATTTCAAAACTGCGCCCTTTTCAATACGTATAAAATCCGATGTGGTGGAATATCCCCCTTCTCCCGAAATATATTTCTACGTACGCCACTGCATAAATACACAAAAATAAAAATATATATTAGATTGTTTACTTTATTATAATTATTATTTTACACTATTCTATAATATTTTAATTACAAAAGTCGTTCTAAATATTATTTATTAATTGTTTACGTAATTCAATTCCTGCTGCGTCACGTGCAATCAAATTTTCGTCTGGAATTTGTCCACCTATTATCAATTGATGCAATACGTATTCATCTAGTTTTTCAGGTACCGACGGCGCTGAGTTGACAGGGACGCAAAAAAAAATTTTCCTTGTTTTTGCTCATCACTTCGATTCATCTACTTTTTCTTTTGCTTATCATCGATGAGAGGGAGCGCAAAATTGGTACCAATTGGTATATACCAGGGGTCGGCAAACTTTAGAAGCCAAGGAGCCAAATTTACCCTTTACGGCATCTGGAAACATTTTAAAGAGCCATAATTTTGTTTTAATACATGACTTTTTGAATATTTTCTAAATTTTATTCCTTATCAACTTAATTTAAAGAGCCATACGAATGCCTCAAAGAGCCGCATGAGGCTCGCGAGCCTCGATCTGCCGACCCCTGGTATATACCAATAAAAAGACTGGCAGTACAATATTCTTTCATATTTAGTTCTTACGTACTCGTATATTGTGAAGTACACAAGCGGCAACTATTTTTTGTATCCATTTTAAATAAGGCAATATTGGGACCGTCGTTTAAGCACAAAACTGTATTTTTGGATAAACGAATTCATTACCTATTTTTGATAAATGCAATTTTGTCCATAGTATCATAATAATTTTCTCTTTGAGATTTTTTTTAGCAACATCAAATCTAAAAAACGTATATCTAGGTCTGCTCTTCATCAATATTTATAATAAAATTGTACTAAACAATCTTTCTTTTATAGTCATACTAGCAGTATACCCGCTGCTTCGCTACCGCAAAAGTAGTCGTAGCCGGCTTAGGCTGGACCCATGGCAGAATCGGTTTAAGACTGGCTTGGTGCGAAGGTTTTGGAAAGTTCAAATATATATATATATATATTTGTTTTAATCTACTATTGTATTGATATGTGCTTCTTATACAAATAATGTAAGTAAGGGCTTCTTTATAATATTGATAGTACAGTCATTTGGTAACAACACGTATAAGTGTCCCGTTGATTGAGAAAAATGCCACAAACAGTTGCCCAGGTGAGAATCACTCATCGCCCAAGGCGGCGCTGGTCACGTGAAGCATTTTATCTTGTACCTTATGAAGTTATTTGTTATGATATTTATTATAATTATTCCGTGATTACTCCTGATCTATAAATCGTACCAATATAGGTCAGAGCACATTTTTACCGTTAAAAAATTTAATGTTATAATTGTCGTCGAAAAGTGAAAATAAAAATCTGGGACCTATATCCTCGGGAACATTTTTGTAGCAATATTAAACCCTAAAAGTCCTTCATATATATATTGAATATGTAATCTTTTATAGTTTCACCGCCAGAGCCGTAGCAATGTTTTCGGCAAATACAAAAGTCCTCACCTCCCAAATTCAAGAGAAGAGCAAAAAAAGGTCCTCACCACCCAAATTCAAGTGAAGGAAGAGCAAAACAAAAAGGTTTTCACCCGCAATGGCGCCCCTCATGAGACCCCGTGCCCTTATCAAACTTCGCGCTCCTGGCAAATGCCCCGACGCCACCCCGTTGCTACGGTGCTGTTCACCGCCATAGTATTTTAATGTATAATAATATTGATAGTACAGTCATTTGATAACAACACGTATAAGTGTCCCGTTGTGCTAACCTAGAAAAATGCCACAAACAGTTGCCCATGTGAGAATCACTCATCGCCCAAGGCGGCGCTGGTCACGTGAAGCATTTTATCTTGTACTTTATGAAGTTATTTGTTATGATATTTATTATAATTATTGCGTGATTACTCCTAATCTATAAATCGTACCAATATAGGTCAGAGCACATTTTTACCGTTAATAAATTTAATGTTATAATTGTCGTCGAAAAGTGAAAATAAAAATCTGGGACCTATATCCTCGGGAACATTTTTGTAGCAATATTAAACCCTAAAAGCCCTTCATATATATATTGGATATGTAACCTTTTATAGTTTCACCGCCAGAGCCGTAGCAATGTTTTCGGTAAATACAAAAGTCCTCACCTCCCAAATTCAAGGGAAGTGCAAAAAAAGGTCCTCACCACCCAAATTCAAGTGAAGGAAGAGCAAAACAAAAAGGTTTTCACCCGCAATGGCGCCCCTCATGAGACCCCGCGCCCTTATCAAACCTCGCGCCCTTATCAAACCTCGTGTTCCTGGCAAATGCCCCGACGCCACCCCGTTGCTACGGTGCTGTTCACCGCCATAGTATTTTAATGTGATTAATGTAAAATTCTAAATTACATTGTTGTACATGTGTATGGGTAACCTTTATGAGCAAAAAGTAAGTCTATATCTCTCATTGGGCCTAAGAGATATTGTCAAAAACAAAAATAAATAAACCATAATAATAAAGTTCATAAATATCGGCAAAAATAAACAAATATAATATGTGTCTCGTTCTACATAGACTAATCATAGTTTTGCTAAATAACTGCAGATCAGTGCTGTTTACCGACAATATTTGAGCCGAACATTTCCGATGCCGCCCGAAGAGCCACTATCTCAATATAGTCATCCAATCAACTATTGAACGAAAATTCCTTTTCCGTCACTGCATATTTAATAGATATTCCAATGGTCCAATATAATTAAAAACAAAATTATCAATTTTTCATTTCTGGTGGGACTTTTTTGAGATTTTCGATTTTTCTAGTTATGGTGAAGGCATTTCCGACCTGTATGTAAAATTTTAACTCGGTAGCGTATCTGGAAGTGGGTTAGAATTTCCGGACATAGCCACAAATATTCATTTTTATATATAAAGAAGATGTCAAACAATAAATGTCGTTATTAAAGTACCCATGATAGTTATTAAATCTTATTAATAGTCAACGGCTTAAGCCTGAATTAGCCGAGCGGCGTAGCGTAGTGGTAACACATGTGTTCTGCGTTGCTAAGGTCTCAGGTTCGAATCCCGTTCAGGCATGGAATTTTTCACAAATTATAATTGTCCTGGCTAATTGCCACAGCAGCAAAGGCCATTAAATTAAAAAACAAGCCTGAATTAAGTATGCGGTAAAATGAAATTTATTTTTTAGTTAAGAGTTAATTATGATCGGTGCAAACGGCCGTTAGTATTTCTTATTAATTAATAAAACAATTGAATATTATACTAAAAAATTAATTTTATCTGGATGCTCTCTTGCTTTCTTGAAGTTCAGGAAGTTATGCCACGATATCAGCCCTAAATATTATACTATCAATTAACATAATTTTAAATGAGATAATAAAATCAACAGTTTGGTTGTGGATGCTTTTAATGTCCTCATATTTGCTTTGCAGATCTGTCAGAATATAAGCTATAATCTGTATGAAATTATGTTAACACTTGAGAAATTTTTGACAACGCCAAATCTAGGAATATAAAGATTTACTACTTAGGTAGATGTATACAATATCGTCATGTTCACAATACAGCCAGGATGCTATATCTCCACAGTCTTACCTCAAGCCGGTAGATGGTACCAGGAATACCTTCTTAGCAATAAATATGATCTGTAAGCCATCCTGAATCTGCCGAGGTTCTCAAAATAGGTGTTACGGGTAAAAATGATTTAATTTTGTGAAGAATATGTGTACCAAGTGGCATTGCATTATCATCAAGTATAATATTTTTCGACGACGGTTCTAAACTAGTAATCAAGTCGAAAAAAATGTTAGCGTATTATTTGAACATTTCTACAAAAACTATACAAATATAAAAGTTATTTGAAACCCATAAATAGATTTAAAACAATACAGAACAATGTTACAGATGCCAATTATTAAGTTATTGAGCGATAATATTTTTACAATAAATGTGTCTACAATTAAAAATATCCTATTAGATAGATAAAAATTCGGTGCAAAATTTGATGTATAGAATGATATTAGTTTAATTTCAGATTGTTAGTTTTGTATAAGAAATTGGTAAACTCTGCGGGTTATACGCAGCCTTAAAGTGCGTTCGGCATAAACTAATAATCTACACATTCTGCATAATTTACACAAGAAGCGTTCGTCATAAAGTTTCTGTGTGCTTTGTGCTACACGAAGATCGTTCGGCATATACTGTGCAGTGCAGTTTGTGTTGCACAATCGTCACAAGTTCAGATCGTACAGCAGTCTGTGCAATAATGTTTTTCGCGGTAAAAATACAAGTTATTATTTCTACAAAACAATATGAGTGAAAACAATCAAGATATCATTGTTTATGCCTGCAGCATTTGCAAAATAAATAGATTAGTTAAAATAAATTGATTTGTAGTCATGTTTGGAACAGTACTCTCTGCATATTCAAACACTTTTTCCAAAATATTTTCTGGTTTGGAAAATTCTTCTGAATTGTCTTCCTCATCAAATAAATTTTTATATTACTTAAAAGCAACGCAAAACCTTCATCTGCCATTTATATATTATCGTACAAAACAATTAGAGGAGACAGATTTGATGTAATCACACATATATAATTCATTTGTTTACAAAAAAAAATATGTATATATAGGTTAGAATTTTTTATTTAAAATTTTTCTTCTCTAATCGTCAGTTTTTTGGAGACAGACATAGACAATTTAAGCAAAATTTACCACCCTCTTTTAAAAAACTAATATTGTAAAAATTCAAACAAAAATCATTTTTATATCTTTATTCAATTCAATAAATTCCATACTTGTTATTTAAACTCGGTTATTGACCTCATTTGATTTTTACACATGTATCCTGCAAATAATAACACTAGAGTTTATTTAGTAACTCCCTACTTATGATATCACATTAGTTCATAGTTTCTGTCTTACTCAGGTGATATGGTCACAGTGTTAATTTTTATTAAATTTTTATTTATTTTTAACTCCTGACTGTCTTTTTGACTACAAATATTTTTATATCTTGCCCATATTTTGACTACTATCTACATTAGTGAGTTTAGTTCTATATTCAATATATTTTCATCAAAATATTTTTTACATGTTCACTTCTTGAACATACCTACCTTCCTAAAATTTTTATAATAAATATTGGATATTTCAAACATATCTTTGTAGGCTGATGATGCGTATACTACAATAAAATACGCGAAACGTTCCAGAAATACCACATTTTATTAATTTTCTGTCTCCAAAAAAACTGACGATTAAAGAAGAAAAATTTTAAATAAGTAATTCACTCGTCAAGAAAAATTACATATATAGGTTAGAATAATAGTTTGAATTATTGCATAATCTGAACAAAGCCTTCGTCTTTGACTTTCTTGCACAGTATGCACAGTTATGCCGATAGTACCTTTAGAAGAAGAGGGCTGGTAAAACTCTCAAATTACCTCAAGAATTTCAGTCCGCCCCTGTTTACACTAAATACCGTACTTAAACTGTTACTAATCGTTGGACTGAGACCCGAGAATACTGAAAAGTTTTATAGTGTCATTTTAGCTAGTCCAGTGTGGCTGTAAAATCTGAGCTTATCTGGGATCAGATTGAAGAGCCCCTCTCAAAGACGGTATGTTGCCGCCGCTGCGTGGCCGGGATCAGATGTACCGGTAAAAGGGTTCGATGATGGTAAAGAGCTCGGATAACAGGGGCGAAGTGCCGCGGCAGGAACTGTCACACTGCCGTCGTCTCTCACTCCATATCACATAGCGATATATTTTGAAAAGTTTATACGAACATTGCCGCCTGCCGCCTGCCACTCTCGCAATTTCCTAGTCCGCCAATAAAAACTATTCCGACACACATCAGCTTCACCGTTTTTATATATGGCTTTTTAAAACTGGCTTCATACTATGTTCAATTGGACTAAACTTTTTCATGTAGAACTGGAAAATATTTGACGTTTATATATCTGTTATATTAATGGAATATACAAGCACATTTTAAAATAATAAATAAATAATTGGTTTCCAATGTCTAGGTGGCGTATTAAAGCAGAAAATATATGAAAAAAACACAAAATGGTTAGAGCGACGTTTGGAGCGGTTTGAATATCCTTGTATAAACAGGTACTTATTTAAAGGCGCGTCCTCACTTTGCCGCTATTTGCCAGTTGGCAAAACCAAATTGGCAAAGCCAGTGGCTGTAAAAACGCCCACATCTGTGTTGGCATTTAGTTTAGTTGCACAATGTTCACCGAGGAGGATTTACTAATTGCTTCAGCTGCTGTTATCATACTTGACAGTGAAGAAAAAACACGCAAATTGCGCAAACGACGGTTTTAGGTACGTCCAATTCTTCAAAGTAGATCACGATATAGAGCACGTGACTAAATGAAAGATTTAGTATTGGACGATGTGGACGAATTGAATCTCGAGTACAGAGGATGTGGTTTCAAAAACTTTTTTCGAATAAAAAGCGATTTTGAAGTTCTTCTAAATTTGATTACACCAAATATCAAGAAGGAAGATACGTCATTCAGCAGTCTGAAAGAAGATACGTTACAACGGAAGCCTGAAGCCGCGTGATGCCAGTGGTTGGCACGACCCCACTCTCCTTATTGGCTTTCTTTGAAGGAGACCGACACTCGAGCGATTCTTGTAGGCTCGCCGCTGGCACGGTGGCACGTGCCAACGATCACGTCTACATTACTTCTGGCATTGCCAAATGGCCTTGCCAACTGCGGCATAGTGTGGACGCCGCTTAAGTATTAAATACTTGAGGCAGAGTCAACCGCAAAGCTGACTGCACAATATTGGAAGATGAATATTCTGGAGATTCTAACCAGTGTTCCTGTGCTCCGAAAACAACCGTATTACCATGGAACTATGGCTCTTTAAGCACATTTTAAACTATGATGTTTTCTTTGAAATTTAAGATTATAAATAAAATCAGACTAAAAGTCTTTTTTTAAAAATTGATGTGAAGTGTGAATTTCCACAAATTTCAGGGTTTTGTAGGTAACTAGTATGAAAGTCTTTAAAACTCATTAGTGCTCAGCGCAGACATATATATATATATATATATATATATATATATATATATATATATATATATATATATATATATATATATATACATATATATATTTATCCTGAACTGAGCAAATTCAGTACGATATAAATATACGATACGAAGATTTCCTCTTATATTTCGGGATTGCGCTAAACTGACGCTTCTATCGTAAAGTTTGACATTTTTGACTGTATACATGTTCAGAACGTTTAGACGTACGAGCGCTATTAGTGTTGTTTACAGTAACTTGAAAAAAATAATCTCGGCTAAAAATGGAATTAAATCGGAAAATTTTCGAGCAATTATTTTTTACAACTTTCGACGTGGATTAACCCAACAACAGTGCATCGATGAACTTAATTCGACTTTTAGTGAAACACCATAAAGGACTACAGTTTATCGATGGTTTTCCGACTTCAATCGTGACCGTAGTTCGCTTAAGGACGAATTTTGTGAAGTTCGTCCAAAATCGGTTGTTGTTCCGAAAAACATTGATGCATTAGTGGGACCAGCATACATTGACTATTGCATGAACATTTGGCTGTCAAAAAAATTTGTTCGCGTTTGATTTCACATAATTTGACAATCGCAGTAGAAAAATCCTCAATCGGAGTGGAAAAAGTTTATCGAAAATTGGTTCAAACGTATGCAAAAAAGTATTAATCTTCATGGAGAATATTTTGAAAACCAATAAAGCAACTTTTGTTGATAAATAATTGTTTTTGATCTCAAAACCTGAAATATAAAAGTCAACACTCGTTTACATATTTTTCTAATTTTACTGAGATTTTCAAGCTCTTTAAGGCATTTCATGATTTTATCAAAACATGCCAATGAAAAAATTACGGTCATCGAAATGCGTGTCCCCTTGCCAAGAGGGTATACAATATGGGACTATAACGAAAAATAAGTAATTAATAGCACATCCCTATAGAAGATAAATAGTTTTGCACAATTTAGCATTTAAATTAGAAACGTGATGGTCCCATTTCAAATGAGGATTATTATAGACACCTAAAAATTTAACTCAAACCAGATTATTATAGTTATGTTTTTTGTCTATACATTTTGCATTCCTCTCATTTAATTTCTCAGACAATTTATTTGATAGAAACCAGTTGTTTGTTATACATAAATGATCATTTGAAACGTGTTGCGAGAGTTTTAGTGACAATGATGGTTATAAGGGTCGCATCGTTATATGATAGATTTAATTTTAATAGCAGAAGAGAAATCATTAAAGTAAATTAAAAATAGTAATGGACCTGAAATTGAACTCTGGGGTACTCCATAGCTAAGTTGGAGTGAATCTAACTTAGAATTATTTATTCAAACTGTTTTCTATTAGTTAGGTATGATTCTATAAGTAAACAGTTATTATGATTGAAACCGTACATAGTAAGTTATGTCGAAGTTAATGCAGTAGCGTGGCTTAGTGCCATTGAGCTTTCCCGCTATTGAACATATTGCGCTCTTTTTACTGCACATTTTGCGCCCGCCAGCAGTCGCGGGCTCTGCGGGCCCGTATCTCCGCCCCTGCTATTATATATGTCCGAGAAACATTTCTTGGTTGTCTTATTATATGCGAGAAGGTACTCCTATTACTAGGTACTACTATTTTTTTATACTTGGTAATTATGCATGGCACATACTATTGGCTAAATATGTTGTGTGCCACAGGCAGAACAATTCAAGCAGGATTAATCTCAAAGGCCCAAAAACCAATTATTTTGCTAAAAATATTTTTTAGTTTTACATAGTTTCGGCTCTCTGCAACAGAGGAGCCTTAGGGCAAGTTCTCCTCTGCTCCCTAGTTAATTGGGCAGAATGCAACGTTTATGAATTCGGTCCTTAGCTTCTATTTCATTCTTTTCTCTATCTGTCTCAGTTTGCATTCGTATTGTGGCTTTAGTAGTTACAGTTGTTCAATCTGTATAGTTGCCTCGAAGGATCGGCAATAAGCAATTTGTGTTAGTGATGCCAAAAGTCCACACGTCTAAGAGTAGCCAAAGAGAGAAGGTAATGAAATTCAGTTTTTATTTTTCAAGTAAAAGGGTATACGAGGTATTTAAAATTAATAAATTCTTATAACAATTTTTATTGGCAACCTAATAACGAAACGACTTTGTCCCCCAAGGAAGTAGTTTCTTTCAGAATCTACACAATGGCGGATATATTTCTCCCATAACTTCCTTTTAGTGGTTGGTTTTCTGGATGTTACTCACAGTACCAAAATGATGGTCTTGGATTTTAATTCTTGTGAATATGAAAAAGTCACGCGCACTTAAATTAGAGGAGTAAGGGGGTTCTGAAACCACAGGAACCCACTTTCTGGCCCAAAAGTCGGTTACAGAGAGTGCCGTATGACATGGAGCGTTTCATGATGCAGCTTCAAACAGTCAGAAATCTCAGTACTACGGGCTTAACCTTTCTCCTGAGGCTTTGGAGGACTTGACAGTAATTCTGATGAATTACCTTGTTCTTAAGGTACAAATTATTTAATCAAAATTATTCGACTGTCGAAGAGACAAATAAGCATGAATTTGATTTTAGATTTGCTTATTCTTATTTTTTTCGGGCTGGCAGAATCTTTATTGTGTCACACTTCTTGCGATCTCCCCAGAGTGTATATGCGTCGATACTTGGGAGGTACGCGATAAAATGTAATATGTATCTGGTTATAGATTCCCTTTGGATCTATACTCACAGCTGAGCTTCCTAATGGAACAAAGCCATCCAAATAGAGGGAATCTATCCATATATTGGGGGTATGTGCAATTTGTTTTTTCTAGTTTAGGTATACGTGATCAAAAAAGTTTGGAGACTCTAGATAGAATTTATTTCTGTAAACCCGTTTTAATTTGTCGAAACGGGCTGTTCTGAAGTTTTATACAAAATTTAATTGCATATTGCTGGTCAGTTCGATTTTTGTGATGCACCACTAAAACATGTATTTGCATCACTTGTTGCAAAACCGCATGTATTAACGTTATTGAGTTGAATCTTGTACTGAATATAGGAGAGGAACGCACGTCTGGACCAGTGTAGTTTCGTCTCTATAGTGTTGTCACTTACGGATTTACGAAATAAGTCTTATTTCTTTTTTCATACATGTGTACTTTAAATTGTGTAGCAATAATTCTTGGTACATTTCCGAAGAGAACGTTTTTTTCTGACAGTCGAATTTTCTTGTTTGAGAAGTTTTTTGATTTAAACAGTAATTTCCTTAAAAGCTTAAATGTTAATGTTTTTAACTTTGCTAAACTCTTATTAAACATACTTCTGTTTGGAATAGAAAAAAAAAAGTTTTTCCCTTTAGAATTAAATTTAATTCATTTTAAAAAGGGTATCCTTCTAAAAAAGGACACCTCTATGTAATCTGATTTACGGAAGCTCTTAGTTATAAAAACAGTATAAAAGGACTAAATTCTTAGTGACTTTTAAGTCCTTTTAGTGTACATCTGATCCCTGCACTCAGTGGAGCTCGTTAAAAAGGGTCAGCTTAAAAATACCTTAGAACAGAAACGTTACATCTTAGATTAATCAGTTTTATAGTGTTTCGTGGCTTGTAAAAATAGGTTTAAGTGGAACTATTATGGCAGTCGATAGTCGGTAAGCACTATAAGTTATGCCATTAAATATACATACTATAAATGTAGTCCTGTTGTTTAAAATTAACAGTTCGTGTTTATATTTAAATAAAGCTATCGGTTGAAAATACAGTTCAAAATCGCTTTTAAGCATATAGTTTTGCTATAAGCTTGTTAATTACCAAATTTTCACGAAAATCAATATGTTCAGTTGTTCATATCCTAACGATATCTTTGCTTTATTACTGTTTTGAAACATGAACAGAGAGAGGAACTAATGTGTCAGAACTGAAGAAATTAAGAAACAGTCACAATTATCTAATACAAGTATATTTCCAAGTCCATTATTCATACTCCGTTTGACACACGGGTTTATTCTCTAAACAAGGCGTTAAAATCTTAACGTCAAAAAGTGCCGTTATTAATTTTTAACACCATTTTAAACGTGAATGCTATTCGCTAAGCATTTGTATTAAAATTTTATTGCAGGTCAAGGGTCTACAATAAGCGCATGTTAAGGATAACTTTAATAGTTAACGCCGCTGTTTATCTGCAAAAATATTGAATCCGAATCTAGCTAATGCCAAGCTAATAGAATAAACTGAAGAAAATGAAAGGACATGACACTAAATATAGATTGTAGAGTAGTACTATGAATGTATCATTTTCATGCTGGTGTTGGAAGCGTGGAACAAGAAATTTTACCAATAGGATCGCTCTATTTTGAAAAAAAGAAAGTACCATGGTGTGGTAGGCGCGATGTCACAAGCGTGGTCTCGCTTAAAGTCCAAAACTAATATTTTTGGGCACCAGACGATATGTAAATAAAAGTCGGCAGCACGAACCGCCACGTCCTACTGTTACAAATTCTGCACGTTTTCGTTCACCTGTATCGCGATCTTCCTGAAATCCGCTTCATTCCCTGTCAGTAAAATCTATTGCGTTGCCATTAATCAAAGGACTGAATGCCCAACTGGATTGGCCCATAAACAAACGCATACATACTTGGGTCTGCTCCAGTCTCTTTAAAACCTATGCGTTGCGTAACTCAAAGAAACAGACACCTATCTAGATCGGCCCACAAAACCGGCCCAACATACGCCAATACAGCTGCTGTATTCAATCATAACTAAATTACTCAGCGTACTTACAGTTTTCCGAAGTAATCAACCACTAAACTAAAACATCACACCGAATTGTCTCACTGTATTACACCTAACACAGCCGCTCAATGACACTGCCCGCTAGCTAATGCATATCTGTGTACGACCAGATATTTAGCAAGTCTATGCGAATTCTCGTCGAAAAATAGACATTCTCGGACACAACAATTCAAGAATTACACAAAAATAAAATAAATTGTAACAATGTTATCATTGTTACTTGGAATGTCTTACTTATTATTTACTTTATAGCAAAATTGTATATTATAAAAACTGTGTAAAATAAAAAACAAATATTTTTTTGTAGAATGCATTTTTTAAATAGGATAAATATTTGGGAGCTGTGGACAGAGGTGGACTGGAGAATAAAATATGCCTGGTAAATTTTGGAAGATGTCGCTAACCTTAAAAATAAATGACGAAACCTATAAAACCAAATATATTCAAAATATGTTAAAAATCTGGCAGTTGGTTTTATTTATTTATTAAGGAAGTCGCATTTACAGGTTTAAACCTAAATAATACACAATGAAATAAATTCGTACATAATAATTTCATACAAAATTAAGTACAATATATAAATTATTTCATTCTTACTAAGGGAGTTAAAATTATTTCTTTTAATCACGACTAGTGTTGAGTAAAAAGTATCTTCTGTGTTATGAACACTGCAACAGACAGAATTATACAGACGATAGGTTCTGTGAATGGTGACATCAGTTCCGTAGCAGGTCCTGGATACTATAAAGGTATATGTTGTCGTCGAGCGAATATATACCATTACCTGTATCCTTTCTAAAAGTTCTCGTGAAGGAATAAATCCATTGATGAGTTTATGAAGTAGGCGTAATCCTCACAAATCCCGCGTCATTCGAAGTGACAGTACCGACTAATTGTCTCCGTTGATGACAAGAAAAGAGTACTTTTGGAGGTATGGAATGGCCATAAGAGAAGCAGAGAGGAAGAGAAACGTAGGAACAAATATAGCAGAAGAATTGAGAAGGAGGGATAAGGAGGTACAGGAACAAGAAAGAACATACAGAATAGACAAATCGTGGAGCGTGAAAAGATAAAGAGATAAGAGTGAATGGAATACCGAGATACTTGAAGGGGAAAGGATGAAGATCAGGGGGTAGAGTCAGGAGGATAGCGAAGGTAAGATACGGCAACGAAGAGAGGAACAATAGGTAGTGGGCAAAGCCAGGGGACAAGCTCTGCAGAATGTGCAAGGAAGAAGAGGAAACCTTGGAGTATTTAGCTAAGACGTGCAAGGAAGCCGGGATGAGAATAGGTAGAAAGAGACACTGGAGGAAGAACAAATAAATTAGATACAAAATATTGTAAAATTATCAAATGTCAAATATTGTACGTTATATTATTTTAATTTTATTTTATAATGGTTAATACCCTAAACGACGCAAGACCTAGGGAAATAAAGAATTGTCTCCGTTGATCACGAAATAGCTAGGTGTAATTGACGAGCGCTTTGTAAAGTAGGAACTTAACAAACCTATCCTGAAAATGTTCTAAGCGGTTGGAATATGTGGATTGATATGGATTCCATATCACAATTGCATACTCGAGGTGACTTCTAACTAGTGCGGACTACAATGATTTAATGGCAACATAGTTGGTGAAATCAGAAGTATTCCTTTTAATGAAGCCAAGCATCTGGGTTGCCTTTTAACAACTGCATGCAATATGCTTATCAAAAGAAACACCACTAGTAAAAATAACTTCGAGATCTCTTACTTCATCAACTTGCTTAAGGCGAGTCCCGCTGATCGTGTAATACAAAGAGGATGTTATACGTTTTTTTGGAAAAATATATGGAATAACTAGGGATATGCGATACTGAGAAAGTATCGATAATATCGAATAAAAAGTATCGATACCGGTATCGTATCGAAAGAAAATATCGATATTTTCAAGCATCGAAAGGAAAAATTTATATATTTTCTATAAGACGTAAAAATCATTTTATTCTTATAATAACAATTTAATTATATTACAATAATAAATAGATTAAAGTATAAAGGCTATTCCAAACGTTTAGGCGGAACTAAATGGGAATTTCGTTCTTTGAGGTTGTCACGAGTTACGAGAACGAACCTTGCTGGGTTATTTCATTTTCAGGTTGGTATGTGAAAATTTAAAATTCCAACAGTGCAACTGTTCTGTGAGTGGAACCATGGAAACGAATGATATTTATTATAAATTTTAATACATATTTTGAAGACAAAAAAAAATAAATAAATGGGAAATTTTTATTGAGAATGACAAAAAATTAATATGCAATGAAAAACATTTTATAATGACAATCAATTTAATATAGAATTTTCAATGTGAGTATGATTTACAAAGCTTAAACAATATGACCAAAATTCGGAATTAATAGATAAAAATTACTAGATTTCAAAATATAGTTCCGCCTAAACGTTTGGAATAGCCTCTATATGCTGTTCACTTTTGTAAAAACAAACTAACAGGAAATTTTGATTTAAGTAGTTTGCATCTTTGAAATTATATGTCAGGTTGGTATTAAAAAATGGTAAGGCAATGGCGCCTATAGGTCAGAGCGATTGTTTAAAATGTAATTAAACAATCCACTCTTCTTCATTGCACCGAGAAAAAGCAATTTAGTAAGCCTTTTGCCCAGAAGCATATTACTGTCTGCATACAGTGGCTCTTGCTTTCGAAAATAAGCGCTCTGGTCGCTACTACAGACAAGAATTTCTGAGCAATTTTATATAAGTTAGGGAAGACTATTTTCATATCGTGCCAAAACAGTAGCGGATTGAATTTTTCAAATACAGTGATAGTCCATGTTATGTATGTTCAGTTTTGTTAGAACCACGTTGGTCTGTGCCTGATTTTAGTTTCCTCTTCCCATGTGCAATATCAGTATGTGCACAATGCCAGAAAAAAAAAGAACTGTTCGATACGATACTGGGTCAAATGTACTGATATTAGTACCGGAAGATTAGTATCGATACTAAAATCGCGATATCGAATGAAAAATATCGATACTGTTATCGTATCAGTAGTATCGGAACATCCCTAGGAATAACACTTAAGCCTCATTCATAGCTCATGTTTTAATCGACAACGCGTAATTCATAGTGCATAATGTTAATGGATAATGTTAGTGGCTAAGCACAACACTTTAGTACCATTCATAGCTCATGTTTTAATAGATAAATCGATCTAGCTGCCATCTACACGCAATAGAAATTACTAAACAATTTATAATAAAAAAATCTGGTTATTAAATATATGTATTGTTTTTTTATTAATTTACTTCTAAAAAGAACCAAAATAATATTTATTAAGTTAATCTTTATATATAAAAGACAATATTTGTGGCTATGTCCGGAAATTCTAACCTACTTCCAGATATGCTACCGAGTTGAAATTTTGCATACAGGTAGGGAATGCTTGCATCATAACTAGAAAAATCGAAAATTTCAAAAAAGTCCCATCAGAAACGAGAAATTAATAATTTTGTTTTTAATTATATTGGACCATCGAAGTATGTATGATGCGTTCAGCGAGATCGCGGGAATTTCGTTTCAATGGTTGTTTGGACAACTATAGTAAGTTCGTGAAACATCGTTCAATGTCGTTCGGTGCGATTCATCATTACTCTGCTCTAGCTGATAAGATTTATATATTGTTATTTAGTAAAATTTTTGATTAGTTTATGCAGAGCGAGACTAAAGTGGAGCACCTGTTTTCTGGTTTTTAATTTTAGGGCATTTTTATGAACTTTGTTATTTTTATTTATTTTTTTTTCTATTCTTTTATTTAAATGTTTAAATATAATAGTAAAATCTTTTATATATATATATAAAACAGAAAATCTGTGTGTACCGAGTTGGAATTTGGTATATAGGTAGGAAATGCAGTCAATATAAGGAGGCAAATTGAAAATCAGAAGAAAAAAAATGGTATCACTTAAGACGTAGACTTAACAGAAAAATTGCTTATACAGTGAAACCTCTATCTATCGTTTTTGAAGGGACCTATTGAAATAAACTATGGATGCGGGAAAACAATGAAAAACACATTAATACATATTTAAATGTTTAATATGTACGTACATATATATTCTAAATAAAATTTTAAATAAAAAATATCGTAACAAAATAAAAAAGGAAGCTGCATGCCGACAAAAAAAATTATACTTTGTATTGTATATAATCTTTCATCGTCATTTGCTTTTTGGCTTTTTATATTGCCGTAAGAAATCAATATTCTTTCGGTGTTACAAATTAAATTTTTTTCGGCATCAGTTATCGAATGCGCATAAAAAAAGTTTTCAATTTGAAAAAACACGAAATTTGCTGCGTAATTTAAACGATGAATGCGGTAAAATGATACAGAGAGAAATGATCGATGCGATCTATTTTTGCGTGTTTTGTATGAAATTAATTCGGAACCGCAAGAAATAACGATATAGGTATACGGGAAAATTATTATTCGAGGAACGATAGATAGAGGTTTCACTGTAATAAGAAAACTAATATTTTTTTTTAATGATTTTTATTTTATTGGATTGATTTACGGGAGTTACGAAGGGACAACCTAAAACTAAACTTTTGAAATATCTCATTTACTTTTGACTTAACAGCAAAAACGCACATGAGAAAAGCTGTTTAAAATAAAAATATAAATACATGTTATCCTATACATTTTTCAATTGGTTAAGAAGCAGGGGAAGGGAGATGGGGGAGGTGCTAAAACTAAAATACTGGAAATATCTCGCTTATTATTTACTTTACATCAACAATTTATAAAGATAATTTATAAAGACTTTGATTGAAGAACGATTATTTTCTGTTTAGTGTAGCTTCTGAATATTTAGGGGGACAGAAGGAGCGCTACTTATAAACTTGAAATATCTCTTAATATTGACTTAACATTAAACATGTGTATAACAGAAGTTGTTACAATATCAATAATATAAATAAATAAATAAACAAATCTTTTCTGTTTAATCTTCTTCTGTATATAGGTATATCATTTATAAAATTTTCTTATATATGTATATAAATACATGACCTGACTGACTCATCAACGTTCAGCCCAAATCACTAGACCTAGAAACATGAAATTCGAGAAGTATATTTCCTCCATGTCGTAAGCGATCACTAAGAAGAGAATTTTCGAAATACGACCCCTAAGGGGCTGTTAAGTGATTTCAGGGATTCCTCAATATCTCTTAGGCCCAATGAGATATTGACTTAGTTTTTGCTTACAAAGGTTACACATACAAATGTTAAGAACTAAATTCAGGATTTTGTTCTAATCAACCCTTAAAGGGATAAATTTATTATGTATTCGGAGTGAATTATAGAACCCTTCGTATTTCCTATGTATGTTGAGTTATAACATTGTGTTTTGGCATATAGATGTCTTTTTAAAATCTTAGAAACTTCTTGACAGTTTTCTTTTAAATTTTCACGCCTAAAAGGGTAAATTGGTATTTTTTATTCAATAGAACGCCCCCTGGACATAGAAACATGAAATTCGTGGAGGAAGGAATGTTCCTTCCATGATGTGAGCACCTATTAAGAAAGATTTTTTTTAAATTCGACCCCTAATGTGGTGAAATGTTTCTTTCACGGATTCCTCAATATCTCAGACCTATAATGAGATATCGACTTGGTTTTTGGTTACAAAGATTACCCATACACATGTACAAAAACGAGGTTCAGTATTTTGCTCTGATCAACCCATACAAGGCAAATCTAGATTCAAGGATATTCATAAAACCCTTCAAGTGACCTGTTTCATTTCTTTTTGGCACATAGGCGTCTGTTTAAAATCGGTATATGTATTAAAACTCAAAAACGGATAAACCGATTTTAGTGCTATTTGCAACAGCGTATTCCAAATTTGTCTGGAAAGATTTTAAGCTATATATCATCGCGGTAAGACACCAGGTTTCCGATCAATTAAGAAATATTTAAACTATAAAAGATACACATATTCAAAATATACCTATATTA
The DNA here is from genome assembly GCA_963971575.1 of Liopterus haemorrhoidalis. Lineage (NCBI taxonomy): Eukaryota > Metazoa > Arthropoda > Insecta > Coleoptera > Dytiscidae > Liopterus > Liopterus haemorrhoidalis. The sequence continues at coordinate 16,895,752 of OZ020621.1, forward strand.
ACGAATTTTGGGTTTAATATTGCAACAAAAATGTTCCCGAGGATATATATCACAATTTTCTTTATTTTCATTTTAGACGACAATTGTAACGTTAAATTCGCTATTGAACATTATTGTAACCCCCTAAAGCAATACGAAGAAAACTTACTTCGGTGGCAAGAATATTTACTAACGAAAAAAAGTGCTCTGATCTATATAGGTACGATTTATAAATCAGGAATAATTACGAAATTATAATAAATATCATAAAAATTATAATAAATAATTTCGTAAGGTGCAACATAAAATGCTTTACGTGACTGGCGCTGCCTTTGGCAATGATTCTCACATGGGCATTTTCCTAGGTTAGCACATCGGGATACTTATACGTGTTGATATTAAATGTCTGTACTACCAATGTTTACAAAGAAATTCGTACTTAAATTATTTGTATAAGAAGCACATATTAATACAATTGTAGATTAAAACAAATAAATATATTTGAATATAAAACGATTCGTAGCAACCAGTCTTGAACCGATTTCGAAATGGGCCAGATCTAAGCGGGCTACGACTACTTTATTTCGGTAGCGAAGCAGCGGGTACACTGCTAGTTATTAAATAAAATAACTATAATGTTTTTGAACCTACTCACTCTAACCTAACTTTTTGATTTCACAAAAAAAAGTTAACTTTTGTTTCAACCCTGTTTACCAGAAATGTTAGTCTAAAAATCTGAAAAAAATCTCAATAATGTACATTGATGGAAACCAAAATAGTTCAAAAGAAATTTTTGCCAGATTAATTTTTTAATTCTTGAAAAAATACATATTTTATTTTAAAAGTTCATGTAGTATTTTAAGGAAAAGCTCTTAGTACATAGAATAACAAACTGTATATTATTTTCAAAATATTGTTCATATTGACTTGATTACCGCAAAAAAAAAAAATGTTCCACACATATAGCTGCTTTAACTTGGGTACTAAATACCTGAAAAACACTAAAATATGTGAAAATTCACACTTCACATCAATTTTTTTATTAGATTCAACACATTTACTAATTAGTACATCATAAACTGCAGCCAGAAGTCTTTTTATAATTTCCTGTATAATATATTCGTCTATTTTGAAATGTATCACTGTATACTGCACTGTATACCTGTATACCACTCCACATCTATTTTTCAATATTAGTTTCAACATTTTTATTAATAATTATGTCACAAGCTGCATCCACAAGTCTTATTCGAATTTCAAGTATAAAATATTCCTTCATTTTGACAGTTGTCAGTGTTTTAATGTTAATGTTAATGTTAGAAGTTTGAGGTATACAAACTTCTAACATTATGCGTTAAATCTTTTCTTATGCTTATCCACTAAATTGGAGCTATGAATGCTTATACGGAATTGTGTAGAACTAACATTGTTATGCATTAACATTAACACTATGAATTACGTACTATCTATTAAAACATGAGCTGTGAATGATACTTTAGCCTCGTTAAGAAATAGACAGTTTGAACTGCACCACGCTGCCACTATATACAGGCTGTTCTGTAAGTTAACAAACTTGGCAGGGGAGTTAACCACTGAATAAAGTTTCAAATCATCAACGAATAAAAGAGAACTGCTTTTAAGGATATCTGCACCTATGTCATTTATAAACAGGGTAAATTATATAGGGCCCAAGTGCTTTATAAGTTTTGTTATAAGATAGGAGGAAATCCTACCTTCAATTTTAACACCACCAGTAGAAATAACAATTTTTGTTTTAAACAGGAACATTAATTTACTGCAGCCTTTGTATCGATCCTGGTTGTAATACTGAATTTGATATCAATTTTGATATGATTAAACCATGGATAACCTTGGACATAACATAGGAAAATCTACCTAGAATCGCACAAAAAAATAAACATTATAATGTTTATTTTTTTGGAGCTCATGACATTTTTGGTCTCCGATTTCATACAGCATGCCTTTTGGAGGAGAGAATATTTACTCTGTGACAACAAAAAAGGGATGGTGCTAAACCCCTGCACGCTTTCCGGTCATAGGGAAAATTGCATTTCCACTTCTACAAAATTTTTGTGTTTTTCTCTGATTTAATATTGCTTGCCCTTTTGTTAAAAGAAAGTTATAACAAATTTAAAGTCTTCTAATTATAGGCATGCTGTATGAAAACGCGGAAAATCATATTTTTTTATTACAAGATCACATGACCGTTTGAGCCCTTTGGGACCCTCCGAATCGCATGCATATATTTAAAAGACTTTAAATTTGTTATAACTTTCTTTTGACAAAAGGGCAAGCAATATTAAATCAGAAAAAAGCACAAAAATTTTGTGTTTAAGTGGAAATGCAATTTTCCCTATGACCGGAAAGCGTGCAGGGGTTTAGTACCATCCCTTTTTTGTTGTCACAGGGTAAATATTCTCTCCTCCAAAAGGCATGCTGTATGAAATCGGAGACCAAAAACTGTCATGAGCTCCCGGTCTATTATATCTGTTTCTATATTTTTGGTAAATGGCCATAAACGTTGTTAAAGAGATTACGAGTGTTTTGACGCTAAACATGAAAAATGATGTAAGTTAGATTTGGGTTGCAAATTTAACCTTTTAGTGATGAAAATGGCTCTTCAATAAGTAAATGGTATTGATCTCTTTTATGCACATCACAGATAATTGGTGGAAACGGCGTAAACAATTAAATTAGACTTTTGCTGTCAAAATGAAAAATTTGATTACATGAAAAAGGCAGGTCATTTTCAGCCATTAGAGACACGGAGTGAATTGTTCAAAACATCTTCATCACTACTTTACAGTCCTAGAAGTTTAGTATCCTCCACGATTAGTCTCGACTCTTCTCTGTTCCTGGCCTTCTCATTTCAATTGTCCTCTTTGAATGTTCTCAGATTACCTATAATTATAGTTGAAGGTAATGGGATTCGGACCAGTCAGAAAATAAAAACAAATTTATTAACTTCACAACCGTATAGTTCGTTTTTGGTTTGTTGAGTCGAAATTGTAGTAGGTGTTTCGGAACTAGGGAGTTTCTTGGAAACAAGACAGAATCGGTATTATCCAGATTTGAAACAATATATTTAAACGGAAAAGAGTATATAGCTTGTTTGTTTGGTTTAAGCAGAACTAGGTTTTGAATTCTTTTACGGATTAAGTGCGGTTTTTGATCATTTTGTTTAGCAAAAGCCCACTTCCAACCTTAAAAAAACTCATGACAACTTAGCAAAATGAAAATTCTAGTTAGTTCCGTTGGTTTGGTTTAAGCGGAACTAGATTTTGAATGTTTGTAACTTTTACGGATTAAGTGTGGCTTTTTTGATCATTTTGTTTAGCAAAAGCCGTATTTTGTTTAGAAAATTCTAGTTATTTCCATTTAAACGTTGTGAATAGTCTATAGTAAAGTATTTATGTATAAAGTAAAGAAAAAGGCAAAATTCTATTGGGAAATATGGTTACGTACCAATTATACTTTATTTATAACAAGTAAGGTTTAAAAGCAAGGTTGTGTGACGTTTTCTGTCAATTGTAGATTACATTTTACAATTTACATTTATCACAATGATGAAAAAAATTGCTTGTGACGGCAAAAATTGCTAAGGCATAGGTGTGCGGGAATAAAGATCTGGTACAACTATGATCGCTGTTCAACAAAAAATAAAAGACTATTCATAATAGGTAATTCCCGAAATAGTATAAAAAGGGGCGATGCAACTACATTTAGTTCCACGTGATATGCATCCCTTTAATATTGTGACGATGCACAAGTGACCGTCCCAAAAAAACGAAATTTTAACAACGCGACAGTGGTCTGCTGTCCACATTTTTCCCATTCGGGGGACCCGGGTTTGACACCTTCGGAGGGCGGATGTATTTTTTTGTTTTTGTTTTTGGGATAGGTTGGGGCCTATCCTAAATGATTTTAATAAAATTTAAAATTTAATCGGCCTTAATTTTTTTTTTTAAATTAAATGCCTTAAATTGTTTATTTAAAATTTTTCTGTGAGGATGTAGTTGCCTTCACCCCTAATGCATGGCGTTGACGGTCGTTTTTTGTATCTCGTCAACACAGTGGCAATCGGATACATAGACGTGACCAGGTAGTTGCCTTCACACCTAATGGGTGGCGTTGACGGTCGTTTTTTGTATCTCGTCACACAGTGGCAATCGGATACATAGACCTGACAGGAAAATTTCAAAATAGATTATCTTCCAGCAGAGGTAGTAAATCTCTGCAACTAGTGAACAGGCGAATAGGGGTAAGTAAACCGAGCGTTATTTAATTCTGAATTTTTTATAGTGTTATTTTTGTATTGTTTTGTGATTTCGAAGTGTTGCGTTCTGACCCTGCTGCGTATGCCCCAGCTTTGACAGACGCCCCGCTTCTCATCACGGACAATAATTGTCCTACTCGAGGGTGGAAAATTGTGTTGTGGTTTTGAAGTGTTGCGCCCTGTCAAGGTTTGCGTCCGTTCCAGCTAAGACCGGGTGCACTACTTCATACCACGCATAGAGTAGGGCGGGGAGATCTTTTTCTAGCCCGAGGGTGGTAGTTTGACTGGCATTTGGAAGTGTTGCGCGCTGGCAAAGTTTGCGTTTGTTCCAGCTTCGCCAGACGTATCATTTCCCACGCGGATAGAGTGTCGCGAGGAAGGGGGGGTGTTGTTTTCTTTATATAGCCGACGTCGCCCACGAAGGACGCCCCAACAGAGAGGACCAGGGACGGAGAATCCTACGTTAGGCTGTTTTATATTTTTTGTTTTGTTTTGTAATACTATTGACAAATATAAATCCGGGTTAAAAGTTTCTTGCTGTTTCTTTGGTGTGTGCCTATGCGAGAGAGTGTTTGTGTTATCTTGGAACCCGGACCTCGCTCCACTGAGAAATCCGAGCAATCGATTGGCGCCCGAATACCCATAAGTGAAACAAGTACAGGTAAGCGTCATTTGCGACCGAACTACACGACCCGCCAGATCGTACAGGGTATCGAAGTAGGAGCGTCGCAATATATTTGACGGAAAAGGTTAAAAAAAATTATCAAAAAAAGGAAGTATTTTGTTCACGCCCGTTCACAGACGATGTATAATTTCGTACTCACACTCCCGCCTGGTCACGGCCCGAAGTGCCATTTTTGTTTACGTTCATACGGGTCACGTCGTCACTCATCGTGTTCCGTTAAATTTCACTTTTTTCGGTTCTTTTCTCGTCCACAATTCATCATCAGTAATATACAGTAGCGGACTGGCAAAATTTTGAAAATTGGTATAAATCGGTCCCATTGGGTCTAAAGCCGGCCTCATTGGTTAAGGATCCGCCCCTTTGATTCAAGAATTGGGCCTATAGGGACTGACCCACCAGCAAATTGCCCGGTGTTCCGCCGGGCCAGTTCGTTATTGGCAATATGCCACTTGTAACTACGGATTTCATGTGTATCATATTTTTACCGACCGCCAACATATATAAGGGAGGTATTGTGATGATACCGATTTTGACATTTCGAGATTTCAATGGATCTCTACGAATTTAGGTCCCTACATAACGTTTTGACTATTTTTAGCATGATGTGTGTGTCGGTCTGTCTGTCTGTCTGTCTGTCTGTGTACACGTGTAGAGTAAATTCGGCTAAAAGGATTTTTATGAAACTTCATATTTAAGCTTTTGACATCAATGACACAAGTTGATCAACTAAAAATCGGTTGTCTAGATCTAGATTATCGATTTTAATATTTTTGCGAATATTTCACAACAGAAAAATATTTCGAAAAAAATTATTTAACAAAAGTTGCTATAAAAGCAATAAACAACTTTTATTTGAGACATTTTTTGATAAAACGATAATTTTGAAAAATTCTTCGAAATCTATTTTTTATACTTATATGTAACGTTTCCATGGTCATTGTGGCGCCCGTTGCGCTGGTTTCGTAGGAGAGACACAGGCGTCGCGGCTTCACATAGGTCTACGACTAAGATCGTAGGACCCGCCACACGTGGTGACTAATAAACGGTTCTGCAGAGTAAATTGTTAAGTGTGCCGATATAACCTGCAGCAGAATTGCTGGTAAATCGTTGGAAAAAGGGCCCGTTACTTCAGAGCAGAGTTATACTCACAAACATCAAAAAGGACAGGCAGGGTTTAGACGTATTTCACTCCAAGGCGTTATTCTCGGAGACTGCAAGAGATTACAAGAGGTTGGATTTCCCTGGGAGTAGAGGTACTTGAAGGGGCCCACACAGTGGTTCTGGAGGAGTAATAACACAATTGGTCCAAATAATATTCAAATAAACCCAAAAATGACGTCTGTTCTCGTTGCTAGACAAGCGAGAAGTCATTACATCAGACAGAATTATACAAGATTCTAGCGGTTCATACAATGAACACTAGAATTGTAGGTGAAAAAATAAAAATTCATAAAAATTACCACGAGCGGTAATTTTGAATGATTTTGCGACTTAAGTGGTCGCAACAGTCATGATAAATAATATCTCTGTTAAAAAATATTAAGCCAAGTTATTTCTACTCTGCTTTCTACTCTGCTGAAATATTTTTTATTGTTGTGGTGATACTTGTAATACATATTTGTTTTATCATGAATTAATATAACTATCTTATAATTGCAAACAGCGTGGCGTCAATAGTAGCGTCCTATCGCTCATTCCCAAACACCGCAGGTTCGAATAATGTTTACAAATTTATCCAGGCATGGATGTAAAGTGTGAATCAGTAGCGTAACCACCGCCCCCTTACCGTACCCCTTTTGATGTATAGATTATTACTAATTATATTTCAGATTGTTAGTTTTGTATAAGTAACTTATAATCTGTAAGGGATATACGTACCGGTAATAAGTGACTCATGTAATGCACATCTTTCAATTAGTCCAACTTCACGAACTATATCGAGACCAAACAGATGTTTGTGATCGAATTCTCAAGTCCAGCTTTGAAGAATATCTCTCTCAAAGATGAGGAAAAGAGGTCCAAATATATGGATCTTTTGTCTGCGCTTAGAAAGCTGTATCCAGGGTATAATGTTAAGCTTGTAGTCCTGATAGTTGGTGTTTTGGGTAGTGTGAAAGCCTCCTATCGAAGAGAAATCGAGTCTATTCCAGCCTGCAGATCTTCTGCCACCTCTTTGAACTGCAGGATTAAGATAGCAGTGTTGCTCGGATCCTCCACATTGTGCGGGTACTGGACCTGGAGTATTTTCCGCGTCTGAATATCGCCAGGATTTATGATATATTTAGCTCCACTAGTCTCTATTATGACGTGACTCAAAAGGTTGCTGAAGTTTGCAATGGACGCTTGTAAAGACCTGACAAACCCCATAATAATGATAATATTTATTCAGTCCTCTTGAATAGTTAGTAATATAACTCTGACTTATGTATCGAATAATTTTCTAATAAAATTAAAATGGCATCGCTTTCGTCTCAAAAGTAGTGTACCAAATGTCCCACTGTGAAAGACTTATTGTTACGGGTTAATTCTGTGCAATCTGTAATGGCGTAAGCTAATATATCAATAAGCCGTAAGCAATAATAGACGTTACGAGTACCTATAGGCAATTGGTTGATTCTGCGCGCACCCTCAAAACCCGTATTTACATGTAAATATTACGAGTGGGCGCAGAATCTACCAATTGCCTTTGTTGTAAATTTATGATTTTTAACATGTACCCAAAATTTGTTATCTTTTACATGATAACAAATTTACCTACAAAAACCTAAAATGTGTGAAAATTCACAGTTCACTACCAATTTTTCTCAATGATTTCTTCAAACATGCTGTTAACCAGGCACCTGAAGCTGAACCCGAACCAAAAACCCGAAAAAAACCTTTATTTTTCGTCATCTTGAACCTAAACCGAACTAAGGTCGGCGAACTAAATCTTGAATCCGAACTTTTTATTATTAACCAGTAACTATGTATTTTTAACCGGTTCAAGAAATTATTGTATATTTAACATTTGACATTTAACCTAACAAGACAAAAAAAAATCAGATTTGAAATTTGTTGTGGTCATTATTATTGTTTTATAATTTTATAATTTTATTTAATGGTACAAATGGTACATGGTAGGTAAGGTTTGTTTCATTACTTCAAACGGAACTAAACGGGAGTTTCGTTTTTCTAAGTTTTCACGAGAACCAAGCTTGCCCAGGTTATTCATGTTTCATATTAGCAGAAAGAATTCACAATACGAAAAGGGAAACGAGTGACATATAAAAAATAAAATATATAATATTTTTTACATTTTGGGAAGTCAAAAAAATTTAAGAAATGGAAAATTTGTATTATGATTGACACAAAAAATCTAAATGCAATGTAAATGACATTTAATAACAACAGTCAATTTAACCTAGAATATTCAATATAAGTATGAAGAACAATAGCTTAAACCATTGTTTCCCAAACTGTAAATGGAAAAGTAAATAAAATAAATGTCATCAGATGTGAAAATAGAGTTTGTTTTTTTTTTTTCAAACAAACGTTTCACTCAGAAATGATACGCTACTGAAGATAACAATAGCCAGTACAATAATATTTTATTGCCCCCAATAAATGTTAATAAAGACACTCGAATCTCAATGGTTCAACTGGTCATTGAAAAAGTTTGAACCGTTATGAAATACAAATATACAGCTGAGTGACTGTTCTATTACAGGGCTGATATATTACAAGAGCGGCATATAATACAGTACAAATTCCTTAAAATTTGCCAAATAATAGACGTTTGTGACATTTCATGCTATGGGAATATGAATTACCTATATTCTTTATATATTTTATAATTCAGACAGGAAGTCAGTAAGTCATAGTCGTGCAATGTTATTTATTTGTTTTTGCTGCGATTAGTTTTCGATGGATCGCTGGCTAATGTATCCATCTCAGAACGTCCAGTAGACTACAAGTGTGTTGTCAAATATTATAAAGATAGTATTTCAATAGCTTTTTCTTACGCTTAAAACTTATGGATTAAGTTTTTACCAACCGCTACATACATATACATACACATACATACATATAAGGGAGCTATTGTATTGTACATTTTTAAATTTCGATGTATGTCCACGGATTGAGGTTCCTACATAATGTTTTTACTATATTTAGCATGATGTTTGTTGGTCTGTCTGTATGTCAGTCTGTCGGTCCTTGGACACCTGTGAAGCGAATTTGGCTTAACGGATTTTTATTATTTATTATTCTAAAATTTTGAAGAAAAATTTGGTCACAGGCATGCGTTTAATGATATGATAAATATGGTCACAGGCGTGCGTTTAATAAAATGATAAATAGTAATATAGAAATACACAAAACCAATTTAAACGTGTTTAAAATGTGCACGCCACTGGTAACTGCCTGACGAAAAGATTTATTACTATCGCTCTTTCTGAGATAGACTATAGATCCCAAAATCTAGTCACGCTTAAAAGTTGGAACTACAGTCTATTCCAAACGATTAGGCGGAACTAACCGGAATTTTCATTTTTGTAAGTTGTCAGCTATTTTGTTTTATATAATGAAGTTGGCTTTTCCTGAACAAAATTATCAAAAGCTTCAATCAATCGGTAAAAGTAACTAGAATTGAAAATCTACTTCCGCCTAAACCAAAGGAACAGACTTTATATTTGCAGATATTCGTACCTTTTCTTTTTTTTCTTTCAACAAATAACTTGGTTGTGTTTTCTGTGCTTATTAAATAAAATAATATTGAAGTAGCCGACCGGCGTAGCGTAGTGGTAACACATGTGCTCTGCGTTGCGAAGGTCTCGGGTTTGAATCCCGTTCAGGCATGGAAATTTTCTCAAATAAAAATTTTCCTGGCTAATTGCCACAGCAGCAAAGGCCAATAAATTGATATATATATATATATATATTATATATAGCAGCAGCAAAGGCCAATAAATTAATATATATATATATATATATATATATATATATATATATATATATATAATATATATATATATATATATCAATTTATTGGCCTTTGCTGCTGTGGCAATTAGCCAGGAAAATTTTTATTTGAGAAAATTTCCATGCCTGAACGGGATTCAATCCCGAGACCTTCGCAACGCAGAGCACATGTGTTACCACTACGCTACGCCGGTCGGCTACTTCAATATTATTTTATTTAATAAGCACAGAAAACACAACCAAGTTATTTGTTGAAAGAAAAAAAAGAAAAGGTACGAATATCTGCAAATATAAAGTCTGTTCCTTTGGTTTAGGCGGAAGTAGATTTTCAATTCTAGTTACTTTTACCGATTGATTGAAGCTTTTGATAATTTTGTTCAGGAAAAGCCAACTTCATTATATAAAACAAAATAGCTGACAACTTACAAAAATGAAAATTCCGGTTAGTGCCTCCTAATCGTTATATATATATATATATATTGAAGTATAATTTTGTAATTATAATTTAATTTAAAATATTCATTGAACCCTAACCCGAACTTCAAAATAAAATAGGTTCTTGAACCTAAAAAAATGTTATTGTAATATATTGTACTTGAACCCGAACCTGAACCTAAATAATATCAGCTCCAGGTTCGTGTTGTTAACGAAAACTATAATATCGATTTTCTTGAGCTGTCTGTGTTAAAATATCCCATGCTTGTAATAACGGGAAGAAAATAAACATTAAATCATAACAAACGTTGCAATCTCCCCTTTCCAAAAGTAATTTATTTTTATCTGACAGTGCAATTGTTGTAAGATTTTAATATAGATCATCCAGTAATCTGAACAAGTGGTCAGAAAGCGGGCAGTGAGCAATTTAATAAAGCGGTGGAACTGTATACTGCAGTGACCTATGTGTAATAATGGAGTGATCTTTGACATTTTCACAATTGAGATACAGTGACACGCTTCGCCAAATTGCAAAAACAACTTAACAATTTATTATATACTTCATTAAAAGTTCAGATTATATTATCATGACATGTTTTTTAAAGGCCACAAAAAGTTAAATGGAATTTGTTGTTATTAAGAGACAGGGTCATTAAAGAAATGTAATTTTTAAATGTCCATCATTACATAAAAAATAACGTTGATTAGTTGGCCAATATTTTTTGGATGAACTAAAGAACGACCTTTGTGATCTCTTTTTTATGAGCTTATAAGCAAAAAGCAACGTATAAGATTAGTCCATAAATAAAATCGGTGTTCTTCGCAGTGGCGGATTTAGGTCAGTCAAGGCCCCGGGCGCAGTAAGAATATTGGGCCCCTCAATTAGAAAAAAGTGTAATACCCTTTTCACACTAGAACTTTAAGATCGAATGTTAAAGTGAATGTATCTTTAAACGCTAATGTGAAAACGTATGACCTCGTCTAAATACAAGTGATGTTGAAGACAGAGATCTGCGTCTTAAACATCGTCCGCATTGCCAACATAATTTCTATTATAAAAAAAATACTATTTGAATTTGTGCTGTCAACATTTTTTATTATCATAAACAAGAATACTGTATTATATTGACGTTATAAGAAGTTTATACTTATTATTATAATCAAATTATTTATTTTAATAATGTGTTTAATAAAATACAGAGCTACAATAATTGAGATAAAATGTATCGACTTACATGTTAATACAGGTGTAATATATTCTTTATTGTAGAATGAAATGAAATATCCATATTTGTTTATAATAATTCAAAATGTGCGTCTGCGCAGACAGTTCAAAACTGGTAATTTCCTGACGGTAACTTAAGGACAAAATTACTGTAGCTGATGACAGCACCGGAGATTTAAACATAAAGTGTGAAATCAAACCGATGTTAAACATTGGTGAACTTTAAGTTCACTCTTCTTAAAGTTCTAGTGTGAAAAGGGTATAAAGTTAGGTTTTTGCGGGGCCCTTTAGAGGTCGGGGCCCCGGGCGCGCGCCCGGTGCGCCCGCCGTTAAATCCGCCTCTGGTTCTTCGCTAAACTCGATTCTATTCCTGATCTCACGATGGACTTAGAAGGAGTCGTCGAATACTTGGAGAAAGGCGGGAATTTCAATGTGCGTTCGGCATAACTATGCAATGTTAGCTCTGTGGCGTGCAAGATTTGTCACGTGACCACTGTGCAAAGTCAAAGACGAACGCTTTGTTAATTTCTGCAGTTATTCTCGTTATTTTAACCTATTATTTTTTGCAAACAAATGTATTATATGTGTGTGACTACATGAAGTCTGTCTCCTGCTATAGGGTAGTCGGCCAATCAGTGCAGTTGCGTCACTGGAAACGTCACATTTTTTCATATTAGGCACTTTTACATAGCATCCATTTAACGAATGTAATATTTGTACGCTGTCACTTATATCGAAATGAAATGAAAATATAAGAATAAGAACAGAATAGAAACATATAAACTATTCTAATAGGCAAAATATTTCTAAAAAGGACTAATATGATCTAAAAATATAATCAAAAAAAAGAAAAAAAGTTGAATTTAACCTAAAAAGCTATGCACTACACACAATATCTATAAGAGTTTCCCAAACTTTTTGAGCTGCAAAGCACTTTTCACGAGAAGAATTCGTCGCGGTGCAGTGTCGTTATATGCTATATATTGCTATATATTATATATAGCAACACTAGCAGATCGCGGAGCACAGTTTGGGAAATACTGTTATAAGATATCAATAAGAAAATATATAACTAAACTCAGAACTGCTAAATAAACAACAAACTAAATAAAAAAGGAGAAATTACTATAAGATAGATATGTGAACACAAGTATCAAAACAAATCAGAACGTATTATAAATGTCGGTAAATGTAAACAGTAAAATTTAGCGATACCAAGACAAATGTCCATATGTTAAATAAAAATTTTGTAAAAAAAAAATTGTAAAATTTCAAAATTTCGAAAACAAACTAAATATGGCTTCAATAGGTATGTTTTAGTAAAATATGGGAGTGAAGAGCAATGTTAGTCTGTAATTCACATGCAAAAAAAATCGATTTAGTTAATTTTTCGCCACTAAGTTTGTCATTTGAGATATGACGCAAAATGACCAAGTACGTTGACTGACCGACTGGCCTTAACTTGTTTTCGTACGATATAAAAAAGTTACATATGAAGTTTTTGGGATGCTTTTAAGTAATATAAAAGAAATTTTATTTGATGAGGAAAACAATTTAGATGAAGAATCAGAAAATATTTTGGCAAAAGTTATTGAATGTGCAGAGATTACTGTTCCAAACATGACTACAAATCTATTTAAAGTACATTTCCGCTTATATCCAGAAAATTTTGAGAGTCTTTTGCAGAAAATGCACGCTTGTAAAATAAAACGTTATTATAAAAGACAAGAACCAGTTCCTTTAGAGAAGGAATTAATGATCATGAAGTCTGTACTATTTATTTTGCAAATGCTGCGGTTATGAACAATGATATCTTGATTGTTTTCACTCATTTTTGTTTTGTAGAAAAAATAATATTTTTACCGCGAAAAACGCTACTGAACAGATTGCCGCACGTTCTAAACTTGGGACAAGTGTGCAGCACAAACTGCACTGCACGATATTTGACGATCTTCTTGCAGCACGGAGCACACAGAAACCTTATGCCGAACGTTTCTTGTGTAGATTATTATATATTGTATGGAATGCCAGGCAGCGCTTGCACGAGAACTTGATGATTTGGGGTGCCATATAATAATTATAATTTATTAATTAGTTATTGCAACATACAAAGGGGTACACCAAGTCTAAACAAGTACAATGATAAACAATGTACAATTGTTACAATGCATACAATGCGTAATTTGTAACAATGTAACAAATGGTAAAATAAACAATCATAACATCAAAGCATACAGTGATACTTAGAACAGTACATATCTCTTATTATTTCAAGGAACTCGTATATCAAACAAATTTGACATTTCTTTATCGACGGTATAAGGGGGTACAGACAATAAATGATTTTTAATTAATCCCTTGAAACGAATATGGGGTAGGCCACGTACTGCGTTCAGGGAATTAAACATTTTAAGACCTTTATAAATATGGTTTGATTGGGTTGGTAGTAGACGGCACTTTGGGAAAACTAAATTGTTCGTGCGTCGTGTTAAATGTTCGTATACATCTTTATGAGAGAAGAATCGCCTGATGTTAAATTTTATATAAAGTAGACATTCAAACGAGTACACTGGTAAGGTTAGAATCCATAATTTAAAAAATAGCGGTTTATAGTGGCCCCTGCATTTAGCTGAAACTAAAATTCGAATGGCTTTTTTTAAGTTTAAATATAGATAAAATATCAGGAGAGCTTGCCCAGAATATTACAGCGAATTGAAGGATGGAATGAAAAAAATCCTAATATGTAATTCCAAGGACCTTATAACTAACACAAGTTACTAACTGCCTTAATAAAAACAAGTATATAAATAAATATATAAACATATGGAATTAAATCTATCTAGTATTCCAAAAGGAAACATGAATGTCCAATGCTACAATCACAATGTCTTGGAACCTCTCACATTGACATATCTTCAGATATAGAAAACTCTGTTTGCCAGCAAGATAATGCCAGGCCTCATACTGCAGCTGTCATTACAAGATTCCTTCGTGAGGCCGATTACACCGTTCTTCAGTGGCCACCAAGGTCCCTCTGATCTTTCGCCCATCGAACATATATTGGATATTATAGGCAGAAGGTTCGATCTATTACCTATAGTCGGATTGCTGATAAGGTGACTGTTACATGTATGTATCAAGAATTGCAATCATATAATAATCTAGTTACCATTTTTCAGCGATTTTAAAAATGTTTTTTGTTATTTGTCTTAGCTGTCAGTGTCAGTTAATAATATTAATTAATAGATCTTGCGGCCAATTATTAAATTCACAAACTTTAATTTTAAATCTGCTGGAATATTTTAATTCCGAAATAGAGAACAATGGGCCACTTATTTCTCTATCTTGTGTCCGTCAAAGAGTAGCAGCTGCCTTAAAGATTTCGGAATCAACAATTCGTAGAATTATAAAATGTAATAAATCGTAACTTCTCACTAACAAAATCACGAGAAAACTAAGGAAATTAAAATCTTAACCAGTTTATTTTATTGATACATTGGCACAAACGTATGGTCATGAAGTACTAAGATTACGTCCTTATCACTGCTAGTTTAACCCTATTAACTTGGGCAATATCTGTTAAAAAAATCGAAAATTTAATAAATGAATGGTGGGAAAGGGAAAGGATTGTTGATGATATTAATCCAATAATAATAAATACAAGAAATGACAGCGATAGTTCAGATGACGACGATATCATGCATTACAGTGACTAATTGTTTTAAAATAAAAATAAACATTTAAATACAACTTGTAGCAATATATTATATGAATAAATATATTTTTACTCAATATTTTATTACTTTGTACTTAGGGGAAACATAAAAATTTAATTTAAATAAACAACATATTATAATCCAAAATTTACGTATAAGTTTTTCCTTATTTATAATTATTACCTTAAAATTAATAATTCTGTTTGTTTGAGTACTGCTGTGAATTTATTTTCGTGCTCCAATTAGCAAAGATATCTACGAATAAGTCTGTTTCTTTCTAATGCTTTGTTTTTTATTAAAATAATTTGGAAGGTTGGTTGTCAACTTGCGTCACTCTACGTTACTATGGGTATGCAAATAATTATAATGATATATACAGAGAAAGCATATAGTATTGTATATCGATACTTGTAGCAACGAACAGTCACCTATCAGCAATCCGACTATATTTCCCCGATTGATCGCCCCGGAAATAAGATTCAGATTGCTTGGGACACCATACCACAAGAAGCTATAGACCACCTCATTCAAGTCATGACTCGTAGAGTAGGGGAGTACATTAATTTAAGAGGACGAGGAGCTCCGGCTCATTATAGAATTTGACGGCTATAGACCTTTCTAATCATCATGAAATTTTAATCATTTAATACTCAATTATGTCAGTGGTTCCCAAACATTTTTCATAACGTACCCCTAAGCTAGAAAAATATATAGCTCGTACCCCCAACATTTTTTAGATTTTCGGTCATCTTCGCATTTTTTTGATTTCTAGCACTTACAAAAATGTATAAACGTGTGAATTTTTTCAAAAAAAAAAAATTCTAACCGCGAGTTTCTATCTCCTACCGAGGGCCCCGGCAACCCGGGGGTGCAAGGGATGCATCGCACCCGGCAGATATATTTTAGGGGAGGCAAATTTTTATTTTTAGAGTAAAACGTGCATTAATTGGTAGCACAGATATATCAGTGAAAAATTTCGGTAGTATTTCCAGTGAATATGTAATGCATTTTCGATTTTCAAAATATGGCGGGCCACATGCGGCCTTCTACGTCGCTTCCATCTTTTAAGATTCTAAATATAGTTTTTTGTGATTTTTTAAACTCGCGCCTTTTTATATAGGCGGCAATATGATCCCAGTCGCACCCGGATGGCGGGTACGCTCGTGGTGTCGTGCCCTTCTCATTTTTGAGTTATATAAAATTAAAAAAAAAAATAATAATAAAAACTTAATTTAAAAAAAATAACTAATCAGGATCTGCGAAACTAAAAAATTCCAAGAGCTGGTCTTAATCATTTTTAGGGTTTTGTAGGTATGACCAAAAAACCCTTATACCGTCATTTCGTCGTCTGTCTGTCTGTCTGTCTGTCTGTCTCTCTGTCTGTCTGTCTGTCTGTCTGTCTGTCTGTCTGTCTGTTCGGTTAAAATTGTAGCCAAACGGCTAAACCTAGAGAGTTGAAATTTGGCATGCTTATACAACTCTTTGACCCGCACATAGGAAAAATACTAAAACATCTAAAAAACATACCCCCCTAAAAATATAAACAAATATGTGCTCATCGAAAACAAAAATATTTTTTTTTAATTCTGAGTAGGGTATCAAATGAAAGCCCTTAGTACGTGGATTAACGATCAAATTTTTATTTTTGCAAAATAAATTATTTTGAAGCGATTTTTGCCAAAATTGTGCAAAAAAATTTTTGTCCCACACCCTGCAGCCCAGATGGCTTAAACTAAAAATCTAAAAAAATTCCAAGTAATGTATATTGATGTGAACCGAAATAGTACAACAGGAATTTTTGATCAGATTATGTTTTCGGAAAATAACGCATTTTTTGTGGTTTTTGGTTCACAAAGTACAAAAGTTATACCAATGTAAGACACTCATATGCAGAGCGTCCGATGGCGCAACGGGTTAGAGCGCTGGTGTCGGAAGCTAAAATTCTCTGGAAAACGAAGGGTTTCGAGTTCGAGTACGGACGGAGTGAGTTTTATTTTTTCTTTTTTTTTTGCATTTTTATTATGTTGAAATTATTTTGTCAAAATTCTAGTTATATTTTGACAAATGTTGTATTTAATTTTTAAGAGCGTAAATTTAATAACCAGTCTTATTATATGATTAACAGACGATAAATTATTTTAAAAATATCGTTCATTTTGCCGTGATTACTATAAAGTAAAATTTGTCCTACACACTCAGCATACCGCCTTCACTTATTATATACCTGCGAAACCCTGAAATGTGTGAATATTCACACTTCACACCAATTTTTAGTTATTGTGATATCGTCATTCAAATTACGAAAATTTCAAAATTTGCTTTTTGACGTGGAAGACTGAATCGTTCCAGTACTGGGTTCTTCGGTAAAAATCCCAAAAGTGTCCCAAAAAGGTGTACACCATACATAGTCAATAATTTCAAAACTGTAAAAGCTGGCAACAATATAATAACAGATTTGAAGAGAGGACGGTCCAAAGAGTCTGCTGAAATAGCGTCCATCGACGCAATAGTGAGCGGCGAGCGCGTCCTTTGATTTGTGGGAAAAACGGCGCGCGGCGAAATATTATAACTCGGGACAGCGAACTAATAGCACATACCTCGAGGTTTAATTCGTTTCGTCTACTCGTGATCTATAGACATTGGTAATAATATTTGTGAGCACATTTGATTAGGTGTATGAAAAGCCCATCAAGCATTTACAAGACGTTTTCTACGCCCAAAAGACCTGCGGTCGTGGCTTCGACATATCCCTCGTCCTCTTTTTTTGTATTAAGGCCTTAATTTAATTTTTGTAGTTTAAAAAAAGGAGTAAGGGCTTACAATAACTTAAACCTAACGTCTCTATTTCAAATCATTTTTATTCCAAAATTTAGTACAATGATACCATCATATCTTCGTGAATCTTTGCAGAATAATTTATAATGAATAAGATTCAGATGAATTTAGAAAGAAAAACTAGATTGCAGTATTAAAGAAGATAATGCAAAATATTAAATTTTCTTCGCGTACTTCCAAGTATTGACGCGTGTACGCGCACACTATTTTGGACACCCCTGCTATGAGAACCTAAAAAAATATAAATTTATATTTACATTTACTTGGTGTTGAATTTTCAAAGTCACACAGTACCTATATATCTAGCTTTTTTTTGCGTGAATCACGGACACACAGACGTACAGACAAATAGAAATTAAGGAAGACATCGCTTTATAATAACCTGTAGAAACGAAATATGAGGAAAAAAAATTATGTGAAATGTGAATTTTCACACATTTCAGGGTCGCAGGTATTTAGTAAGTGAATGATGATTATTTGGGATGCCAAAAAAAATTTTATGTTAAAATATTGTTTTATTAATTTTAATTCGAATGCATAATACCATTATTTGGATTTCTAAATATTTGCAGTATTTTTTTTATGTAACAAGGTTCATTAATATTTTGAAAATTGCGCCTACGGCTTCCATTGGTTGTTTAAGTCATAAACTCCGCCCCTCTGATTTCGTTTACATTCAAACATAGAATTAAATTATAATTTCAACACTTCCAACTGGTTAATAAATTTACGCTTTTAAAAATTAAATGCAACACTTGCCAAAATATAACTAGAATTTCGACAAAATAATTTATACAAAATAAAAGTGCAAAAAAAAAACAAATATAAAAATTGTCGGAAATCGAACAGTGGTTTGCAACTTACGATTCGAGAACGTTACCACTGGACTACGGACGTTCACTCGTTTACTGTGTTAAGTAACGGATTAAATATTTTACATAATTTAGTTAAAAACACAAAAAATGCGTTATTTTCCGAAAACATAATCTGATCAAAAATTCCTATTGTACTATTCCAGTTCACACCAAGTACATTACTTAGAATTTTTTCAGATTTTTAGTTTAAACCATCTGGGCTACAGGGTGCGGGACAATTATGGCATAAACCGTGTCAATATAATTTATTTTGCAAAAATACAATTATGATCGTTAATCCACGTACCAAGGGCTTTCCAAGCACTTGTATCGAAATGAAATGAAAATATAAGAATAAGAACAGAATAGAAACATATAAACCATTCTAATAGGCAAAATATTTCTAAAAAGACTAATGTGATCCAAAAATATAATCAAAAAAAGAAAAAAAGAAGTAAGTTGAATTTAACCTAAAAAGCTATGCACTACACACAATATCTATAAGAGTTCCCCAAACTTTTTGAGTTGCGGAGCACTTTTCTCGAGAAGAATTCGTCGCGGAGCAGTGTCGTTGCTATATATGATATATAGCAACACTAGCAGATCGCGGAGCACAGTTTGGGAAACCCTGTTATAAGATAACTATAAGAAAATATATAACTAAACACAAAACTGCTAAATAAACAACAAACTAAATAAAAAAGGTTTTTAGAAATTACTATAAGATAGATAAGATAGATTTACTATAAAATAATTTAAACAAAATAAAAGTGCAAAAAAAAAAATAAATAAAAATTGTCGGAAATCGAACAGAGGTTTGCAACTTACGATTCGAGAACGTTACCACTGGACTACGGACGTTCACTCGTTTACTGTGTTAAGTAACGGATTAAATATTTTACATAATTTAGTTAGGCCCAGTTTTTCCACCTTCAGATAAAGTTCCAGGTAACTATTTGACAGATAAGGATATTTTTAACTTTATCTGCTGTGTAAATGTCATCCCTTCTTTCTATACAAATGTATCTATCAGATAGTTATCTAACGGATAATGAGACTGAGGTATTGAATTCACTGACTGGTATTGACATTTATTCAGCAGATGAAGTTACAAATAACCTTATCTGTCAGATAGTTACCTGGAACTTTATCTGAAGGTGGAAAGACCGGGCCTTAAAAACACAAAAAATGCGTTATTTTCCGAAAACATAATCTGATCAAAAATTCCTATTGTACTATTCCTAAAGTACATTACTTAGAATTTTTTCAGATTTTTAGTTTAAACCATCTGGGCTACAGGGTGCGGGACAAATTTTTTTTTTGCACTATTATGGCAAAAATCGCGTCAATATAATTTATTTTGCAAAAATAAAATTATGATCGTTAATCCACGTACCAAGGGTTTTCATTTGATACCCTACACAGAATTGTAAAAAAATAGGGGGATATGTTTTTTAGATGTTTTAGTATTTTTCCTATGTGCGGGTCAAAGAGTTGTATAAGCATGCCAAATTTCAACTCTCTAGGTTTAGCCGTTTGGCTACAAATTTTACCGAACCGACAGACAGACAGACAGAGACGACAAAATGACGGTATAAAGGTTTTTTGTTCATACCTAGAAAACCCTAAAAAACAGATATGGCCTCCAGTTTTATTTAAGTAAATTATAATAACCCATACGGAATTTTTTGTCCATTCTGTTATTTAGTGTTCTATTAGTGAAACGCTATTTATGATTTTTCATGATATTTCGTATTTATATTTTATTCAGGGATAATATGCGTGGCGTTTTTTCATTCAAATTGATTCATCATTTTACTTTAATATTATTAAACATAACAGGCTCGTAAAAAACATGGAAAACTTCTTCAAATAAGTGATTGATCGAAACGGTATAGTGAAAATAAAATCACATTCAAAAGTTCTCAAAACTTTCTAGTCCATTGATAATTCCAATCTCTTTTTACACTGTTGGAAGATAAATTGGACTTTTGGGCAAACATCGATATTCCGACGAATATAATATAAGTTATGTTAGTATTACTCAAAGAAATATTTTAAGTAACACGAAATATCTGGTTATGAAGAAGTACATTCTTATGTCATGTAACCAGCTAGTTTTATTTTTTCGGAATATATTATTTATTAACTAGTGCACCCGTTGCCAACTGTGTTGGTAAACAAATCATTACCTTAATGTGGAACTTGCTCGACACCTCAGACTTCTTTCTCTAGCCATACGCCTAACTTCATCCAATTCAAATTGAATCAACTCTTCGCCCGTTATTAAAAACTGGACAAATAATGAGCATTATTCCGAATTATTAATTCATTAACTTTTTAAGATGGTGCATTATATTTATAATGTTAAAACTAAAAATGATTTGAGACGTTAAATTTAAAATATATTTATTAAAATTAATTTTCCATTTTCTTATAATATAAAAATATAATATAAAAATACGCACACGGAAAAAACGCACACGGATTAATAAGCACACGGAAAAAAGCACACATGAAAAAATACACACACGGCAAAAAGGGCACACGGAAAAAAGTGATTTACAATACCCACTGAACACTGCGCATTTACAATATCCCACTGAACACTGCGCATGCGTCACACACACGTCATTTGTTCAATATACAGAGATTCTAAACAGGTGGGACTGTGCAGAACTTTTAAAACACAATTTATTTTGAGGTGGTTTATAAAAAAAAAAAAAAACAGTTATCAACCATAACCTAAGATAGTGCTTTTAAGGTGAATCACTGTCCCTGGCCCTGCACAGAACAGTTAAAATACAATTTATTTTTAGGTGGTTTATAAAAAAAAAAAACAGTTATCAACCATAACCTAAGATAGTGCTTTTAAGGTGAATCACTGTCCCTAGCCCTGCACAGAACAGTTAAAATACAATTTATTTTTAGGTGGTTTATAAAAAAAAAAAAAATAAACAGTTATCAACCATAACCTAAGATAGTGCTTTTAAGGTAGGGTGACCATCCGTCCCGGTTTTCGGTCAATTGTACCGGTGTCCCGAAAACTGTTCTCGGGACGCCCGGTTTTTGAATCTCCTTTGCTTTTCACTTTGAATCTGAGTGGTGAGGAACTTTTTTTTTTTTTTGCTCTTCACTTTAAATTTGTGGAGGTGAGAGGACTTTTTTTTTCCTGTGTCCCGGTTTCCCTTCACTGAAATCTGGTCACCTAATGGTCAACAAATCTGGTGAATCTAACCTAAACTAAAAGGTAAATGATATTTTAATGTGATAAATATACAGAAATCATTGTTTTAGAGCCACTGATAATTCTTGAATTATTTAGTGTAGTCGTTATGTGCTGCCATCTGTATAGAGTTTGCAGTGGGATATTGTAAATCTTGTCCTATAAATCGTAGAAATTAGGTGGTTTATAAAAAAAAAAAAATAAACAGTTATCAACCATAACCTAAGATAGTGCTTTTAAGGTGAATCACTGTCTAGCCCTGCACAGAACAGTTAAGGGGGGGGGGGGGTATGGTCAGAGCAGCACATTTTATACCCATTTTCAAGATTTTTTTTTTAGAAAACTGTTAATAGTAACTTGATTGGGATAATACCTAGAGTAAAGAACAACCTTTGAAGAGTATCCAAAAAAAAAAATTATTGAAAAATATCGAAAATTAAGCTCGTGACATGAATTTGAAATTTTCGTTCAGGACAAAGAGTTGATTTGCGGTGAGACACATACTAATGACTGGATCATCTAGAACAAAAAAACCAAAAATATTTCGTTAGTTTATGAGTTTCTTGAGGTAATCTCGCCTGTTTAAAGAAATCATTGTATGCTCTACAAAATATCAAAAACTTTTTTTAAAAATTAATTTTATTGAAAATGGAACGGTCGGAAATTCGCACTATTATGAAGTATGAGTTCTTACTTGGAACTACGGCATCGCAGACTGCGTGAAACATTAGTAGTGTATTTGGCTGTAGTGTTACTACGTAGTAGACAATCAGACCAATTCTGTAACTCAGTTACTATGATAATAACTAAATTTGTCACTATGAGCAAAGTCAGTTACTATCATGAACGAAAGACATTATACTTTTTATAAGATTTTATCTTGTAGTAACCTTATTACATAGTAACTTGTACAGAATTGATCTGAATATCAAATTGGTTCACCAAATTTCGTTCAGGTAACTTGAAAACTAAAAAAAAAAAAAAATTTGCTCATCGATCACAGCAGAAATATATTATAACCAACTGGACGAAATTATCCAAAAACTTAAAGAAAACAGCTTAGATTGGCAAACAGATCGACTCATATCTTATTGCATGATTACCCTAGACCACACACTGCACAAATGACTGTGGCAAAACAACAGGAATTGGAGTTGGAACTTCTTCATCATCCTCCATACTCACCAGACCTAGCCCCCACCGACTACCACTTCTTCCGCGGTTTGGAAAACTTTTTAATAGGTAAACAGTTTGATTCCGACAATGCTGTAAAACTAGCCTTCCAGGAATTGATTGACTCTCGTCCGCCAGGGTTTTATACCACCGGCCTGAACAACTGCCGCTTAAATGGCAAAAGTGTATAGACAATATGGGTGCATACTTTGATAAATAAAATAATTCCTTATATATGTAAGTTATGAACCGAACCAACTTTGCCTTCTTTTCTACAAATTTCATCGCTTAAAATATTTATATTAACTAAAATAACCATATTCCGAAATATTGTCAATTAAAATATATTTATTTGTTTCAGGTTAGTATTTATCTGGAAATTCTATGGGCTCCCTCTAACAACTAATGGTAAGAATAATAAATACTAGCTGAAGTACCCGTACTTCGTACGGTTTTTGAATAAATACATTACATACGGTTATTAATAAATACGTACATTAGTACGGTTTTTGATAAATACATTGTTGATAAGTGATTATGATAAGTTGAATATTTAAAGTGTACATGTAGCGCTCCCCATAGCCCCCCCCCCATATTGTTTAATTACAAATAACATTAGAAAAACAATTTTTGTTGTAGATACGAGGGCTACCTTTTAAGTTTTTACAAAAACTAAGAAAGATTTTTTATTGTTTTTCAAAATATTCGCCTTTAAGATTTATACACTTTTGCATACGTTTAAACAAATCCTCGGCACATTTTTCCACTCTGAAATTGGTATCTCAAAAACATGGTTTTCGAAAGCTTCAACAGCTTCTTGAGGTGATAAAAATCGCTGACCACGCATTTTTTGTTTGACATTGGGGAACAGAAATAAGTCGTTAGGGGATAAATTAGGTGAATACGGGCAATGAGACATTAATTCGATGTCTTTCTCCTTCTAATAATCAATTGTTTGACGTGCTGTGTGGGAGCTTGTATTGTCATGATGAAGAATGATGCGACGTTTTTGATGTTTTTCCTGATTTTGTCGATGACTTCTGGCAAACAAATTATTGTATACCATTCAGCATTAATTGTTCTACGATCATCTAAAGCAGGAGTCGGGGAACAGTGGTAAATTAAGGGGGAAAGTGGATTTTTTTTTTCTCAAACCAATGGGTAACGTCGGTGTAAAGAAATATATTTCTGGGTAATGGGTAAAAATGTTCCCCGAACCCTGCTCTAAAGGAATTGTGGCGACATGTCCAGTATAACTGAAGAAACAAGCGATCATTATCTTGGAATTGCTTCGTGAACGAACAGCTTTTGTGGGTTTCGGTTCATTTTGGAAGACCCAAATAGTGGATTGATGCTTAGTTTCCTGTTCATATGAATAAATCCAAGTTTCGTCACCCGTAACGATTTTGTATACGGATTTTGCAGTGCCTAGGTTGAATTTTTTTACAATTCCCATACACCAATCAACACGAGCCTTTTTTTGAGCTTCGGTCAAATTATGCAGAATCCATCGGGAACAGATCTTTTTCACTAAATGTTCATGCAAAATCGAATGTATTGCTGTGTGCGATATGCCGAAGGATGCCTCTATCTCACAGTAAGTTACATGCCGATCTTCTTCAATTATTTTGCGCACAGCATCGATGTTTTTTTAATCACAACCGATCTTAACAACTTTTCTTATATACATTTTTGCTGTGAAGTAAATGATAAATGGGGTATTTCAATTTTTATTTATTTTATTTTTATTTATTTAATAATGCAACATATAATTCATATGTAACACTCCCCTTAGCCACCTAAATAATCTTATTAAAAACTGCACCGAACAGAGAAGAGTCCTTTCTTCACTCTTCATAAGTTTCCTTATATGCATTTCTGCTATTAAGAAAATGGTAAGTGAGATATTTCAAGTTCATAGGTAACATTCCTTCAGCCTCCTAAATAATCTTATTAAAAACTTTTTATTAATGTTTCATTTATTCTTTAAAAACTACGCTCTAATAAAACTGACATTTTTAACCTAAATTGGCTTATAAAACATCGGTCTGAAAATTATTAAAAGTCACTTGATTTCGAAATCTAGTCCCGCACGAGGCTAAAAAATGAATAATAACTCCAAAATGCTACAAAAAGAAATAATAACCTAACTTAACGTAATCATTCGATTGAAACAGATTTGTAATCCATCAGATGCAATTATCAATAGTAAGAACAAACAACCACCGCGAGAAAATCCCGCAAGAAGTCGGCCGCGGCGATATGGCTGCCGTAAGTTGTCTCATTCCGGTATCTCTTTGATTGTTCGTTGACGTCATCGTCGTTATAAAAGAATCCAACTATACGTAGATTTTTTTAGATTTTTATACTAACCCTTCTAGTTTATAGAGTGTGGGACAGAGTGCCGATTGAAGGTTTTCTTGCTTATACCTACGAAACCCTAAAAAGTAGCTAGTCATGTAGAAACTTAAGGTACACCTTTGTCTTACCATTTTTTGTTTGGAGTAATTATTCATGGGAAAATAAGTGAAATATAAGAAGATGATCAATCTTTTTTTTTGTCCTTTTTATATTGACTTTTGTAGTCAGAGACACTGATGAGTGAGAATGAAAATAATCCTACCTACAGAGGTTTCTATTAATGCTTTAGTGTTATGTAAAACATTTCAACCGAGAGAGCAATCTATCAGTTATCGTTAAAAACTGTTTCGTTTTGTAAAGCAAGTTCATTAAAGTAATTAAAGACTTTGAACATTGTTGTTATTGATTTTATCTCAATTTATAAATTTGTAATACATTATCTAAACAAGTAATAAGTATATTAATTATAAACTTTGTTTACCGGTATATGAAATCTGTTGTGTTAAATTCTAATTCATGTTAAAAGTTTGGTACAAAATGACGAGAAAACCGTGTACATTAAATGAGATATCGCGTAAGTAGTTTAAAGTTGAGCACCACTTCAGTAGCACCA
Organism: Liopterus haemorrhoidalis; assembly: GCA_963971575.1. Taxonomy (NCBI): domain Eukaryota; kingdom Metazoa; phylum Arthropoda; class Insecta; order Coleoptera; family Dytiscidae; genus Liopterus; species Liopterus haemorrhoidalis. Next base: position 16,922,110 of record OZ020621.1, read on the forward strand.
CAGAGAATCATGGTACATCTATATAGCACGGTACTGCTTCGGGCAACAATTAAATACTGACGGGAAAAAATACTACTTTTTATCTGACGGCCTTTTAAACTTACACATTTCTTAATTAATACGTTAAGTTGAGCACTTGCCCTCCAGTTCTGAAGACGATGTCTTAACGGACAAAGTCTTTTAGTTATTAAATCATTAGGATGAGCAAAGCTCTTTGAATTGTGATATAATTTTAGAAATTACGTTGGTAATCTTTACTTTCCAATTATGAAGTAATGAAAGAAGAATGATTTTGACAGTTTATTTTTATTTGACAGAAATATGCTTTTTACAGTTTTCCACGTTTTAGATCACTTCAGAATGTTAATTTTATTTGGACTGATAATGTTAGGTTAAGCTCAAAAAAGGCTCGTGTTGATTGGTTTAAGGGAATGCTAAGAAAATTCAACCTAGGCACTGCAAAATCCGTATACATCGTTATAGGTGACGAAACTTGGATTTATTCTTATGAACCCGAAACTAAGCAACAATCCACTGTTTGGGACTTCCAAGATGAACCGAAACCAACAAAAGTTGTTCGTTCACGAAGCACTTCCAAGAGAATGATCGCTTGTTTCTTCGTTTGTACTGGACATGTCGCAACCATTCCTTTAGAGCAGTGGTTCCCAACGGGGCCGGGACCTGGCCCCCAGTGGGCGCTGGAACCTATCATGGGGGCGGCAGTGAGTCCAGAGACAAATGGGGGGGGGGGGGGCGTTATGGCAGTCAAGGGGGACTACGTACCTTTTAAGAAATTAATAATAAAAACTTTTAAAATATCATTTTCATGAATAAACATTTTATCTATCTAAATTTGGCCTTTTTAAATTTTACTTTGTGATTCCTAATAGATAGATGAATAAAATATAGATAATGTTAATCATATTTTAATAAGAGTTTAATCGGGTTAAACTATAAGGTGTCCCAAAAGAAATTTTATATTTAGTGGATCGATTAAAAAAAAAGTAAGCCGTATATAGAAAAAATGTTTATTAATTATTAAAATACACTTTTTGGGGATTTATTTCTTAAAAATAATATCGTCTAAATGTAGACCCTCGCGTTCTCGGCACTCATTTAATCGAACAGTAAAATTACTTATGACGTCTCGGCAGGTGGACTCAGGGATGGCTGGCATTTCGTGACGGATATTTTCTTTTAAATGCGCCAGTGAAGTCGGTTTATTGGCCTAAACTTTAGATTTAAGATAACCCCATAGGAAAAAGTCCATAGGGGTGAAATCTGGACTGCGTGGAGGCCAATTTATGTCACCTCTCCGGGAGATCAATTTGCCTGAGAAAATTTCACGAACACGTGGCAGAGACATATTGGACGTGTGTGAAGTTGCTCCGTCCTGTTGGAACCATGTTCTTTGGTTATAGCCCGGAAAGTTTTGCAGTTCAGGTACCAAGAAGTTGTCTAACATCTCCGCATAACGCTCTGAATTCACTGTAACTGCACGCCCCCTTTCGTCTTCAAAAAAGTAAGGGCCGATAATTCCCTAGGTAGGTCACTTTAGGCGAATGTAGGGGTTTCTGATGTTTGCGTTTCGGATTCGTTGCACTCCAGTAGCGGCAGTTCTGCTTATTTACGTGGCCATTAAGATGAAAATGAGCTTCATCCGAAAACAAAATGTTGGTAAACGTTGAAAATCGCTCAATCACCTGATTTACGAAATTAAGCCTCTGACCGGCATCTTGGAGCTTTAATTCTTGCACCAATTGAATTTTGTAGGGGTGCAGCTTTAGGTCTTTGTGCATAATGCGATGTAATGATGATCTATGCACATTTAAAGCACTTGCGCGCTTCCGAATTGAAAGGTTCGGGTCGTCACGAACAGACTGATTAACATTCTCCACGTTTTCTACCGTTCTTGATGACCTAGGTCGCCCGGATTTTGATTTATCCAGCGTTGTACCAGTCTCTTCAAACTTTTTAACCCAATGTCGAATGAGAGGAATGCTTGGCGCATCATTTAAGTGGCGAAAACCTCGAATACTGCAGAATTTTCTACGCGCTACAGTCGCGGAATCACCGTTCGCCGTTTTTGTAAAACTCTCGCACGCATAACGCGCGGTCTGCTCCCGAGAAACGCTCCATAGCGATTGAATTCCCAAGATCCAGGCTACCGATTGACATAACCCCCGCGCCCCTCGGATACGTTGCGTTCACGCAGTAAGCTAAATAAATATAAAAAAATTTTTCAGACACCTTGTATTATGGGAGATGGGGCGTTGCAATTTTTTTTCTTGTAAAGGGGGCGATGGTTCAGAAAAGGTTGGGAACCTGTGCTTTAGAGGATCGGAGAACAGTTAATGCTGAATGGTATAAAACAATTTGTTTGCCTGAAGTCATCGACAAAATCAGGAAAAGCAACCAAAAACGTCGTATCATTTTTCATCATGGCAATGAAGCTTCTACACTGTACGTCAAACAATTGATTATTTGAAGGAGGAGAACATCGAATTAATGTCTCATTGCCCGTATTCACCTGATTTATCTCCTAAAGACTTTTTTTGTTCCCCAATGTCAAACAAAAAATGCGTGGACAGCGATTTTCATCACCTCAAGAAGCTGTTAAAGCCTTTAAAAACCATGTTTTTGAGAGAACCAACTTCAGAGGAAAAATTTTTCGAGAATTGCTTTGAACGCATGCAAAAGTGTATAAATCTTAAAGGCGAATATTTTGAAAAGCAATAAAATAGTTTGTTCAAAAAAAATCCTTTCTTAGTTTTTGTAAAAACTTAAAAGGTAGCCCTCGTATATTCTGGCTAATAGGCGCTACAACTAAGAACAAAAATTAAAAAAAAAAAATTAATAAAACCTATATTTGTATACTTGTATACTGGTTAATAGCCAGTGTAGCCAAGACCAATACATTCTAATGTAAAATTTTAAAATCTGACATGACCTCTTCTTACATTTAATAATTCATAGACAAAAAATAAAAATCCACTAAAGCTATAAAAGCAAATTAAAAAAAAAAAAATACGAATATAAATTTAAACTGCCATAAAAGCTAGTTGTAGTTGGCCTAGTAAATAATTTTGTAGAGACGTATTCAATTTTTAAGCGTATGACCAAATGTTCTCCCTGGTTGGTTGTAAAGGTAGCCATAACAAGCAGAGCTCGAGCCTTTACCTGCACGCATACATATTGATAACGTGTAGTCATTTCTGAAGATTAAGGCATGAATTTCCTGTATAATCTTAAATGATCATTTCATAATTTACATTATAAACACGACTCAGGACATATGTTTCACTGATTCCAAGATTTGGGATTAAGTTTTAATGCTTGTAGGATAATCCGGAAATGCTTGGTTGGTTTTAGAATGAGTTAGTTTCAGGAAATTGAATATTTTGTGTGGTTTTCAGGTGACGCAAAGTTAATTTTGGATACTGTTTGCGTGATATTTAAAATATTTTGTCAGAAAGAACAATTTTAAGTAAAAAGAACAAGGTAATGTATCTGTTTATTAGGATTTTGTAGGTTTAAACAAGAAATCCTTAAACCGTCACTCTGTACGGTAGAAATTGTAGACAAACGGTTTAACATAGAAAGTTGAAATTTGGCATATACAAGTTTTTGACCCACATATAAGAAAAATACTAAGAGTTAAAAAAAAACACACACATTTCGAGATAAATATAAACAAATAAGATAAGTGACTATGGAGGTAATTTCCAAGGTCAAATAAAACCAATTAAAAAAAAAAAAAAATAAACAAATATGTAGGTATTTAATAAAAAAATAATATTTAATGACATATCAAATGAAACTTCTGAATCCGACGATCCCCATGCACATTTTTATTTTTGAAAAAATATTTTTTTTTCTGATTTTCGCCAAAAAGGTGTTAAGGAACTTTTGTCCCCCACCCTATCTCCCAGAAGGGCTGATCTAAAATCTGAAAAAAAATATCCGTAATGAACATTGATGGGAACCGGAAGAGTTCAACAGGAATTTTTGATCTGATAAGTTTTTCGAAAAATGTCGATTTTTTGTGTCGTTGTTAAATAATAATAATAATAATAATTTATTGTGTGGTATATCAAAAGAAAGCTCTTAGAACGTAGATTAAGGAACTATAATTTTTTTTTTCAATTCGTTTCTTTTAACACGATTTTAGCCAAAAAAGTTCTTGTATTGCACCCTTTGACCCAAAGGGGTTAAATTAAAAATCTGAAAAAAATATAGGTAATGTATATTGATTTGAGCCGGAAACGTACGAGAGGAATTTATGATCAGATTGTATTTTTGAAAAGTAAGGCAGTTTTTGTGTTTTTGACAAAATTAATTATTTTTTTAATTCATGGTTAAATTATGGCTAATAATGTTATGGATTTTTTGTATTTATATCAAAGATAGTGCGTGTATTTTTTTGAAATTAATAATATTAAAAAATAATATATATATATATATATATATATATATATATATTTTTAATAGTTGTGAACCGAGTTACTCGCACCACACCACACTACACTCTACACTGTAAAATATTTCTTATTAATCTAATGAAGACTTGGATACAAAGCAAATGCGGAAAAATCGCTGGGATATTTGGCAAATTATTGAAATTTGTTTAAAAAAATTAATTGGAAGCTCTTAGTTCTCAAATAACGAATAAAAGTGATTATCAAAAAAACTGTTGATTTTGCTGTGATAAATACACCTAGACATCCACTATTATGTTGGCTTCTTACACTTTTTAAATACCTACAAAACCTTAAAATGTGTGAAAATTCACACTTAATTTTTTTAATATCTTTCCTTTTTACTATATTTTATTTATTTTTTTATTGTATTTTTATTTTTTTGGACGTTTTGAACTTGGCAGCATCTACCTTATTTACTTATAAAGTATATTTCATTTGGTTTTCTTCATGCAATAAATATGTATATTTTCAGTATTAATATTAATTATTTACGTTATTTTATGTTTTTGAGGTTAGCTGAATTTTCGAAAAAGTAACCGCAAAATTTCTGTGAGCTTGAGAAGCATGGGAATGTTAGCCGCAATTACTTTGCTCAGGTAGTGGAGGAACTGTAATAATAATAATAATAATAATAATAATAATAATGTATAATAATAATAATAATTTATTGATCCATTAAATTACATAAATTCAGGATGTCAATTAAAAAAAAAACAGTTAGGGATTAAAAAAAACAGATATTCATTTAATAAAAAACAATTATAAATTAATAATAATAGTTCAAATTATTGTAAAATTATGATATGTGAAATATATGCAAGTAAATAACATAAAATTCGTATAAATGTAAAATTATAAAATAGTTGTGGATTTGCAGCTTTTCTTACTCGTATTTTTTAAAAATATTGGTTGATATTTTCAAGGACTTTCAAGGAGTTATAATATTTTATATTGATTTTATATTTCGATTAACGTGATTTCGGTTAGCGTGCCATTTTCAGGGAGTCAATTAGTTGCACTAATCGAGGGATTCGCTCGAGAGGGGTTTTCTACATTAATTCAATATGGCAGTTAAGATTGCCGTTTGTCTTTTTATAGGCTATTATTATTATTATTTTACTGTAATGCCGGCTTAAATTTTTTTGTCATTCCAATGATATTAACCCATGGTTTTACCCCATACTCATTTTAACAAAAAAATTAATTGCTTTGTATACAAGTGTGTCAGTTTTAGTTTACAGTAATCAGCATATATTTATAAAATTGTCAGTTATTTCACTGCAACAATGTAAACAGAAGTTCAAAGAAGTTCAACCACATGTACTGAATTCTAAAATACATTATGTCAGAGGGAATTAAGTTTAACTTCCGTATTCAAGAGTTGCTATTTTTGACTTCTATGAACTCCTTTGTACCACAGACATAATAACATTAAACCGATCAAAGTTTGGCTCTAATCGATTTTTCCTCCGGCTAAATTTTAACCCCAATTTGTTAACATTAACCTATTTTTCCCACGCTTCCTTTAGAATATACATTCACAATTTAAATCAGCATTATTCAAATTTATTATATGAGGTTTGATTAGAAACACGCGCGTGTTGCGCAATACCTAGTAAGTGGAGAAGAGAAATAGCGACTTCATATGATGCAGTTGTTATATCTGAGTTGACAACCTTTGAATTTGTTTCTCTAATACCCGGTAGCATAAATAATTTAAAACTAGTTACAGGCTAAAACTAGATATAAAACACAAAAATACGTAAAATCGCCTATCAATATATTGTGTTTTATATCTAGTTTAGCTTATAACTAGTTTTAATATATATATATTAATTGAAAAAGTCTCAATCTTTTCAGTATTTTCTCTTCTGTTTGTACTACAATTCCACTGTTTTACAGTATCTTTTATTCTGTGGAGTGTCTGCTGTATTTTGCCATGCAATTTTCCATTTTTCTTCGAATAGAATTCTTTAAGTCATAGAGGTATATGCATATCTCCTAGTTCGCCATTTACGGCTTCTTTTGCTAGTTGGTCAGCTTCTTCGTTGATTTCTGTTTTTTCCACTGTTTTACAGTATCTTTTATTCTGTGGAGTGTCTGCTGTATTTTGCCATGCAATTTTCCATTTTTCTTCGAATAGAATTCTTTAAGTCATAGAGGTATATGCATATCTTCTAGTTTGCCATTTACGGCTTCTTTTGCTAGTTGGTCAGCTTCTTCGTTGATTTCTATGTGCGAAGGTACCCACATAAGAATAATTTTCTTGCCCCCACTAATGGCTTCATGGATGGATTCTTGAATCTTCGTGGCGACAGGATTGGTGGTACGCGATTTCTGGACTGCTTGAATTATACTTAGTGAGTCACAGTGTATGACGTATGTACGAGGATCTTCTGTGTTGTTTTTTACTTCTTCTACTGCCTTCAGGAGACAGAAAGCTTTGGCAGAGAATACACTTAACTAGTTATTGTGTCAATGAATAACTATTTATTAATCGTAATATGTATATATAGTTCTATCGTGTTATAAAAACCTACAAATTACAATTAACATTTCTTCACACGACAGGTGTGCACGCATGTAGTTGGTCACTGAAAGAAGCGGCTGCGCAGATTAATTACGCTAAAAATGCTATTATTTTAATGCATTTTCCAGAAATTTTTTTCCGAGGGAGAAGGAAATCCTCCCGCGAATCCCCTTTTCTCTACAGAGTATGGAATACATAGGTAGGAAGTAGGGATATGGTATTAAATAGTAAGATATTTGATATTAGGTCGAGATATTTTTCATGCAATGTGAAGAGTTTTTGAATACGTTTGTCGTAAAAATCAGTCGCTTGTGAGCTCAGCCTCTTTGTCACTGCTGTTTTCATATCTTCGTCATTTTCTAGACGTCAGCACCAAGAGAGTTCTTGACATGAGGGAATAAATTGTAATCACTTGGTGCAACTCGTATTTGGGTTTATTTTGTAACACAATCTAGCGTCGGTCTTTGTTTTTGTCTAAGTGTTATATCCCATACTTGTATTTGGCTATCTTCTAAAAAATATTGTTTTTCTGATGTGCTATTACCAGGAATACAGTTATCCTGTGGTAACCGACTTTCTGTTAATTGACTATTCAGTTGACTTCCGTAAATTTACATCAAATCAAAGAACTAATTGTTGATGTCATGAGTTACTGCTAGCCTGTGTTACACTAAACAAAACTCAGTCTGCTGTCTACCTGTAATTAGCGATTTGTGGCGTTTGTCCAACTCGCTGACGCTTACTTGACATAGTACAACAAAACTCCTGCTGTTTACCTGTAATTCAGTACGTTTCAACCCACAACTTACCGCGGACCGGCAAAATATATATATATATATATATATATATATATATATATATATATATATATATATATATATATATTTTTTGACAAACTATTGAAAATATACTCATAGACAAAGTTATTGCAAATATATATATTTTTTTTTAATTACAACTTGCTGAAAGAAATTCATATGAACTAATTTAATTAATAACGTTTTATTATAGAAAGCTCGAAAGTTTTTATGCACAAAAATCGTAAAAAAAGAGCTTCATGATACTAGTTGATAGGAAAATAATTGCTGTTTAAGATCTTTTTTTTTATTTTTTATTTTATTTATTTATTTTTTTTAAGTGGTTCAGAACTGTTGGATGACTAAAGCCTCATTTAAAATAAATATATATATAGGACAAGAATTGCATAAGAATCACATGACACTCTTTCTTCTGTTTATTAGAAACAGTTGTTCAGAATAATGACTCTCCGTTGTCACATTTTTATGCATATAATGTCTTAAGTTATGGAACTAGTATAAACGAGGCTTCTTTCGAATTGTTGTGCGTGGTTCTGATGCAACTAATGCTTTTAGTTGATCGTTATCAATTGAAGAAGGATGTCGGTCACCTTCTTCATATTTAACGCTATCATCTCCTGCACGAAATTTTTGGGACTACCATTTTGGCACCGTACATTTCTATAGTACCTACACCAAAAGCATTTTATAGCTTATGAGCAGTTTTGCTGTTTTACCACTCGTTTTACAAATAATTGGTCTTATTTGCTTATTTTCCATCTTTAATTCAATAACCCAATTTGAAGCAAAATTATTAATAAAACCAAATTTACTGACATGGTTTATTTCTTATATTAGGAATCAAAGTAAAGCTGTCAAAAACAATTTACGTCAAGGTTTGTGAATATTGCGTTTGTTGTCCCGCAAGGGTCGCATTTGGTACAATTAATCTTTCAACTTTTTGTAAACGACGTCACAAACTAAATTTAAAATGCTAATTTGCTATTATTTGCTACTACTTCACTTTCTGGCCCAGTATTATTCCAAAATGATCTTGACCATTACCACAAATATTGCGATGAAAATAAACTTTTCTTGAATTATAGTAAATGTTAAATTGTCCCATTTTCTAGATGTACTAATAAGTTTGTATTTCATTATAAATTAAATGGGAAAATTAAATTAAATTAAATATGACGGAAAGTGTGAAGGATCTTGGGGTATAAATTAACACAAAATTATCTTTTGAAGCTCAAATCAACATTTCATTGTTCGTAGTACCAAAAAATTTAAACCAATTATTTCTATTAAAAATTTTTATTTTGCCTCTGTTTAGAGTTTATTAAAATTTTCATACGTTGTTCGGAACCCCCAGTATAATAAGTATTTAAATTAAATTGAAAGAATTCGTATTAAAGCTCTCAAATATCTTTGCTAAAAATATAAAATTGCGGTGTCTATAAAATAGACACCTTTTATGAAAATTCTGAATCTGCTTATTTTTAATATTCTAACACTAAAAAATCGTCGTGTTCTGACGGACATTCTCTTTCGTTATAATATTGTTAATAATCTCACTGAAAGCAGTGATTAGCTACAACTTTTGATCTTCATGCTCCTTCATATCAAATCCCGCAACCACACGTTATTTCACCTAACCAGTTTTAATACTAATTCCTTCCGGTATTCGCCCCCCATCTAATGCTGGTATTCACGCTGGTCGTAACATGTAGCACTGGCGGACACTGGTACATGGGGTATCAGGACACTTACCCCCAGGACATTAACCCCCGGGACATTAACCCCCCATGTCAATAACCCCCCGTGCCATTAACCCCCTGGACAATAACCCCCGGGACAGTAACCCCCGGGACATTAACCCCCCGTCAATAACCCCCGGGACTTTAACCCCCCGTACCAATAACCCCCCGACCATTAACCCCCTGGCAATTGATTAATATTTTAAATGTTTATTTTTATTTAAAATTAGAACATTTGAAATTCGAACAAAATTGAACAAATGTAATCGTACATATATAATTATCTAACGTGTGTTAGTGATATGGGTAACATTGTGACGACATTTTTCCTAAGGTTCTCGTGATTGGCTAACTGGGGACTATTCAGGTCTCTTGAATGACAAGTATTTTGCAGATTTGTTCTCTAAGAATCTACAAATATAATTACTTATAGAAATGTGTAGGATTTCGTAGGCATAAACAAAAACTCTAGATACTTATATATCCTTTGACTGATATGAACAATATTTTGCAGTTTTAGTCTCTAACAATCTACCAATATAATTCCATACAGAAATGTCTAGGGTTTCGTAGGAATATCTTAGGTAAGGTTAGGTTAGTAAGGGTTTGGTTAGAAGCCGAGCGAAGAGAGCTACCCATCTTCTAGTTTAATGTCAAAACACTATCTTAGGTTAGGTTAGGTTAGTAAGAGTTTGGTTAGAAGAAGCCGAGCGAAGCGAGCTACTCATCTTCTAGTTTAATGTCAAAACACTATCTTAGGTTAGGTTAGGTTAGTAAGGGTTTGGTTAGAAGAAGCCGAGCGAAGCGAGCTACCTATCTCAAATTTTCAAATTTTAAATAAAAATAAACATTTAAAAATCAATTGCCATTGAATTTTTTATGACCTAGAAACTTGAAAATGGCAACTAAAAAATTACAAACAATTTTCAAATACCACGTATGGCCCAAAATAAAGCACATTTTTCAATAAAAAAAAGTCCTACTGTGAACCCCCCCCATTTTTTTTGGAAATAATTGGGCACATATTATTACTTCAGTTAAACCACATTCACACAAAAAAAAATTAACAAAAACGCTACAGGCATTTTTGAGAAAATTTTATTTTTCTAGTTTGGTCTTCATATGACCTCTATATGTACATCAACTTTAAGGCCTAGAATAATTAAAAAAATACATCTAGATATTCACAAAAAAACTTTAAATGACAGATCAATCAAATCCGTCGAGTAGTTTAGGCCCTAGGCTTGGCGAAACAATTACACTTCAAACCGACAGACATTTTTCCAAAAACATGTTTTTCGGGTTCCCAGGTATGTGAAACGTGGAGAAACATCAAAATCCCGGGGGGGGGGGTCAAAATCTGACTCATCACTGTACCCTACTCTATATACATACGAGGAGTAAAAATTATTCTAATATATAAATTATATTAATAATTTCAAATGTTCAAATTTAAAAAAAAAATAAACATTAAAAATATTAATCAATTGCCAGGGGGTTAATGGTCGGGGGGTTATTGGTACGGGGGGTTAATGTCCCGGGGGTTATTGACGGGGGGTTAATGTCCCGGGGGTTACTGTCCTGGGGGTTATTGTCCGGGGGGTTAATGGCACGGGGGGTTATTGACATGGGGCTTAATGTCCCGGGGGTTATTGACGGGGGGTTAATGTCCCGGGGGTTAGTGTCCCGGGGGTAAGTGTCCTAGAATCGGTACATGGGTACCATACAGACGATGTGTCGATGAAGCGTCAGTGTTGGCCAAGTACGAAAATAGCGAACATGGGCCAACGTTTGTAAAATGGCGTCTAACAGTGAAAGTGAGGTTATGATCGCAGCTTCTATCTTGTTTTTTTGATATTTAAATTAGATTAAAAATATAAAAAAAAATAATTTTTACTTTAAGTAGACTTTATAATTAAGCAAAAATGGTTATAACACCATTTTGAGCCCTTTTGATTGATGTGATGACAAGGGTATGCACGTCTTGTGTACGGTGCTAACATGCATATATAATAGTCCGAGAGCTAGCAACGTTTTCGAGAAAGAATTTTAGGTCGGCTGGTTTTTCGATATTTCCCTTTCTTATTGAAGTTAGGTAGGGATGCGGTACGTCTGGTACCTGGGAGCGGTTACGTTTACCTGTGCGCATCTCGCCTGTACAGGTAAAAATATTTGGATATTTTGAAATCATTTTAAGACATTTTCTTTCTTTTTTATAATTTGCTATGTCTTTTTAGCATTATAAATTTATAGTTGTCAGACAGTTTTGTTGTTGCTAACATTGCGCCAGATCTAATTTAAGTATCTAATTAAAAAACAGTAATTTTCAAACCTTTTTAGTATAGCTGTAATTTTAATATTATATAGTTCTGTAATCAAAGAATACAATATTAATTTGACAGACGGAAATTCCGTTGTTAAATTAGAAACCAGACCAATTTAAGTCCCGGGGAGAATAGGTGAGTTAGAAGAGTGTGGCAGCTTATTCGTTGGTTGCGTGAGAGAGATAGCTGCAACAGGGAGCGTTATAAGAGAGATAAACAGCCACAGCTGCTTTTTTTTAGGGTTTTGTAGGTATGACCAAAAAACCCTTATACCGTCATTTTGTCGTCTGTCTGTCTGTCTGTTTGTCTGTCTGTAAAATAAAACTTACTCCTCTAGCTAGGAACGAACCCGTGTAGTGAACAAAAAATCTGTTTAGTTAGCGAGCAACGTAACCACTAGACCACGATACTCTTTGCAATTTAACGTGTTATATAACTCTAACTTTTGTGCATCGTCAACAAAAAAAAAAACACAAAAAACGCGTTATTTTCCGAAAACATAATCTGATCGAAAATTCCTGTTGTACTATTTCGGTTTACACCAATGTACATTACTTAGAATTTTTTCAGATTTTTAGTTTAAACCATTTGGGCTACACGGTGTGGGACAAAAAAATTTTTTTGCACAATTTTGGCAAAAATCGCCTCAAAATAATTTATTTTGCAAAAATAAAATTTTGATCGTTAATCCACGTACTAAGGGCTTTCATTTCATATTAAAATTATCCTTTTTACCTGTATAGGCGAGATGCGCACAGGTAAACGCAACCGCTCCCAGGTGCCAGACGTACCGCATCCTTACCTAACATCAATAAGAAAGGGAAATATCGAAAAACCAACCGACCTAAAATAAACTTTTTAGTGACGTTGCTAGCTCTTAGACTATAAGTCTGCACCAATGTTGGTTAAACTCCTTTGACTTGTGATAAGAATACCGTGTACGTTGGATGTGACTTGCGATTTATTGCCCAAACACACGATCCGCGGAACTAGACAAGAGTAAACATTAGCCGCGACTTGCCACGCCGTCTGTAGGCGCCTTAATACGAACTTCGGGACCATTGATATCTTCAATTCTTCCAGACTTTGGTACCTTCGAATGTGGATAGAATTTTCAAGATCTTATGTCGTGCAATAAATTGTATATTTTAATATTCCTCTTTATAATCTTTTGTAATTTTTCTATCTGCTATTAATTACACTGGTAAAAAAAATGAACCTATTTTTTGTGACATGGACAAAACATGGTGTTTCTCACGTAAAATTTGACCTAAAAGCTGAAAATGACCTCAGATTTTTTCTATTACTCATCATATTTACGCTATGAGGTATCGTTGGGTTGTAACGAAATATAGCGATAGATGTATTATTATTAACTAGTGGACCCATTGCCAACTGTGTTGGCAAACAAATCATTACCTTAATGTGGTACTTGTTCGACACCTCAGACTTCTTTCTCTATCCATACGCCTAACTTCATCCAATTCAAATTGAATCGTCTATTATTAAAAACTGGACAAATAATGAGTATTATTCCGAATTATTTATTCATTAACTTTTTAAGATGGGAAAATGATTCATTTTCACTCAGTGCATTATAATTATAATGTTAAAACTAAAAATTGATGTGAAGTGTGAATATTCACACATTTCAGGGTTTCGCAGGTATATAATAAGTGAAGGCGGTATGCTGAGTGTGTAGGACAAATTTTACTTTGTATTAATCACGGCAAAATGAACGATATTTTTAAAATAATTTATCGTCTGTTAATCATATAATAAGATAATTATTAAATTTACGCTCTTAAAAATTAAATACAACATTTGTCAAAATATAACTAGAATTTTGACAAAATAATTTCAACATAATAAAAATGGAAAAAAAAAAACAGAAAAAATAAAATTCACTCAGTGTACTCGAACTCGAAACCCTTCGTTCAACCAGCGAGTTTTAGCTTACGACACCAGTGCTCTAACCAATAACGCCATCGTACGCCTTGCATGTGAGTGTCTTACATTGGTAATACTTTTGTACTTTGTGAACCAAAAACCACAAAAAATGCATTATTTTCCGAAAACATAATCTGATCAAAAATTCCTGTTGTACTATTTCGGTTCACACCAATATACATTACTTAGAATTTTTTTAGATTTTTAGTTTAAACCATCTGGGCTACAGGGTGTGGGACAATTTTTTTTTTGCACAATTTTGGCAAAAATCGCATCAAAATAATTTATTTTTCAAAAATAAAAATTTGATCGTTAATCCACGTACTAAGGGCTTTCATTTGATACCCTACTCATAATTTAAAAAAAATATTTTTGTTTTCGATGAGCACATATTTGTTTATATTTTTAGGGAGGTATGTTTTTTAGATGTTTTAGTATTTTTCCTATGTGCGGGTCAAAGAGTTGTATAAGCATGCCAAATTTCAACTCTCTAGGTTTAGCCGTTTGGCTACAATTTTTACCGAACAGACAGACAGACAGACAGACAGACAGACAGACAGACAGACGACAAAATGACGGTATAAGGGTTTTTTGGTCATACCTACAAAACCCTAAAAAAGATTTGAGACGTTAAATTTAAAATATATTTATTAAAATTAATTTTCCATTTTCTTATATAATATAAAAATACGCACACGGAAAAAACGCACACGGATTAATACGCACACGGATTAATACGCACACGGAAAAAAGCACACATGAAAAAATACACACACGGAATAAAGCGTACTTACACTATATCTCAAATCAGTTTGAAATAAATCGTGAGAAACTATTGCACAGTAAAATTTAATTGTTTGCCCGCTTTAATATATTGTGTTCACATTTGGGGGTAGATTTACAATATCCCACTGAACACTGCGCATGCGTCACACACACGTAATTTGTTCAATATACAGAGATTCCAAACAGGTGGGACTGTGCAGAACTTTTAGTACACAATTTATTTTTAGGTGGTATATAAAAAAATAAAAATAAACATTTATCAACCATAACCTAAGATAGTGCTTTATAGGTGACTCTAACCTAAACTAAAAGGTAAATGATATTTTTATGTGATAAATAAACAGAAACCCATTGTTTTAGATCCACTGATAATTCTTTAGTGTAGTCGTTATGTGCTGCCATCTCTATAGAGTTTGCAGTGGGATATTGTAAATCTTGTCCTAGAAATTGTAGAAACAGGGCCGGCTCAGAGGTCGGGACTTCGGAGATTTTTCCCGAGGCCCCGCGCTTAAAGGGGGATATTTTTAACAATTATTAGTAGCTAGGGCAAGTTTTTGACACCAAATGCATTATTTTCCCGAGGCCCCGCAAAACCCACAGCTGGCACTGCGTAACAATAAAAAAATAATAATAAAGAAAAAAAAGTCACATTTTTTTATTTACTCTCACCAAAACCAAATATTTTTTCAAATAATTATTTTTCTGCTAATAATAATTTTAATCAAAAATGTCGAATATCACGGAAGGATAACGTTTTTCTGTGTTTTGTTTCGTAAAAAAACCGATCCGTGTATTTCACAACTAAATTAATAATTGTGAAGTGATTTTTTAATGAAAAACACAACTGTCATTTTTACTAATTTATTGTCAACACTGAAAACTAAAATTCACAGCACACTACTGTCCAATACATAAATTAATACTACTATATAATAAGAACCTCGCTTCAATTGTTTTAGATTTCCACGCACCCAGACAGCCAGGGACACAGGTTGGGATATTATATTATAGATTTTAACTTACCTCAAAATGTTGTTTATGATGTTTTAAGTCGACATTTCGTTTCTGAAGCATCCCTAATTAATGTCCTCCCGTGTTCGCAAGCAAATTTGGGCTCCATTTACCTTGATATCGCTTTTCCATGGCGGAAATATCTTAGTGGAATCGTTCCCCATGTTCATTACTTATTGCACCCAGTTCTTCTGGGTAGAAATCTAGATGAGAGTCCAGAAATTGAATTTTTAAAGATATCCTACATCCCATTTCTTTGTAGTAATCAAGTACTTCATTCACGATATCTCTTGATAGATTTAATTCTCGAACTAAGTAATTAAGTTCAACCTGTGATATCAGATGCGGCTCTGTTGAACATTCTGGTACATTAAATTAAGAATCAGTATCGATTTCTTTTACGAATTCTGCATGACCACTTGAAAAATCAGCGGATTCAGATTATTCTTCATCTATAGTCCAAGATTTTGGTCCTTTCGGGACAGGAAGTTCATTATTATGTTCCACGGGACATAAAGCTGATGGTAAATTAGAATTTTGCATAGTATGTTTAGACTTTGGTCCAATATCTGTTATATTAGTGAGGCAAAAATAGCAATCCGTAATATGGTCTTTTGGTTCTCTCCAAACCACTGGTATTTCCAAAGCGCATGTTACGATTTGCGTCTTTCTTCCTATCTTTTAATAACCTTACACAAGTCTTACAAAAAAGTGTTGGCACTATTTACGTACTGCCTAGACATTATACTTAAAATTAAACATAATCAAAGTAAAAGAAAAAATATAAATTACTTAGAACTCAAAGAGTTACCAGTCGCGATATAAAAAATACAACAAATAGGGATACCTGTAGTGTACTATAGCCGGATTGCTGATAAGTGACTGTTCGTTGCTACAAGTATCGATGTTCAATACTATATGCTTTCTTTGTCTATATCATTATAATTATTTGCACACCCATAGTAACGTATAGTGACGCAAGTTGACAACTAACCTTCCAAATTATTTGAATAAAAAACAAAACATTAGAAAGAGATGAAAAAGATGGCATGATTCGTAGATATCTTTACTAATTAGAGCGCGTAAATAAATTTACAAGTATCGATGTTCAATACTATATGCTTTCTTTGTCTATATCATTATAATTATTTGCATACCCATAGTAACGTATAGTGACGCAAGTTGACAACTAACCTTCCAAATTATTTGAATAAAAAACAAAACATTAGAAAGAGATGAAAAAGATGGCATGATTCGTAGATATCTTTACTAATTAGAGCGCGAAAATAAATTTACAGCAATACTCAAACAAACAAAATTATTAATTTTAAGGTTATAATTATAAATAAGGAAAAATTTATACTCATACGTAAATTTTGGATTATAATTTGTTATTTATTCCAGCAGATTTAAAATTAAAGTTTGTGAATTTAATAATTGGCCGCAAGCCGTATTTTAATTAATATTTATTACTAGACACTGACAGTTAACACAAATAACAAAAAACATTTTTAAAATCGCTGAAAAATGGTAACTAGATTATTATATGAATGCACTACTTGATTCATACATGTAACAGTCACCTATCAGCAATCCGACTATATTACACGCAATCTAATTTGAAGCAGAGAGTCGAACCGAAATTTATTTCGTTCCGGTTTTCGGTTACGTTCCAAGTAAACGTTTTTCCTTCCGGTTTCGGTTCGTCGAAAAATTTCGGTTCAGTTCCATTTCGGTTCCGGTTCAAATAACAAGTTAAATTTTAATAAACAATGTGAACATTTATCTTATAAAAATAAAAACAACAGTTCGTAGAATCGTCATATTATAAGGAAGGAAACAGAATAACACAAACATTTTTTTAAATAATATTATATTAAAATTAATCACAGTTCATTCAGTTGAAAATTTTGAAATTTAAAATGAAAATAAAATTAAAAATTCATATTTAATCGACACATTAATATATTCTCCAAATTAGATTCTGATAAATTCATTCTTTTGTCAGTTAATACAAGTTTTAGTACCGAAAATTTTCTTCCTACAGTAACTTATGTAGCTGATACTGCCATTATTATTTTTGCAAGATCTGCTAATTCAGTGAAAATAATACTTTTCTCCAACCAGTATTTTAGCACCTTAGTGTTCTTTGGTTCTCTAGAAGGATTGAAGTTATTAATTTGATGTGGCAAAGACAAATTAATCGAATCATTGAAAATCGTTTGTGAATTTCCTTCTTTCTTATTTACAATCAATCTTTTTTTTTTTTTTTGACGATTCATTTCAAGATCTGATGAATTATTTGGCGAACGAGCACTTTCGTGCCTATCTTCATTTATAGCTGATGCGGTATTGGATTTTATAGACGATGAGAAACGACCAACTTTGTTCAAATGAACGCGTAGTGTTACCAGTTGTCACATAATTATCAGGTCTTAATTTTTAGTAAATTCTGAAAAGAATTTCAGATATTCTGATAAATATAGCTTTTTTATTACCGTAATAACCATTACCATCGAAGAAATATAATATTTGAGGTAATCTAATAATAAAAATAATTCAGGCAATGCTGCACCACAAATGAAGGAGTAGGGGTTACTCTTACGCTTACGAAAGAAGCATTACATTTCATCAGGGAGAATTAAGGGGGGGTATGGTCAGAGCAGCACATTTTATACCCATTTTCAAGATTTTTTTTTAGAAAACTGTTAATAGTAACTTGATTGGGATAATACCTACAGGAAAGAACAACCTTTGAAGAGTATCCAAAAAAATTTTTATTGAAAAATATCGGTAATTAAGCTCGTGACATGAATTTGAAATTTTCGTTCAGGACAAAGAGTTGATTTGCGGTGAGTCACATAACTAACGACTGGATCATCTAAAACAAAAAAACCAAAAATATTTCGTTAGTTTATGAGTTTCTTGAGGTAACGCTGTCGAGATATTTTTTTTTTCTTGCTTATTTTTTTTTTATGGAATTTTTTACAACTGAAAACAGGAATTTCGAAAAAAAAATTACGTTTTTTTCGTTTTTTTGACTTCAAACTTATACCAAAAATTAAATAATCTAGATATTTGAAAAAACTCGACAGCGTTACCTCAAGAAACTCATAAACTAACTAAATATTTTTGGTTTTTTTGTTTTAGATGATCCAGTCATTAGTTATGTGTCTCACCGCAAATCAACTCTTTGTCCTGAACGAAAATTTCAAATTCATGTCACGAGCTTAATTTTCGATATTTTTCAATAAATTTTTTTTTGCATACTCTTCAAATGTTGTTCTTTCCTGTAGGTACTATCCCAATCAAGTTACTATTAACAGTTTTCTAAAAAAAAAATCTTGAAAATGGGTATAAAATGTGCTGCTCTGACCATACCCCCCCCTTAAAGAAAGCGATTACTGAATAATTTAATTAAAAAAAAAAAAAGAAATTGAACCGAAATAAACCGTTATTTTTATTCGTTCTAACCGAAATTAACCGTTATTTTCATTTCGTTCCGGTTTCGGTTTCCGTTTTTAAATGTAGCAACTTTATGTTCCGGTTGCGATTCCGGTTCTGTTAAAAATTCCGGTTAATTTCGGTTTTCGGTTCGGTTCCGGTTCGACTCTCTGATTTGAAGCATACATTTAGACCTGATAAGTAGGAATAAACTGATCTTAACCAATTGTATTCATCAACGCAGATACATGTCGTGAGTTGACGCAATATAAAAATGTTGCATATAGCGAAATATAAATTTGCAAGTTACAGAAAAGCTATGGGTAATAGAATAATTCTGTTTTCAGATTTGTTTTCTGCGTATCAAAATACATCTGTAATACCTAAAAATTTCCATGTCACAAATAGTATGTTTATCAGTGTTATTAATTGTAACTTGTTTTTAACAGAAAACACTTTTCTGAGCTTGTGCTATGTGTTTTTCTTTTCAATAAATAAACAAATAATATTAATTTTTTTCGCTTATTACGAAAATATTTTCTTATTTATTTATTGTCTCGCACAATGACACTTGAACTTGAACTCACACATGGGGTGCTTCTAAGAATCGTATTTAATCGATGTTGAACCAAGTAAACTTAAAAAAATATAATTCTACTAGCTGTAAATTGCTTTTCAAGTTTTTGCTGACCGGTTAGAATTTGGCGCGAACCAGAGCTTAATAAACAGTGCTGTAAATGACGATTCAGTCAATCGACGCTCGTAAATTAAATGAAGTCAAAGCTCGAAATGTTGACTCATGACGTCAGAAGTTTTTCTACCTGGATGCAATGTAACAAACCAGCTTGATCTCTGCCTACAATTTACTATACAATCAATCGACGATTACACGTTTACACCATATCCAAGCTTGATTGTTGACTCTTGATGTCATAAGTAAACTACTTATTTGTATACAACAAAAATCAATTTTACATTTACCTGTAATTGATGAATTGGCTATTCCATGATCGCAGGTTTGTACTATATCAAAGCTCGAATTGTTGATTCATGACGTCACAGGTTAAACAGCTTATTTGTGTGAGATAACCACTAAAATCAGCTTGCTATCTACCTGCTGTTTACTATTTTATTTACTTTCTGTTTACTGTTCAATTTATTGGCGTTCATTAATTTACACCAATACGAAGCTCCAATTGTTGACTCATGACGTCATGATTAATACTTATCTACCTGTGTGATAAATAAAACTTGGTCGGCTATGTTCCCTCACTTGATGGTTTAGTTAAACGACGCTTAAAAATTTTACAAAACAACGTTGACAGTAACAAGCATGGTCACTAACCGTCACGAATTTTGATGGACATCCCTGTTTTTAGTTAGGAACAGAAGCGTCCCGAATAAAATCTAGGCGGGACACCAGTTGTCCCGATATTCCACTAAATATAAAATAAATAATAAAAACTCAAATCAGAATTAGGCGAGAGAACTGGCCAACTATTTACAAAAGTTCAAATGAAATGTATTCACATTTTAATTGTTAATTACTTTTTTTTTTCCATAAATTCAATTTCATATTTTTATAATGAAGAAAAGATATGGGGAAAAATTATGCATTTACACAAGTGTTCAAAATGTCCTCCATTCTCATCCAGGCATTGTTTACTTCGTCGAGAAACTGGAACGCGTATCTTAAGATATCTGTTGACAGGCACGCATCCTGAATTTTTTCTAGGGGGGGGGTACACAAAATTGTTTCATAAGTTCTGGGATGGACCGGAAAGTATATTTTGATCGGGACGAAAACGTTAAAAAACCCAGAAGGACTTTACTTTTCAAATGCAAGTAATGATCTTAAGTCTAAATGAAAGGTCCTCGCTTCCAAAATACAAGTGATAACCTAAAACAAAAGGTCCTCGCTTCCAAAATACATGTGATGACAAAAAAAGTTCTTACTTCCAAAATGCAAGTGATGACCTAAAAAAAAGTACAAACTCAAGTGTATTCCTTAAAAACGCTAAAAACACGTGTTTCTTGGTCCTCCTAGTAGCAAAATTAAATGGTGCATTTTGTTCTCCTTGGATAAAATCTTTTTCTACGGTTTAGTAGAGCATTCAAAGCTATCTAGATATAGGCTACAAAATAATAAAAAAAAATAATAATAATAAAAAAAATAAAAAACGTAATTTTCAATCTGTTCCTTTAAATTTGCCGGTGTGTGTGTACTATTGTACTCTAAAATGCCGGATTTCTTCCGGCCCCTTTAATATATTAAATCTAAAAATATCAAATTATAATAACACATTTAAAAAACCTTAATCTCTGCTTTTATCACTAGGGTACTGGCTAAACTGCTAAAGCCAACAAACAAAAAGAAAGAAAAAAAGACTAGTTATTGAATAAAATCGTACACTTAAGGTAAATAAATCATGAACAATGTTAACTTTTTGGATATTTAATTATGAATAGTAATCATAAGTTACATTTGTATTATAAATTATTGATTGAAAGAAAGTATAACAATTGATACAACGAAACAATACCAATACCGATATAAAAGTATTCTTACGATCGGTAATTACTTATGGAGAAGACCTTCGAAGAAGACGGAGAAAGTGGCAAAACCTGGAAACACTTTGCTGTACTTGGTCCTCACTTTCAAAATGCAAGTGATGACAAAAAACAACAGGTTCTAAAAAAGCACATGAGCCCCAAACATCAAGTGAAGGAGTAAAAACTCAAGAATGTTTCTTAAAACCACGTGTTTTTGGGTGCATTGGGCGGGGGGTCAAGCTCCTGAGTGTTTCCCTCCCTGGGTGCGCTCCTGCTCGTTGGGTTGCAACGGAAATTAAAAGCCGTTCTCCAATAAACGTCGGTTTGTAACAGACTGTATGGCAGGCAGAAAAAGTGCTCGAAGAGAACGAGGTTGTTGTATACAAAAGTTGATCGAAGCTTAACAAAAGGTAAGGAAATATATCGTATGTTTGCTATACCGTGTTTATTTATTTATTTTTTTCTGCAAATAGCTTTTGTTGCTGTACACCAAAAATTTTAATTAACTAACTCTATATTTATTTATCTGTCTTTTCCTCAGTTTTTCAAGATAATAAACGCCGGTCTCTAACATATGCCCGTTTTTTTTATATGCCGGGTCGGTCAGCCAGTTTGGGAAATAGACGCCAGGAGCCACTATTGGAAGACTTACGGTATACGTTTATGCGCTGGATTGCAGGCAACATCTGCTACAAACTTTGGTTTAAACATTAATTTAGAAAAAACTGTCACCCCGTCACATAATAGCAACAGTCCTCACATTTTCAACATAAAAAGCAAATACGTAGTTAATGTAACGTATTTCAAGTACCTAGGTAACATATTAATCCTGAAATAGTTCGTTTGAAGTATCACAAAGAATATCCGTTGCATACGAGGCTTTCGGTGAAGAATATGTGCCGAACATAGAAGTTTTGGTTTAAGCTTATATCGTCAGTATTGAGGCCATGCTGCATCAACTTCAGTGACGGTGAGTTGGACACATCTTTAGAATAGCAAATACCAGGTTACCCAAAATTTCACGAGAAGTGATGGTCATCATCACTTCTCGTGATCGCTGAAGACGGAAACAGATTGTTGAGCAGTTTTCGAAACGTCGAAAATATTTGATATAACTCATGAAGTATTATATCTTTTTAATACTACTACTCATTATATTGTACTATTCTAGCCTAGTATCAGCAATGGCAAACGTCCAAAATAACGGTGCCCGCATTAATATTGGACTATTGCAAAATAATTTCAAAGATATTACAAAATATTACTATACACAGAGTTGGAAGGAGGTTGCAGAGGAGTGGGAACTGCTAAGCAACTCTACAGAGACAAATTAAAAAATAACCTCAAGTTATGTTAGCTACTCAGCCCAGACTGGGAAGAAAAACCCGTTGAAATGTCATGAAACATGTCGAAATACATGGCGCAGTTAAGTGACAAACGGAATACTGCAGTACGAAAGAACATGTATGGAGCGTGCCATGGTAATACGCAATTACCGCAAATCCAGATTCCAGAAGCTGTTGCCTGATTTTACCTATAATTATCTCTGCGCTATTTTTGGTAAAATTTTTGTATTCAGGATTGGCCTCTTAAGTCATCAACGAGCCGAAAACGTCGAAATTTGTGGAATATTTTTCTTTTATTAGCGAAGTGCTGTCGTCCATTCGACGTAGCTATTTCATATATGCGTTTAAACTAAATGGAGACATTACATACGTTAATATTCATTAGTATAACAATTAAAGAAAACCTCCCGAACTTTTAAGATCAATATCCCAAAATTGGCTGATCAATATTATTAGTCACTATAGTAACAAGTAACTGAATTATGCCATGCTCCTCGTATAAATAAATGAAGAACCGTAATAAATTTAAAAAAATAAAATAATATGAATAAACATGTATTTTGCTTCTTATTGCTAGAAACAGTCCTTCGGCGTTGTGGATAGAGAGGTGGCTTATCACCTTGACGACGAGTATCCACGACCCCTTTTCAGGAACACAATATTCTCTTTAATTAATTATGATATAAAATTAATTTTTAGAATTTTCATAATTATTATGGACCGCGGCTTCTCAATGTTACAAATTACTTATATTCCATTATATTTTTCACAAGCAAACTTTAAGTCTAATCAAAATATTAAAACCTATTTAATAAATCGCTTAGTGAATCTACCTTTCCAGCAATTTGGAAACGTGCTCTGGTTGTGCCAATATTTAAAAGTGGTAGTAGAAATGCCGTGGAGAATTACAGGCTGGTTTGCAAGTTGTGTATTTTCGAAAAAAATTTTGAGCAAATAATTTATAATGTATTATTTAATTACGTTAAAAATGTCATTAATACTGAGCTACATGGATTTTTTCCAGGAAGGTCCGTTGATACGAATTTAGTTTTATATGTTGATTTTATTCTTTATAAAGTCAATGGACAAAAGGATACAGGTTGACTCAATTTACACTGACTTTAGTAAAGCATTTGATACTATTGATCATAACTTATTATTGTCAAAACTTTCTAGGATCGGTGTACATGGCAGTCTTCTGAAATGGTTTAATTCGTATCTGGCTGATAGGGAACAATCTGTGGTAGTAAATGGGTTTTCCTCAGAATATATAAAAATTACATCCGGTGTGCCTCAAGGATCTCACTTGGGTCCTTTACTTTTTAATATCTTTATTAATGACATATCTCAATGTGTCCTAAATTCTAGATTTATTATGTATGCTGACGATTTGAAAATTTTTGGAAAAGTAAAAAATTTTAATGACTGTAAAAATATTCAAGAAGAAATTGATAGATTGGTTGAATATTCAAAAATGAATAGATTGAAATTAAATATAAATAAATGTCATAAGATATCTTTTACAAGGAACAGAAACGTGCTGAATTATGAGTATGTAATTAATGGCAGTCCCATTATCTACTGTTAGCCAAATTAGGGATCTCGGGGTTATTTTAGATTCTAAATTGATATTTGATGTTCATATCAATACAATAATACAAAAACCATACAGAATGTTAGGATTTTTATTAAGAGTTAGTAAACCTTTTGTGAAATGCAAGACTATACTATCATTATATTTCACTCTAGTGAGAAGTCATCTTGAGTTTTCTACGATTTGTTGGTGTCCTAACTATATTACCTATATAAAACGTATTGAGAATATTCAGGATAGATTTGTTAAATATTACAGTCGGAAATTTCCTACTTCAAATATCAATATAATGTCTCTTGAGAAAAGACAATTATTTCTAGATTTGTCATTTCTGTTTAAAATTGTTAATAAAGTAGTTGATTGCCCAGAAACCTTAAACATTCTAATGTTTCACGTACTATCTTATAATACTAGAACTAATGATCTCTTTTACTTACCACGTAACCGCACTAATGCGGCGTATAATTCACTTGTTAACAGATTATGTTTAATTTTCAATAAATATTCCGCATTGGAATCTTTTCCAGATATTTTCGATTCAAATATTCTTACTTTCAAAAGGGTCATAAAATATTGTCTTTTAAACTATTATTTATAGTAAATTTTGTATAAAATTGTATTTTACGTAATTTAATTGTTATTATTATTATTATTATTTTTTTTTTTTGTCTATTCTATATTATTTTTGTTTTTGTATAAATGAATTAATATTTTACATGTACACTGTAATTTTTTTTTGTATATCAGTGTTGCACTATTATTGGGACACTGTCCTGTTGTGCCGCCAATTCAATAAATAAATAAAAACAAACAAAAAAATCAAGAATGGAAACATCACACGATATAGTTTTGGCATTAGACAATTTTATTTCCAAGAAACGATTAAAAAAGTATGCCAACATAATGGAATTTTGGAATTGTCGGAAGGTCCACCACCTATACAAACTGTCACAAATTGCTGCTTCCGCAACTCAAGTAGATAAGTGTGGAAATACTTTTCTCGGGATTAAGATACATTTCCCCCCCTACGTATGAAATTATCTTCGGATATAACTAATGGCACTCTTAATTCGTTATAATAAATCTTTACTCATATAAAACTACAAAAATTGGTTCAATTAAATTTAAAATCTTCAAGGTATTTTTAATTTATTTTAATACTTTCCATCTAATTTCCCTTTTTTTCCAGTAGAATCAGTGACAGTTTTCTATAGAGTAAAATTTATTGACTTGACGCAATACTAAATTTAAACCGTTTGCTTTGTCATATTTTGTGATAATTTAAAACAAATACGATTATGCGAGGGCTACCTTTTAAGTTTTTACAAAAACTAAGAAAGAAAACAAATTTTTTGGAACCAACTGTTTTATTGGTTTTCAAAATATTCGCCTTTAAGATTTATAGACGTTTGCATGCGTGCAAATCAATTCTCGAAAAATTTTCTCCACTCTGAAGTTGGTATTTCAAAAACATGGTTTTCGAAGGCTTCGGCAGCTTCTTGAGGTGATGAAAATCGCTGTTCACGCATTTTTTTGTTTGACATTAGAGAACAATAAAAAAGTCGTTAGGGGATAAATCAGGTGAATACGGGCAATGAGACATTCGATGTTTTCTCCTTCAAATAATCAATTGTTGATGAAGAAAGATGCGACGTTTTTGGTTGTTTTCCCTGTTTTTTCGATTACTTATGGAAAACAAATTGTTGAAACACCAAAGAAACAAGACGTTTTCTTGGAAGAGCTTCGTGAATGAACAACTTTCAACTGAGTTTCGGTTTATCTTAGAAGACCCAAACAGTGGATTGTTGCTTAGTTTCCGGTTCATATGAATAAGTTTCGTCACCTGTACCGGTGTTATATACGGATTTTGCAGTTCCTAGTTTGATTTTTTGTAGCATTCCCTTACAACAATCAACACGATCCTTTTTTTGACCTTCAGTCAAATTATGCGGAATCCATCGGGAGCAGATATTTTTCACAGCTAAACATTCATATAAAATCGAATGTATTGCAGTATGCGATATGCCATATGCCAAAGGATGCCTATATCTCACGGTAAGTCACATGCCGATCTTCTTCAATCATTTTGCGCACAGCATCGATGTTTTTTGAATCACAACCGTTTTTGGTCGACCTTCACGAGATTCGTCACTGAAGGACGCACGACCACGACGAAATTCTGCAAACCAATCGTAAACAGTCTTTTCTGGTGATGCTTCATTACCAAAAGTTGAACGAAGCGTATCTATGCATTGTTGTTGACTTAGGCTACCACTAAAATCGCAAAAAATCATACAACGAAAACCTTCACGAGTAATATCCATTTTTTCACAAACTTGTTTTTTTTTAACGCTCACTGCCAACAAACTACTCTATCAATTTATAAGCTGCCACTGATTTCACAATAAAAAATGTGGAATTTTTCGAATATAGTAATGACACATTTCAATATTGCCATCTAGTGGTCGTTTGTAAAAACATAAAAGGTAAGCCTCGTACTTTGTAATAATTTCAAATACGATTAGGTATATTTAATTCTATTATTTCTAGTTATTAAAAAAATAATAAATGAACCGCATTGAACCGGAACGAACCGAATGATTAACCGGTTATTGAACTGGTTCATATTTTTAATTTTAGAACCGGAACAACAAACCGAATCGCAGAGATTTAGAAAAACCGTAACCAAACCGTATTTTACGCCTGTTCGAACCTTTGGTTTTGATGTAAAAAATTTCCGCAGACTGAAAACTTTTTATGCCTTAAAACTTTATATTTTTTATAAACAAACTAAAAAACACTCGCTCTGTAGACAGTGCATTGATGGGCGAGAGTAAGCGGGATGTAGGAGGGAGAGATGAAACGAGCACGCCAGCTAGTAATTAATACATCACAGTGATCAAAAACAACACTTTATCTCAACTTCCAGCTATATGAAAGGTTGACATTTTGACCATACGTATTATCCATATATAAACATATCTGAAAAGACACCTGCAAGCTAAAACTTGTTGCAAACAGACAAGAAGCCCATAAATCGCGTAAATATTGTCGTCATACAAACTTTGCAACTTGGGGCTGATATGAAGTTCCGCGTTAAAACGGCGATGGCAAGTTAGAACGTGGAAAGCAATTTTCTCGAACATATGAATAGTAAAATGAAAGTATGTTTAGTGAGAAACTTAACACATTTTAGGGTTTCGCAGGGATTTAATAAGTGAAAGGCCAAAGGTTTTTTTTCTCTCTAAAATTAGGATAATATTAAAGATTTTTTCCGAGTTATATTAATTTTTGTTCGTTAATTTGCGCTCAATACGTTATGTATAGATTGATGCCCCACATTGAATTCTTAATTAAACAAAATTTGATTACTTTGAAAAAGAAATTATCATAATGGGGTATCCTCGGAATTATCATAAATTCCGAGGATACTATTCCGGTTAACATCATTGTGAGACCTTCGAATTTTCACTGATTTTTAATTAACCCCCTCAGAGAGATAGGGTGGGGGCTAAAAGTTTCTTAACATGTTTTTATCATAAAATATAAATAATTTTTGTTTGTTAATCTATCTAATTTTCCTTTTATGTTCCACATCTAACCTAAAAAATTGATGTGAAGTTTTTTCCCATATTTCAGGGTTTTGTAGGTATTTAGCAAGTGATAACAAATTGTGGGTACATATTAAAAATCCTAAATTTCGATAACCTTGGAGCTTTTAAATAAGAAGAAATATTTTCACAATCCATGTCGAAATTAACTCAGCATGGCGAGTTCAGCTTTTACTAGATTCAAAGGCATTCTGTTTCTATCACCCCTCTAAACAGATTCCATAATAGAAAATATTCGTTCCTCAAATGCGTTACTAACTGGAATAGACATGGCTTTAGAAACATTTAACTATATTTTCGTTAAATACAAAAACTATTCATTTAAAAATTCAGGTCTGCTGTTTTGTGTTTAAAAATATCGATGACAATCTGGTTATAAAATTAAAATAATAAATTAAATTAAGAGCAATTATTATTTATTGTAATGTTTTCGCAACGAAAATTTCGTTTCTTGCAATTGTGTGATTTGTAAAATTTATTATAGTAGATTGAAGTGCCATCTGTTGATAATGCCAACGTATTTGTTTCGAGGCTAGGTGTTAATGTATTTTTAGCGGCCTAGAAGTGTAAATGAATACTTAAGTGCGATTATAAATATAAAAATAAATTATAATTGACAGAGGAATTCGTGTATTCTCGGTGCAACATATTTAAAATGGGATTAATAAATAAATAAAGCACTCGATAAGTTTCACAATTATAAGTTTAATGTTATTTCGGCAGTGACGCCATCTACAGGAGTTCAAATTACAAACTAAACTTATTTTTTAACAGATACATTCAGTGGGAACAAATATTAATGGTAGGGAATACCATATTAGCAGATAAGGGAACAAAAGTTTTTAACCGAATTATTAGAGGTGAGTTGTAAACGTCAATCTGGTCATTCAGGGAATTGCAGAGTTAATATTTTTGTGAATTTCTCGGTATTCTAAAAGGATCAGTTTAAGACTTTTATTATGAATGTGTAAGATTTTAAAGTCATTAACGGAAAGGTTATTATTATTGGTGATCATATTTTCTGCTATGTTGGACTGTTCTACTTTTTATTTTGGATGGCTTTCAAATGTTCACTAAATCTTGTAGCAAATTTTCAACCAGTTTGGCCTATATATATTGTTGAACTATGTTGGCACGATGCTTGATAAACTCCACTTTTGTTGTGTAAATTAGTTTTACCTAGTTTATTCTTAACGAGTAAATTTTTAATTGTATATTTATTCTAAAAGGATGGAGTTATATTTGATTTCTTTAATTTTGATCCTATTTTGAAACTAACCTGGCCGTGAAAGGGTATTTTTTTATACATTTTTGTATCTGGTATACTTGGGGGATAAAAATTTGTTAATAAAAGTTTTTTGAGCTTTTTTCTAATAATTTTGTCTATTTCAGCCTTGTTATAACCGTTATTAATCGCAATTTGATAAATAGTTTGTAATTCCAGATTGTAATCTTCTTCAGAAAATGGAACTCTTAATAATAATCGGTCTACATAACAAATAAATTATTTTCGTAAAATTTTCATATTTGTTAATATTTTTCGCGCGATGTTTTTTCTCAGTATTTTTGCTCATTTAATTCAAAACGCTATATAGCTTTTCGAGTTAAATATGCTTGCTAAATTCCAACAGTTTTGGCTCAGCTGTTTCATCACAATTTCTATAGTACTCAGACAGACGCATGGGAGTTCCGGTATAAGAGTTTCTTCCTTATACCTACTAAACCCTAAAAATGTTAATGTGTTCCACAGCTTTAATGTGACGAATGACTATAGGGTTGAATAACACTGGTTTAAATATTTCATAGGTCAATAAACCCATTGGTTAAAGAGTGAGATGCCAATGTCGCCAATAAATGATCGAAGCGTTGACAAAGTAGCATCACAATCGGAAGTTAATTGGGCAGCAAGCCGTCTACATCCGGTGGCGCCACTCCTAGCCGCGGGCTTATACCCTATGCATTTCTCAGAATCATCTCTTGCGATCCCCGAAATAGAGAAAGTACAGTCTTGCATAAAGTTAATCGCCTTTACTCAGATCATCTTTCAACATTTTTCATTTTATTTTGGCTTATTACAGTCGTAGTCTCATTTCTTGTTAAGTACTTCTAAGCTATTTGCCAAATGTATATTGGAAATTTATATAGGTTGCTATATTTTAACCAGAGCATTCATGAATAATGGCCACATACTTAGTAGAAACTTGTTTCGTACATTTTTATACATTACTTTTATTAAAATTATTTATTATACACCGTTCATAAGTTTTAAAACAGAAATACTAAAATATCAAAAACACAAGATGGAGAAAAACAAAACGTTTTACAAAAATTGGCGTCATGGCGAAGTTTTGTGTGTGTGTGGAGGAAGGGGGGGGGGGGTAGAGAAAATAATTTAATATTACTTAATATGGAAAATTTGTAGCTTGTGCTATCATTTTTGACGTGATCAGTTTTCACCAACTCGATGTACGTGTATTCCTGTATTCCAGGTAATGTGCGTCAATCTTCTATCGACTCTCTCCATGAAATCGAGCACACCACTTGAAGATATTAGATCGTTTTAAGGTTTCATTTCCGTAAGCCTTTTGTGCCTGACAAGGACTAGCCCAAATAAAATCTGCTCCTTCCAATTTGTCCAAACTTACCTCGCATGTGGAAAATACATAAATGCGTTAATATGAAATCTAAACACCAGAAGTAAACTACAGAAGTATGCTGCCTTCGATTATGTTAAACAAAACAAATGTACTTCCTGCGTAAAACACAAATATTTTGTTAATATAAGCAATACTGAATGATTGTTACAACCTTATGAACAGAACTGAACAGTGTGTATTCCTACATTTCTGTTTAAATAATATCTTCGATTATTTTCATTGATGAAAAGTTGGATTGTCGTACAAATTTATAACGATGCCAAAACTAGGTCTATAAAGATACTATATTTGAATAAAAAGATATGAAGGAGGGTGTTTTCTACGATCACAATTCGCAATTATTGAAGTTGTTGTGTGACAAGTCGCATTGTCGTGATGCAACACCCAGTTGTTCTTGATGTTTGGTTTCACACGCATGATCCCTTTTCGAAATATTTCAAGAACCTCTCTGTAAAAGTGGCCCGTTTGGCCTTGAGGCACAAATTCTTTGTGGACGATTCCCTGGCTATCAAAAAAGTAAATCAGCATGCATTTGATCTTCGAATTGCTCGTTCTTGCTTTTTGGCCTTGAAGAGTTTGAAGTGTGCCATTCCATACTCTGGCGCTTGGTTTCTGGGTCGTACTGAAACACCTATGTCTCGTTACCAGTAATGACACGTTCCAGAAAATGGGTATCATTTTTAATCGATTCCAAAAAGTCAAGGCACTTTTGCCTCCTGATGTCCTTTTGGTCCGGTGAAAGGTTTGTTGGAACCATTTTTGCGCAGATTTTTCTCATCCCCAATTCATTGGTCAAAATCTGATGAACGGTAGCGTGACTCAAATTCAACTCTTCCCCGATCATTCTGACTGTCAACCGACGATCTGAACGCATAAGATCCCGGATTTTTTCAATATTTTCATCGGTTCTTGAAGATGAAGTCCTTCCGCTGCGGGATTCATCTTCAATCAACTCTCTTCCTTCTGAAAATGCCTTATACCACCAAAAAACCTGGGTCCTTGACAAAACACTGTCTCCGTAGGTCTGCTGAAGTTTTGCAAAATTTTCCGTTGCACTGTGCCCAAGTCTGAAGCAAAACCTGATAGCACACCGTTGCTCGAAATGAATGTCATTCATTTTCAGAACGCACTAAGAAAAACTGTTAAAACTGAAAAACACGAAAAAAATCGCTACGGACAACAAAATTACTCTAGCGAGTTTAAACTCGTACTAAAGGCGTATCACATGTTCACCTGCCACCCCTCCAAGTACCGCGTCCCAAATGTCAAACTGTCAAATCATCAAACGCTATGTTGCCAGTTCGGTTACTTAATTTACACACCTCTTATATAGTCTTCGTTCAAACGGACATTATTTATTATTACTGCCTATTAAATTAGCAACAAATAATATTTGTTTATGCAGACATTGTATTACTTGCCATTACTTATAGTTTCCTAATAAAACGGTTAAATAATTTTATATTAGCCTTTAAAATACAAGATAGTCCAATTTTTTTGTTGGCGCGTGTGTATGTTTTTTTTTTATAATCGCTTAATTGATTATTTTCTACCAATTTAATCGAAAATCGATTATAACATTTCAGTTAATCAAATGATCAATTAATCGATTAATTTTTATTGCCATCTCTAATCGCAGGTCTCCAAAAATTGTTTATCGTTGGCAGCCAGTAGGCTACTAGTTATATTATAATTTATTATTTATAGTTGATAAGTAATGGGATTCGGACCAGTCAGAAAATAAAACAAAATTTATTAACGTCGCTAACGTTTCGATTTAATTTACATCTTCATCAGAGTTACAGCGATATATGGAATTAATAACACAGTAAGATTACATGTATAAAATATAATAATGTTCAAATTCAACTGGTCAAGTAGTTAAAACAAGCATTACAAAATTGTCGGAATTTAAAATATAATACAAAATAATTATTAAAGAGTAAAAACATCAAATATAAGTTAAAAATTAAAAAAACAATGTTAAATTTACTATACCTTAGTTAGATAATAAAAAACATCATATCGTCCGGTCATTTAGAGATAAGATGATTAGATGATTAGCCACGTATGAATTTGAAGAAGGGTTTGAGATGGTTGAAACAGGTAAGTAACGCTATCTATTAGTAAATTAGAATTCGATTATTAGGTGAAATATGTTAAATTTAGATTTTTTTAAATATGTTACAATAGATGGCGCTTATGTTATCACAGTCGGTTTTAAAGTTAAGTAATTTAGGGTTCTGAATTATATATATGCTCTCAGTGATCAACCTTTTACTGAGATTGTCTACTTTGTCCAAGATTTTAGTTTGTTCAAAATTAAAATTGTGATTAGTAGTGAAGAAATGGGTAATGAGTGCCGTGATTTCTTTTTTATTTTTAAATTTATACTGACAGCTATTTTTATGTTGATAAAGACGGTTTTTAATGTATTGTTTAGTCTGTCCAACATAGCCTAAATCTTTAAAATTCCGACAATTTTGTAATGTTTGTTTAAACTACTTGACATGTTAAATTTGAACATTATTATATTTTTATACATGTAAACTTACTAAGTTATTAATTCTATATATCTTTATAGCTCTGATGTAGATTTAAATTAAATCGAAACGTAAGCGAAGTTAATAAATTTTGTTTTATTTTCTGACTGGTCCGAATCCCATTATCTATCAGCTATAATTACTAACTTACGGACGTAACTCATCTAATCAATAATTTATTATATTATGTTAACGTTTCTATGTATTGTTTGCTACTTTAATATACTGGATTATTAATAACCTGAGCTGTTGAACTGCCCATAAATTTTTTGTAAATTATTTTTAGAAAAATGTGCATGCTTACGTTTATAATTATGCGTGCAATCAAATTTGTATACCTTCTACCCATCTTGTGCAATCATCAATGTATCTTGTCGTTGATACATTATACATAATTTTGTTTATTTTTCACATCTGTTTAAATCACTCCTATATCATTTTTATTACTGCCTTTTATGTGGCCAATAATTGACTTCCTAATAATACTTAATGATTTAAAATGATCGAAGCTGAATTCGTCTACAAATATAACTATGTTACCTTTCTCGGAAGCAGCAGATGCAAACTCCAAAATAGAGTACAGCCACACACATAAATTTGTTCTGGATCGCTTCTAAGTTACCTTTTATACCTTTTGTAAATAAGTGAAGTTGTCGAGAAGTTTTATGCTTCTCCATCCGGAAGTGAACTTTGAAAGTTTTGTTTGCTAAAACTAACAACTTAGCCTAAAAATACATTATTCATCGAAATATCACTCACTTCAAGTCAAGTTTATTAAAAATATTTAAAAGGTGCTTACAGACACAATGAGATTTTGAATAATTGTGATAATTATAATCGACAAGTGAAGTAAATGTATTTATGAGGTTTGATAAAATATTTTCTCGCCCATATTTTGAAGTACCTTTTAGGGCGCACAGCCCTATAGTTGCTTATACAAAACTAACAATCTGAAATAAAATTAGTAACAAATCTATGCATCAAAATTTGCAGCGAATTTTTATCTACCTAGTAGGATATTTTCAATTGTAAAAAAAAAAAAACTTTCATGTAATTGTAAATAAACAACTTGTATTAAGTCCATTCTACATTATACTTTTTTCAATACTATCCAACTCTGACGTCATTTCAACTTTTGATACTACAGAATATAGTGGGGGAAAAAAATAAGAGACAGTGATAAATTTTATATCTTCCATCTCTTATTACTTTTCATTGCCAACTTAAAAATTTTTAGGATCCGATGGCAGACAACAATTTGGTTATAGTAAACCAATTTATAAATATTGTTTAATTGTGCCAAGTTTATATTTAATTATATGATCTAAATAAACTTCTTATCAACTTAATAAACTACTAAAACTACCCCCGGTCAAATTTTTGATTGACAGTTCTGTACTTTTCAGTCGTACCAACACCAACTTTTTAGTTTTTGTTTACAACTTAACTTTTAGTAGTTTATTAAGTTGATAACAAGTTTATTTAGATTATATAATTAAATATAAACTTGGCACAATTGAACAATATTTATAAATTGGTTTAATATAACCAAATTGTTGTCTGCCATCTGAACCTACAAATTTTTAAGTTGGCAATGAAAAGTAATAAGAGATGAATGATATAAAATTTATCACTGTCTCTTATTTTTTCCCCCCACTATATTCTGTAGTATCAAAAGTTGAAATGACGTCAGAGTTGGATAGTATTGAAAAAAGTATAATGTAGAATGGACTTTACAGATGCCGGAGCAATCTTGTAGCTGCAAACGTTAAGTCGTTTGTACCTGCTATTTATCCGCTAAGCAAAGGCATGGACGTGAGTTCAATTCCTGCTTATGTCAAACAATTTGTGTAAAAATATTTGTACAAATTACAGGTTCTGCTTAGCCGTTCACAACCGGCTATAAACTGTAGGTGGCTTTCTGTGTACGCTAAAAAAAATTGACGTAATACTGACTATATTTCTCCTGAATGTACATAGATTGAAAACATGGTCATGAAACCTGGAAACAGGAGGCCTAGGCTCACTTCGAACTGTCGCACCAATGATGATAATTATATTAAACGTATATTTGCGTACGACGCTGAAAATTATATTATTATTATTTTATTTATTTTACATCGGCCTATTTCTGTAACGAGGCTAGTCGCCGTTGCCAGGGAGCGAGCTGCTATACCTGGATGAAGGGTGAATGATTGTGAAAATGAGAGTAATGTAAGCATATTATTCAAGCCTGAATAATATCACCAACGGAGAATCGAACCAGCAATCTCACAATTCAGACTGTTTTCATCAGTTAGAACTGTATGATTTAACGAGCTCGGCTACTCCGTTGGCGCGGAAAATTATAGCTAATGCTTCATCTTCATGTTTCGAGCTCTTTTGTTCTATTATGAAAACTACTTCCAGTTATTGTACTTGGTAGCCTATATTTGCCGACATCTTGAATCTGCCGCGG
Organism: Liopterus haemorrhoidalis; assembly: GCA_963971575.1. NCBI lineage: Eukaryota > Metazoa > Arthropoda > Insecta > Coleoptera > Dytiscidae > Liopterus > Liopterus haemorrhoidalis. Next base: position 16,957,955 of record OZ020621.1, read on the forward strand.
TTCTCAGTACAAGTGCTGGGGGAATAATGATTTAATTTTAAAGTCTATTTTTCGACGAAGGTTCTAAACTATAATCAGTTATGTCGAAAAAACAATGTTTTCGTATTATTTGAATATTCCTACACAAAACTATATAAATATAAAATTATTCGAAACACACTAATATATTTTAAAAATTACCGAATTATTATTTTTATGTTATTGAGCGATAACAGTTTTACAACAATATTTTCTACAATTAAAGAAATAAAATAAAATAATTAAAGAAATGTATTAAGTAATATTTACTATCTATTCTAGGTTAGGTAAACTTTGTATAAAAGGTCTATACTTGCGAGCGTCAAAACTACTTTGAATGCGTCCAAACAAAATTCGACTAAATTCTTTTTATTTCACAAAAATCCACACAGATCGGATCAGATCAGCACTTTGCAAACCATTCGGCTCGTGCGCGTTATCCGGCCCAAACTAGACAGAAATGTTACACGGCATGTTACCTTGTGCGCTACATTACAGGATCGGTTCGCTAACCTGGACCAATGGCGTAAAACCTGGCAAACGTGGCTAAACAGATTTTTCTTTAAGGCGGCGCACAACCCTATAGTTCTCAATAGTTTCTTATGCAAAACTAATAATCGGAAATAAAATTAATAACAATCTATATATCAAAATTTGCAGCGAATTTTTATCTATCCAATAGGATATTTTAAATTGTAGAAAAAACTGTTATGTAATTGTAAATAAGCAAATTGCATTATAAACGCCATATTGTAAACCTATCGACGCATATTTGCGTACGATGCGGCAAATTATAGCTAAAGCTTCATTCTACAAAAAAGTTTTTAGCTATTTTGTGCTATTATAAAAACTACTTAGAGTTATTGTACTTGGTAGTCTATATTTGCCGCCATCTTGAATCTGCCGAGGTTCTCAAAATAGGTTTTACGAGTAAAAATGATTTAATTTTTGTGAAGAATACGTGTATACGGGCATTCCATTATCATCAAGTATAATATTTTTCGACGAGGGTTCTAAAATATAAGTAATCAAGTCGAAAAAAATGTTGACGTATTATTTGAACATTTCTACACAAAACTATATAAATATAAAAGTTATTTGAAACCCATAAATAGATGTTAAAAATTACAGAACAATGTTGCAAGTGTCAATTATTAAGTTATTGAGCGATAACATTTTTACAATAAATGTTTCTACAATTAAAATTATCCTATTAGATAGATAAAAATTCGGTACAAAATTTGATGCATAGATTGATACTAATTTTATTTCAGATTGTTAGTTTTGTATAAGAAATTGGTAACCTCTGGAGGTTATACGCAGCCTTAAACCTAAAGTGTATGTTAAAATATCTGTAGGAATATATTTTTATTTTTAATTTCTTCAACTACATCAGTAACATAGATTTTTTGCAGCCGTAAAGCCGCAGCCGTAAAGCCGTAAGCCGTTTTTGCAAAATAAAACACGGATGCTATAGGTACTTGCATTCAACATTTTGACGTCTTTCCAAATTTTGCACTATGGCGCTGGTAGCATCTATGCCTTTTGGACTTTCTGCATGGGAGTTATCGGTTAAAATTATTTCTTAATCTGAAAAGTGATTTGCTTATTCTGGCTGGGTTAATTCATTTAAATCTTATGTAAAATGTTAAAAAATTTCGTATAAATTTTTAATATATAAATCAATCCAGAATAGCATTAATAATGTTGCACTAATTTTTAATGCACTGATAAATAATTTAATTTATTGATGCATAGGTAATTATGCCATTTAACTCTTTTTTTCGAAGTGGTACGTCAATTAACTGTCGACACAATAAACAAGTACATTAAAAGCAGTTTTTTCGCAACGAGCTAGATGTAAATTATTATTTATTTGATTCAGATAGCATTCTCTTTTATTTTACTTTTGAAAACCACATGATTTTTCTTTTTTATATATATGGTATATATATATATATATATATATCAAAATTGCAAGGAAGTAATTCTGTAATTTTTATTTTTTTTACCGCCCCTTGGTACTTGTCACCGTGGTGCTGTTGCATCACTTGCAGCACCAGGTTGGTGCGGCTCGGGTGTATTGGGAAACCATTGCAAACAAACACTTCTTTTGGTGCTTGATGACTACTTTATAATGTTTCTTAAAAACAAATATTATTTTAATGATAATTTTGTTCCTTAAACGTTATATATTTAGTTGTTAATTACAATTTCCTTCCTAGTAGTGTTTATAAGAAGACCAAAATTGTTTTTTACAGTTAAAAAAATAACCCCTTTTTTTATGAACGTATATACATTATAGTATTAAATTCTTCGTGTGTGGTAAGTTTTTTGGGGTTCAAGTACTGAATGTATATCGTTCAAGATTAAAAATCTTGACCAAAGCAACATCTGGAACAAATCTCAAACACGACACAATTAATTAGAGTGCCTAGAAACATGTCATCATCTGACTTTTTATTTCCTCTTTCCTCTTCATAGATGGAGCCCATATGGTAGTCACTAAAATGATGATATACAGCTAATCAAAATAGAAACTAGAGACTCAATCAACTATTGTAGTCTCAGTGACATGTTTTTTAATTCGAAAATATGATTCAATAACTGAACAATATGGTTAATATCACTTTGTTTAAACACATATAATAAAAGCAGAATTAGTAGTGAGTTAAAAATATCAGTTTAATTTCCATATAAAATTTTTAATTTTTTCCTGTATTCAGTATTGTTTTTTCTTGAATTGTACAAGCTGTGCTTTAACTCACGTTCTCGTTTCTTAAGTCTGCTGGTTTGAGATTGGAAACAGAAGGTTTTGTGTTTGCGTGTCAGGATGGTGTTATAAATACTTTGGCGTACAGGGCCCGCATATTCCAAATAGCGGACTCCACACTCTGTAGGTTGTGCCACCACCATTCTGAAACGATTATGCACATTCTGTCTGCCTGTCCATCTCTTGCAGCGTCGAGCTACGTGTCTCGACATAATGCTGCTCTCCGCGTGCTTTACTATCATCTTAGACATGCCTATGGTATTGACCAAATACCGGTTATACCGTACGTCCCTTCTGACATAGAATCGACGGTGGAAAATTCCAAGTGCCATATTTATTGGAATTACTCCTTCCCCACCTCGAGGTTACTGATAGCCACTAAGCCGGACATAACCCTCCTGGATATCGCGACCAAACAGATGTTTGTGATCGAATTCTCAAGTTCAGCTGAGAAGAATATCTCTCTCAAGGAGAAGGAAAAGAGGTCTAAGTATATGAATCTCTTGTCTGAGCTAAGAAAGCTGTATCCAGGGTATAAAGTTAAGCTTGTAGTCCTCGTAGTTGTGGTTTTGGGTGGTATGAAAGCCTCCTACCGAAGGAAAATCGAGTCTGTTCCCGCCTGCAGATCTTCTGCCATCTCTTTGATCTGCGGGATGCGGAAGGCAATGCTGCTCGGTCACGCCGCATTGTGCGGGCACTGGATCTGGCGTTATTTCCGCGTCTGTATGTCGCCAGGGTTCTAGTGACTCAAAAGGTACCTGCAGTTTGGGATTAGTGGACGATTCTCAAGATCTGACAAACCCCAAATAATGTGCTACTTAATTGATCTTTATTCGCTCGTTGCTGGTTTCTTTAGCGAATACTTGGGTACGTAATAGAACCGCGTCATCGGTGTCATACATCTAAACTTATTGCTTAATTTAAATGGACTGTAATTAGGGCTGCCACCTCTTCCGATTTAATCTTGGAGACTCCGGGTTTTGAAGGTTTGTGTCCGGGTTCCGGGTTTGATTATTACCTATTTCTTCAGGTCGTGTGAAATGTCAAATATCGAATTTATTTCATCAGCAATTTTTAGAATTTTTGCCCCTCGCTGTTTAAATGGCTGCCGAAATTTGTATCCTCCACTGCTCAAGTGATGTTTTTAATTTACGTCCCTTACTCTTCAAATGATTTTCTTAATTTCTTCCCCTCGGTCGTCAAATGTTTATCAGATTATCTGCCTCCTGCTTAACTGTTCGTGACATATTTTTTGTTAAAATTAGGTAAATATTAGGTAACTGACCCGCGATGTGCATTTAAGTAGCCCGCTTTCTTCACTTTCTGGAGGTGTTCCTTTTTTTCTACTAGTCGGATCTTTTGGATTTCCTTATTTTGCTCGTCAGATCTGTCGGGCAGAATATGGTCCGCATTGGTGAAAGTGGTGAAAATTTACTATGTTAAAACAATCGGTCTCAAAGTCCTATTCAATTATTAAAAGTCGCTAGATTTCGAATTTAAAATCTAGTTCCGCACGAAGCTAAGGAATGAGATAGTAAATGATAAAGTTGTTGTGTTGCTAGATATTTGTTTACAAATGTCAAAAAAGCTAGGTTATATTCAAAGACTTCTAAAAATGGATTGGAAACCTATGTTTCCTAGGGAGTAAAGAGGCCAACGTGAATTAAGACAGCTATTTTGGGGTACCACAAGGTTCAATATTAGCCCCACTGTTGTTTCTGATTTACATTAACGATTTACCAACTTTTAGATGATGTTAAATCTGTTTTATATGCAAACGATACCACGCTGCTTAATCAGTCCGAAAACTACCAAAGAATTAAATCCAATAACACCTTAATAGAAAATGCTGCGCAAAATTGGTTCTTGTCGAACAGATTAAGCAGAAACGAATCTATAACCCAACACCTATTGTTTTCTCTGAGACCAACAGCAGAGAATATTAGTCGATCCTGTTAAGTTTCTCGAAGTAACCATTGGTATAAATATTAGCTGATAACACTAACGTCATTATACCAGGTCTACAAGTATGAAATGCGGATTTTTTTTTTTTTTACTAAAACACATTAATCTCAAAAGAACAGTAAAAGTTTATTTATTCAAAGTATGCTCCATTAGAAGTTATACATTTTTCCCATCTTTCGGGCAATTTGTGAATACCTCGCCAGTAGAACTTTTCCCCTTTCCCCGCAAACCATTCTTCTAGCCGTTCTTTCACATTTTCATATGAACAAAAGTGCTGATCGGCAAGTGCGTGACCCATCCATGCGAACAAGTGGTAATCTGAAGGGGCCAAGTCTGGTGAGTAAGCGGCATGGGGTAGCACTTCCCACTTGAGTGCCTCCAATGTGTTGCAAAAGGCTTTTGCCTTATGTGATGGAGCGTTATCGTGAAGAAAGATTACCTTGTGCTGTTTTCTTTCGTATTCTGGTCGTTTTATGAGCAGCGAATGGTTCAATTCGATCAGTTGTTGTTGGTAGCGTTGGGTATTAACTGTTTCACCAGGTTTTAACAATTCATAATAGACCACACCCTTTTGGTCCCACCAAGTACAGAGCATTGTCTTTTTGCCAAAGCGATTCGGTCTTGCAGTTGATGTGGATGGTGAGCCTGGGTTCACCCATGATTTTTTGCGTTTGGGATTTTCAAAATAAATCCATTTTTCATCGCCAGTATTGATACGATGCAAAAAAGACTTTCTTTTGTATCGTGCAAGCAAAATTTCACAAGTGTTTTTGCGTTTTTCCATCTGCCTCTCATTCAATGCATGTGGAACCCATCTGCCGACTTTCTGGATCTTACCCATCTCTCGTAGGCGATTGGAAACAGCTTGTTGACTAACGCCTAACTGCTCTGCTAGTTGTTTTTGTGATTGACTATCGTCTTCCTGTAGCAATGTTTCCAATTCTGTATCTTCATATTTTTTTGGAGGTTTTCCATGTTCTTTGTCTGTAAGATCAAAGTCACCACTTTTGAAACGCCGAAACCATCGTTCACACGTATCTTGCGATGGAGCATATTCACCGTAAGCTTCTCGAAGCAGTCGGTATGATTCAGCAGCAGTTTTTTTCAAATGAAAACAAAACAGTAGTACTGTCCGCGAATGCTTTTTATTTGGCACAAAATTTGACATTTTTAACACAGTAAAACAAAACTATATGATCACTTTTCAAATTATAACCTATACGCATTTGACACTTAATGATAACATAACAAAACGCCATATGTGTTGAAACTTTGAACTATACACTCTGTTTGCGCAGCAAGTTTGAAAAAAATCCGCATTTCATACTTGTAGACCTGGTATATATTTTACTGCCTTGTTTACATCCATCAAACCAAGGATAATTTCAAATCGCAGGAACAAATTCATAAATACGAGACGAGAGGGAAACACTTGATAAGACCAGCACACATTAGAGTAAGTAGTGCAAGATACTCAGTTAATTATTGTTGCACTAAATTTTACAACTCCTACCTGAAAATATTGAAGGTTTTCCTCTCCAACACTAATAAATAATATTATTATTACTATAATTGCCTTAGTAGCAAGGGCCATAAACGTGAAATAAAAAAAAAAAAATCGAATGTTCGAACTTGTTTTCCTTGAATATTGTTGCCAATACTTTAAATTATTTACTACATGTATATAATAATTATATAATACTTTAATTTTGAATTGCCGTTTAAGATTTTCCAATGCAGGAAAAGGCTACCAACCTTTGGGAGTCAAATGTAACGACGGAGAAAAGCTTACATTTTATAGCTTGTTTCTTGGTTTAAGGGAACTATATTCTGAATTATATTAACTTTTACCGGTTAAGTGAGGCTTCTGATCATTTTGTTTAGCAAAAGCCTATTTCAAACCCTAAAAAGAGAGCTCATGGCAACTTAGGAAAATTAAAATTCCAGTTAGTTCCGCTTAAACTAGGGGTGTTAACAGGCGGGCCGCATGCGGCCCAAGGCATTTTTGCTGCCCGCAACTACTTATTATACTATAACAAATTTTTATGCTATATGTCTTATATAGTAAGATTTATTTGAACGATAATACCTTGTGACAGAATCTGTTCGGGCCATGGCGTCAAGACTTCGGCATAGGGCGGAAAACCAATTGAGAAGTGACATTACCGTTGGCGGCGCTGTAATTCATGGCAAAATGGCTGAATTGTCTAGTATTCAGGTGTCAATATGCTAACAGGGAACAGGTTAATTTAAGCACAGTACATTTTTATTTTATGAAAATGTATCTATCGACGTTCTAACAAAAAATAAACACCAGAACATATGTAATAATTTCAAACAGTACTACAGTCGCGTAGTACAATTTTTGACCACCAGACTGCGTATCCGAGCGTGTTAGTTCTCAATAGTCAGGCAATAACTGTTGCAGTTAGCCAAGGCCGTGCGATAGTCGGTAGATCGGTGATTCCCCATGATTCCAAATAATATACTCGTAAGCAGAGCTTTCAATAGCTTTTCTACAGGTGCAACTGCTACCAGATCGTTGATTTCAACCCGTTTTTGTTTTATTATTCGATAAAGAAAATATTTTGGCTAAATTTAATTGTTATTACCTATTTGAATGTTATTTATTTACTTCCTTCAAATAAATATTCAGAAAAAGGGTGCAAAATGAAAAAACAGAATGAGTAATAAAATAAATACATTTCGTGCTGCCCGCGTGAACTTTACTTGTTAGAAAAATGGCTCGGGGCTGAAATGAGTTTTGACAACCCAGGCTTAAACATTTGGAATAACCTATAGATACATTACATTTTAACATTAGTAACTAAATTAACCAAGTATGACGTCATTTCATAGTAATTGTGAATGAACTTTAATATGTGTATGTCTTTGATTGCTCAGTGACGTCATTGTCCTTATAAAAAATCCTACTGAAGCAAAAAATATAGTTTTCATGCCACGTGACCCACTCATTATCGCTGCAACCTTTTCGCAAATGTACTAACGTCGAAAACATCTGTTTTCTGGTGAATGTCAACAAGTCTAATTTTGTCGTTTTTATTTATTCTGCGTTAAGCACTTTTCATCGCGTTTTGACAGATCTTCAGTTCGTTAATTTGTTTATTGGTAAAGGGGGCAATGTTTAGCAGCATGTAGCAACCATATTGTGTGTTAATTGGTCAACAGTACTTGTATGGTCGATCAATATTGTAAATGTAATTTATTTTAACGACCATATTACTTTGATCTTGATACTAAAGAGGTTACTGTAACACAAATTGCATAAAATATTGCTTAATTTCCTGTCCATTAAACCTAAACTTTTCAAAAAATTATTCCGGCAAACTAGAAATTTAATTAAGCATAATGTAGTTTAAATTCCCTAAAACAGTTTCACAGATCATTCATTCGAATCTCATCAAAGAGTCCATTCCTGAAACGTTATTAGTCTGATTAACAGTGAGCCTCCCTTTACCCTACCCCCTTGCACGGTACGGTGCAAGCGGTTGTGGACCGGCCCTTAATCTCCGGTCCGTTTCACAATGTCCCCAGAGGAATACTCACGACTCACGGGCTGGACTCTGATGATGGTTTGAACACTTTACCCCTACGGTCAAGTTACTGTGAACGTACGACTAGATATGGATCAGCGGCGACTCGTCAGGTGAGACAGAGCCCAGGAGCGTACCCAGAGAAAGGCCCACGGGCTTGAGCCCCTCTTAAACATTTACATTGCACGTTTTTAAAGGCCGCATTTTTCGTGTAATTTAAGGGTTATATACGGAAGACCCCCCTCCCAAGATAAAGTTCTGGGTGCGCGTGTCTGAGCCTCACTTGATATGCAACACGCATATATTCAAAATAACAATATTTATTTACAATTTTTGAAATATTTGTTATTATCACATATTATTTGTGCGGAAATTACAACGTAATATAAAAGATATCTGACGGTATTCTGAAGTGAAATGTTAAGTCGTACATCGACGGATACGTCCGAGATTGAACGATATTAGAAAAAAATTGATGTGAAGTGTGAATATTCACACATTTCAGGGTTTCGCAGGTATATAATAAGTGAAGGCGGTATGCTGAGTGTGTAGGACAAATTTTACTTTGTACTAATCACGGCAAAATGAACGATATTTTTAAAATAATTTATCGTCTGTTAATCATATAATAAGACTGGTTATTAAATTTACGCTCTTAAAAATTAAATACAACATTTGTCAAAATATAACTAGAATTTTGACAAAATAATTTCAACATAATAAAAATGCAAAAAAAAAACAGAAAAAATAAAATTCACTCCGTACTCGAACTCGAAACCCTTCGTTTTCCAGCTCATTTTAGCAGTGCTCTAACCCATTCGGCTATCGTACGCTTTGCATGTGAGTGTCTTACATTGGTATAACTTTTGTACTTTGTGAACCAAAAACCACAAAAAATGTGTTATTTTCCGAAAACATAATCTGATCAAAAATTCCTATGAGCACATATTTGTTTATATTTTTAGGAAGGTATGTTTTTTAGATGTTTTAGTATTTTTCCTATGTGCGGGTCAAAGAGTTGTATAAGCATGCCAAATTTCAACTCTCTAGGTTTAGCCGTTTGGCTACAATTTTTACCGAACAGACAGACAGACAGACAGACAGACGACAAAATGACGGTATAAGGGTTTTTTGGTCATACCTACAAAACCCTAAAAACGGTATTCTGAAGTGTCGCTATGTTCACGTTCGTCGATGTGAGTTTTAGGTGTTGGATTAACCGCTAGCAAAAATCTTGACGGAATTGAAAGTAGAGTGGTGTTAAGTGTTATTTTGAACAGATTATTATTATTATTTCACCAAAATCGTTAAAAATTAATCATTATATTATTGCATTTATATTCTAATTTAAAATATATTGAATTGCCAAGAAATTTACAATAAAAATAAAAGAAAACATATATTTATTAAGTAAAAAAATAATTTTGAAAAGTATTTCTTCATTTGTTTTTAGTTCAAGGTACTATTTTAAATCTATAGTACAAATTTTAAAACTAATGTAGGCAAAAAATAATTACGTACTTACATTTTAATATTAATTGGAAACACCATGTTGATTATGTGAGTGGTAAGCTAGCTATGTAGAAAAATTTTCTTACTGAGAAATCTTGTGGACATAGTAACTAAAGATGTGCTCTTAGTAGCTTATTACTCACTTTTTCAATCACATATTTCTTATGCCCTCTTAGTATGGGGACACTCGTCCTCTGCTGATATAATTTTTGCATTGCAAAGACGCGCTGTGAGAATCATTGACGGCATTTCTTACAGAGCAGACTGTCAAAAATCTTTTTTATTTTTGCAAATTATGACTCTGCCATCACTCTACAGTTTTGACTGTTTAAAATTTTTTTACAAAAATGAAAACGACTTTAAATCTTTTAATGACATTCATAATCATAATACTATGGTCTATTTTAAAGTAGAAAAAAGTAGATAGCGCTGCGAACCGAGTACGATTTACACTGATCAAATACAGTATAGCGGGAAATTTAAAATAAGTTACAAGTAGGGCATGGGCGTAGCAACTGGGTTAGCAAGTGATTTTTTTTTTAATATAAAAAAGGTTAATAAGATATTGAAATAAACAAGGCAGATAATACACTTACGTTATTTATACGACATAAATTCAGTTTAATGGGAAATTTGAAAAAGTTAAAAAAATATTAATTTTAAAAATTATGTACTACTGTCTGTTTCAAACGCTTAGGCGGAACTAAATGGGAATTTCGTTCTTTTAGGTTGTCACGACAAGGGACCTTTCTTGGGATATTTAATTTTTCATGTTGGAATGTCAAAATTTAAAATTACAACCACAAATTATTAAACAAAGAAGATAGCGGACTCCCACGTTACGGCTTTGGACAGCGATAGTTGCGACATTCGTGGTTGTAATATGAACTAGGATTAGATAGTATGCAACCCGCAAGGCACACAAATATATTTTTATATTTTAAATTGCTATGAATCGCGCATTAATCATTAATTTTCTACCAAAATTGAAAAATAAAATGTAATTTTGGTAGAAAATTAAAGATTGCCTTGAACCGAAAATTATGATTAATTTATTTACAACTCTCCAAATTAATTTCCTAAAATTAAAATGAATTACAATTGTTAAAAATTAATACTTCAGTAAGCATTAAGTTTTATTATTTTATTTGCAAGCAAGCATATGAAATAAATAAACAAGTATATGTATATTTATTTTTTACTTTTATATTTACTTTTATTGTACATATATTAAATTTAGTCTGTGCCATTTTTTTATTACACTATTCATATTTCTTATGCATTTACCATTTAAAATATTATTAATTACACTACAGCATTTGAAAATAAAAAATGTGGTGCTAATATTTAAAATTTGTTATAAAATTCATCACTGTCACAATCACAATTTACTGTCACCTATCGTTACAACGTCAAAAACAATTGCCGCAAGTTGCCGATAATGAAGTGTTCTCAAAATGTTGGTTAAAAAAACGCTTTTAGCGCTGTCGGTGGATGGAATATAACTTAAAACCGTTTCAAGGCCGTGTATATGAGTTTCATACCCCTGATTACAACAATGAAACCATGGAAACGGATGACCTATGTCAAAATTAAATTATTTATTTATATATTTTAATGACAAAAAAATAAATAAATGGGAAAATTGTATTGAGAATTACACAAAAAATAAAAATATAAAGAAAATGACATTTTAAAATGATATTAACCTTAACCAATAAGTGTTTATTGTAAGTATGATTTACAAAGCTTAAACAAAACGGCCGAAAAGCACGATTTAAGCGATGAAAGTAACTAAATTGCAAAATCTAGTTCCGCCTAAGCGTTTGAAACAGACTGTATATATAAAGAGAGATTTGGCTAAAAGAGTTTAAACAAAGCAATAAAACAAACAATATATCTTCAGAGCTAAAGTTTCTTATTTAAATAATTATTGTAAATAAAAATTAAAAATATATGTATATATTAAGGTCTAAAAATTATATCAATAACTTCTTCTTTGGGCACAATGTTAAATGTCAAGTGTCAAAAAATATTTATATGTCAGATAACCTAAAAAATATATAACTGCGTAAAAACAAATTACATGGAGAATTTTCTCCATAAAATCTACGCCAGGAATATAAATAAAAGTCTAAATATGTAAATAATAACAAAATATATGAGAAAAATTAAATAAATAAATAATATATATTTCCAATGTACGACACTGAAGATCTGTCAACTTGGATTAAAAACAATATTTTTACAGTGTAATAGGGATGACGACCTAAACCAATCCGAAGCAAGGACAAACAGCTCCTATCTTCTTACACACATTTTTCTACTTTGAAATAGACCATAGATACAAGAATGATATATATCCTAAATTCAGCCGCCTATCAAAATCCAGAAATAGCACTACCTACTACGCTATTAAATTTTTTAATAAATTGCCAGAGTCAGTAAGACTTTTACTCCAAAATAAATTTGAAGCGTTTGTGAAGGATTTGCTAATTCAAAATCCATTGTACTCTGTGTTCGAAAATTTAGATTTAAATTTTTAGTATTATCATTAGTTTTTGTATCTGAGTAATAATTGTATCTATATGTAACTCTTTTTGTGTAAATCTACACTATTTGCTTGACTGACTGTAAACAATTTAATTGTATTGTATTGTAATCAATAAATAAATATTATTATTATTATATTATTATTAATATAAAGATATTTATTCCATACAAAAAATAACTTAACTTCTAAAAAATCTGGGATAATAATTCTCTTTCATCTTCATCGAAACTTCCCAGCTTATGGTACTGCGAAACACAAAAATTCTGCAATAATTTTTATCAATTTTTTTGCTATTAAAAACTTCCCGGCAGCACGTGATACAAACCTTAAATATAAAACATTGTTTTTAAATTTTTGGCACCCTCACATGATAAACACCATCTTTAAGATCAACAAAACTAGTAAAGGTTACTTTTCTATACGCCACATTCTTCAACCGTTGTCATTTAAATTCCAATTTGTGGATTTCGTCGTACTGCATTTCTGCTCCGACGAATCTTACAGTATTTTGCACGGGTCAATTTTTTTCTCTAACTATTCTTTTATTCTGTAACTATAAATGCATTCTGCCATTTCTTGCAAATAAACTTCATATTGTTCGCTGTCATGACAAAATGAGTTTAATGCGTGTTAAGTTGCATTCACACTTCCCTAATTATAATTATACTTATGATTTCGATTTATAATTAGAAGTTTGTCATATTACCTCCTACGTAATCATTCACACTAACGTACTTAAGTGTCTTAATTATAAGTATAATTTAAAAGTTTGCAAACTTCATGCTTATACTTATACTTATGGTTTACACTCAGCGAGAAAGGGACATAAACTAACCTATAAGTGAATTTGAAATGTCAAAATAGATACGACATGCAAAATACTATAATTATGGATCATATAACTGCCTAAATAATTCGTAGATGAGAAACTGTGACCATTTTAATATATTTAAAAATGAAATAAGGTTAAAAACGTAGATGGTGGGTTCATGCAATAGTAATTTTTGTTTGTAACAACAGATGGTAGCATTTACTAATCATAATTATAATTTGGTATGTATGAATGCTCTCCTAAGTATAAATATAATACTTGATTATAGTTATAAATTGTAAGTATAATTTGGTAACTGTGAATACAGCTTTATGATCATACCTGAAACCCCTTTTTTTGAAATTGTATTATATTTTAGATGTTTTTTGTTTCTCGTTCTCATTCTTATTTTTGAATAGTAATTCAACTGTTTTTAAAAACACTAACCTAACAAAACCTAATTCTGACAGATATTACAACAATCGTGAAGATAGATAATACTATATAATGAGATCAATTAGATGCCGATTCGGCATCCGATTTGTTAAGATCAACGCCGTTTGCATTTACCAGTGCTGGCGGCTGGACCATATCTGTCGGACCGGACTATATATAACAGCATCCATTCAATTACATTGTATCCGGTGCTGGTTCCGGCGCCGGTACCGGCTCTACTCACTGTAATCTTTCACACACGTCGTCGCCTTGGGTTATTATACATAAGAAGGAAGTACCGAAGAGGCAAAAACAAAAGGCAATACACGGTACATCCCCTTTTGACTGTCAGATACTTGGAAGGTAGTTTTTATACCCTCTTTGAAAAACTTAGAGAGGATCAGTATAAATTAATCAATTAATTTCGTGGGAGTACTAATATATTTGATTTTGTCGTAGTATTATTAGAAAATAGTATTTAGCATTAAGCACTAAGACACTATAATGAAAGCAATGAGTTGCCGGCCCGATATCAGTAAATTTAAAAAGGTGCCAGCGTGCCAGAGACAGACATTTTAAGCTGCTATAGAATGCAATTTTATATAATTGTAGACATTATTATTTTACAATTAAATTGCCGCTTTCAGGATTTGAATAATTTACTGTTTTTGTCTCTGATAACACAAACTATTCTTCGTATAAAAGTTCATTTCTGACTGAAAATTTTAATAATTTATTCAGTGGCGGCTCGTGACTTTTTGGGTCTCAGAGCTGCAAATTATAATACAAGGATAAGTTTAGGTGTTTAACCACGACGTCTTATCATATAATACCGTGTTGAATTGCCTCTTATAATTATATTTTTTGCTTTTTACACTTTCCGAAATATTTAAATTTGGTGTGTGTCGCCCCAATTTTTTAATATCAATTTTTTCTTCTAACGTTCATCTGTTAAATGGAATTTCCAAAAATGATTTGACAGTATTCATTTTTTAAACCTATTGTTTTATAATCTAAAATACGAAACGTATTTGTTAAGCTAAGATACAGTGTGTTCCAAACGGTTAGGCGGAACTAAATAGGAATTTTGTTCTTTTAGGTTGTCACGAGAAGGGACCTTGCTAGGGTTATTTCATTTTTCACGTTGGAATGTCAAAATTTAAAATTTCAACAATGAAACCATAGAAACGAAGTATATATGTCAAAATTAAATTATTTTTTTTATATATTTTAATGACAAAAATATAAATAATTGGGAAATTTGTAATAAGAATGACACAAAAAATTAATATATAAAGAAAATGACATTTTAAAATGATATTAACCTTAACCAAAAAATGTTTATTGTAAGTATGATTTACAAAGCTTAAACAAAAAACGGCCGAAAAGCACGATTTAAACGGTGAAAGTAACTAGATTGCAAAATCTAGTTCTGCTTAACCGTTTGGAACAGACTGTACTTACATAAATTTAAAAGAAAAAGTTAGAAAATACTAATTATTAATACCTACCTAAACACTAAATTTTTAGAGATAATATAGGTATAGCGATTTCGTTACGACTTAAATAAATACATTCAATAATTTCATAATCTGTGATCACTGTTATTGTGCCGCTGAAAGCATTCTAGCTCCAATGCCCACCAGTTTAACACTACTGCCCACGCACCGCTTCCCCTTTACAAGCCTACATTTGCACTTTCCTTGACGCTAGGATATAAGCAGCGCGACGTAGACTTATTCAAAAGAAATTTGTAAATATTTATGAAAAAATAGCATTCAATGTTCAAAATATATTTAAAAAAAAGCATTTTCACACCACAATTACTATGTTAAATGCATTTTGAGTTCAAAAAAAGATTTTGTTTTTTTATTATTTTCAAGTAAGAGCTGCAGCTCCGCAGCGCGTACTGAGGAGCCGCCACTGAATTTATATCGTAATATTTTTAAAAAAGATTTTGTTTAATAAATCAAGGTTTAGTATTATGTATGTAAATCAATTTTGATGTACCAATATGGAACAAACAATTAAAATTATGATACAATAGTTATTTATGCAATAAGTTCATAAAGCAGTACTTTTTTTAACGAATGGTAAGTTTAATCGCACGAGTCTGAGCAGACTGCAGCGATCCTGTGAGTGAAAAAAACTCGCTTTATACCTGCATTTCACACAATATGTAGATTTCACTGCCGATTTGACGTTATTTCGCTGATGATTTTAGAAAAACGCATTTTAGGCACAATAACATGTGAAATATAGTGCAGTTGTTTTAAATGTTTTATGTAGGGAAAAAAAGTTTGCGTATAATAGATATTATTCTTCCCCGATAAGCGAAATAAATAGATAATTAGAAATGCGAGTGCAGGTTAATTTAATTGTTTTTTTTTTTTTTTTTTCGTGTAGCTCTTATATTATTTTCTTTGATATTGCCAATTCCAACTATTATCGTATCGCTCGAGACAAACGCTACATGTTTAAAACGTATCAAAACGTATTTCCGATTTACAGTGAGTCAGGAACGGTTATCAGGGGTTATTCTGTAACTTCTCGACAGTCACATTTACAGTATCATGTCACCTATGCACACTGAACTGTCTCCATGGACTATCCTGTGTGATGTTGTTTTGTATTTGGCATTATCGAAAATAAGTGGTGCCATTTTAAAATGTTGACATATTGTGATAGAATAGATTTCTAACAGGGGATTATTTTGAATAGAAATGCCAAAGGTGTTACAAAATATTAATAATAACATCGTCACTGGGATCAATGGAGAGGATTGCAGATACCATTGCAGCAATTGTGCAAAACAGCTTATTTATGTTAATTAAATTTTATTAAATGTTCTTATGTGTTGAATTAAATAAGTTTAATAACACTAAGGCCCGGTCTTTCCACCTTCAGATAAAGTTCCAGGTAACTATCTGACAGATAAGGTTTTTTGTAACTTCATCTGCTGAATAAATGGCAATACCAGTCAGTGAATCCAATACGTCAGTCTCATTATCTGTTAGATAACTATCCGATAGATACATTTGTATAGAAAGAAGGGATGACATTTACTCAGCAGATGAAGTTACAAATAACCTTATCTGTCAGATAGTTACCTGGAACTTTATCTGAAGGTGGAAAAACCGGGCCTAAAACAATTATAAATAATAAATGAGATTGTTCTCATTGAACTACCGAGCTGTCTTGTCTTCTCCACTTGAAGTATATCTAAAAATTCATAAAATATATATCCCTGCACCATAACGTTTTACGTAAAAAGCAGCAAAAACATATATTTCCATATAAAAAAAAAAAAAAAACACCTTTTAAATCACACTAACCTACAAATATATTCAAACTTATGTAAACATCAAGTACAAATGTCAAAAAATAATATCACTTTTCAAAGAGAACACGTCCTAGGTCTCCTCTCAAGAGCGACACAACACTGTTAAAAGTGCACTATCAATAAGTTACAGAATAAGTTACGGAACTTTCAACAGGATACCGTAGAAACGATTTTCGAAAACCTTACAGAATTGATCCCCAGTATTGGAAATTTTTCAATCGAAAAATATTTATTGACAAAATAAAGTGAAGAAGGTAATTTTGTCATGTCTCAATAGGGGCCGGTTTCTAGAAGCTCAGTAAACTATAAGCTAATGGTAAACTACGGTTGCCTTAGTAAACTGTTGCAGGAACAAAAAACAATCCAAAGTTAACCATAAGTCAACTATGCATAGTTTACTTCGCATTTGACGTGAGTTCAACCAAGGCTTCCTTGGTTAAGTGTTGCACAAACGTTGGTCAGGACTTGAACTCGAGTCAAACAATTGAATTTTTCTGACTATACCTTGATCACAGTTTAACTGCGATATACGTCAATATTCGGTTTTTTCATAAATTTTATTTTCATAATTTTTGGGCTAAATAAGAGAAAAAAGTAATTTAAATAAGAAGACGGTAAATTAAATTCTTAATTTGTGTTTTAAAATGAAAATGCACCTAACTATTATTAATGAATGTGACTTTAATATAACATAACCTACAAAATTTCCTTATAAATTCAAAATCAATTTTTAATTTGATATTTCAATAACGTTATAATATAATTGTAAAAGAAATATTAAATACATGAATAATTTATATATATTTATTTTGTACCACTGTAAATAAATATTAAATACATATATAATCATTATATATTTACATATTTTGATTATTCGTACATAATTCTAGGTTTCTATTATTATTTTTTCCTTATCCTATTCGAGCAATAGAAAAATTTCAACTTCCAGCCTATGTTCTTTGCCCGCAACAGAAGATATGGAATAAGATTCTTCAGACGGCGAAAAAAGGCTTTAGTAAAGTACTAATTTTATATCATACAAGTACTCGGAGCAATAGATTATACACCTATTCCAATTCAGTCACCTGGTGCACTTATCAACAATTTTTCCTGATACTACCTTTGAATACACATACAAGAGTAGAGAAAAATTCTAACAGGGCCCATGTTGCAACAGGAATGGCAATTAATATTGACCGTGTTCTAACGACAATTATATCTTGTGCCGTTTTACATAATTTTTGTATACAACAGCATGATACGATAGAAATTCCTGTAGAACTATTGCAGAGCGATGAACCAAATATTTGAGAAGGTAATGATACCAATGTGGCTGTACGTAGTGCATTAATCCAAACAGTTATTGGTGTACCCTAAAAAAATTAATACAATATAATGTAATAATTAAAACAAAACCACTTTATTATTTTTTATAGTTTAATTTTTTTATTAATTCTAATTCAATTTATATTTAAGTCATAATTGTACAGCATTCTTGCTTTATTTTTCTCTATTAGCGCAGCCTGGTATTTACTCTTATAATAAACTTTTATAATGTGTTATTATTATTATTTTTTTAAATTATGTTTCTTGCTTGTCTTTTTTTTGTTAGGATTGGAAGGTTCAGGATTAGCTTCTTGTTGCATTTCAGGTTCTGGTTCAACTTGATAAAAAATATGAACTAAAGCCAGTTCTGAATCAGTTAGGTAGGCAGGAGGTGGTGGTAAAATATATAGGCTAAAATACAGTTATCGACATATTTTCAATAATTTGTTGTTTCCATCGGTATCGACACTATATCAGTACTACATCGAAAACTGTTTTTTTCAAGAAACCAGCTCCTAAACAAATACTGAAGAGCGTACATTTAATTCACAAATGTTCTTTTTAGTTTATTATTTTTTTTAAATTAAAATACAAATATTTAATTTGTTTTGTATCTCTTCACGCAACTTGAGTTAAATTCATCTGTAATCTGGTACCAAATTTTCTTTTTTTTGAATTGTTCAATTATCACATTTTTGTCTTCAGTAATATGGGAATATCTGAAAAATGATAAATACAAATTTTAGGTTATGTTTTAAGAATAATTTAAAAATATTTATATTTCAAAAGAAATAAAAATATATGTATACTTACTTACCGAAAATATCTAGAAAAATGTTTTTATCGGTGTTGGTAAAGTTTGGTGTTCGTGAATTCATTTTTTTAGTTTTACGTTTTAATTTTGACAGCAGATTACTGTCACGTGAAGTACAGTTCACATTAGCAAAAAATATCTGTGCATAGTAAACCAATTGTTCCACTGACCAAGCTTTAAAAAATGTTTATGCAACGCAAAATAAAACTGACCATCAGTCAGACTTGACCATTAGTCAGTCGTTACCATAGTTAACTGACTTTTCAGAAACCGGCCCTAGATGAATTTACAAACCTAAATTCTACAAAATAGGCATACAGAGATTTATGACAGAAAACCAAGAGCCAATAGGCCTTTTGGTCTGAGGACTTTCGACATTTTGAGTGACATTGATTTTAATATGCCCGAAATGGCAAGTTTCGTTTTGTGTGCTGTTCCACCATGGACGCTACCGCGTCCACTTGTGAACCTCACATTAACTAGGTTTGATAAAGATACTACGTTGCCTATCGAATACCAACATGGGTTACAAAGAACACTGGTCCCTAGGTTCGAGGATACTGTCATATTTACTGACGGATCAAAATCCGGAACCATGGTTGGGTGTGTGTTCGTTGTTTTGAATCTACGCCAACAGTTTCCATACCGTCTGCACACCATAACGAGTGTGTACACTACTGAGCTGTACGTTATTTTCAAGGCCCTGTGTTTAGTTTAGTCAGAGCAAAGTCGGACTCGCTGAGCGCTCAGAATAGTATCCTCTTGTACTTAAGATCCGGTTGCTACTCTACAATCTGAATGCTCAGAATTTGAGGGTAGAGCTGTTTTGGATACCGGGACATGTTGGTATTAAAGGCAACGAAGCAACTGATGTAGCTGCAAAAGCCGCCTTCCACAGACCTATGATTGATGTGAGTTCCATATTTCCAGATGACGCAAAGAGTCATCTGAAACATCTTGTTTTAGGCATGTGGTAACATGAGTGGAGCAGCATACAGAACGTTAAGTTGAGACAGATTAAGGGAGATGTTAAACCATGGGGTTCTTCCTGCAGGATTAACCGCAGGGAGTAAACTGCCATCACACGCCTTCGTATAGGTCACTGTTGGTGGACCCATGGGCACCTTCTTCGAGGTGAAGAGTCCCCTATCTGTGAGACGTGTAACACAGATTTGTCTGTCTTACACGTTTTAACGGAATGTGCTATGACCAGGCAATAGGTTAAGCCTGTGCTATGACCTGTCAGTTGCTTTAGGTGACGACAGTACTCATGGACAGGCTAATACTCTTCCTGAGAGAATCGAACTTACTGTTTTATGTGTGAAGTCTTGCACTTTATTTAAATGTGTTCTATTTCTAAATTGTGATATTCGATGGTAATTGGCTCCTTTACAGCCTCTTACCATCACCCTGAGTCTGTTCAAATTTTCGAACAGACTTTTTATCTTATTTATTTGTGTCTGTCTGTGCAAGATTTCTTTTATTGAGTATGTGTAATTTTATTGATTTTATCTATCTATTAATTGTTTAATTTATTGTTTTTAATATGTAGTGTAGTCATTTAGATGGGCTGCGTTAGGCGCAAATAGCCTTTGTTGCTGTGCGCCAAAAAATTTAACAAACTAACTGACAAATCTAAAGGCCAGGCGAATAAATTTGATTTATAAAAAGTATTTCAGCCCTTGCAGTTCGCGCGAGCCACCACTGATACGGATACCAAAAGCTATATTCTGGAAAGCAAAAACTTTCTTAAATTTATCTCGGATAACTCGGACAATTCGTGGCTTTTCAAAAGGAAATAAAGATTTTTCTCAAGATTTCAAAGGCTTAACATAAAAATATTTTTATAAGATTGTTTGTAGGATCTTTGACAGAATATAAAATAATGTAGTATCATAAAAGTGAGTGATGATATCACGGCATGATTTTGTTTGGGGATGAATATATTTGCAAATAATGTAAGGTTTATCTTTGAAAACTGGAGAAACAAACGATAACATTATTTTCGTATAAATTTTCAAAAATAAGATACGAGTGGGTATATATTTTACCCCAAATAATAACTCGTATAAACGAATTGAAGAAAATTTAGAAGTAAATTATAAGTAAAAAAATTGACGTGAAGTGTGAATGTTCACACATTTTAGGGTTTTGCAGGTATTTAATAGGTGTAATTAGTCAACATAATACTGGATGTCTAGGTATATTTATCACATCAAAATCATCAGTTTTTTTTTTTTAATAATCAGTTTTATTTGTTATTTGAAAACTAAGAGCTTCCATTTAATTTTTTTAAACAAAATTTAAATAATTTGCCAAATATCCCAGCGTTTTTTTCTGCATTTGCTTTGTATTCAAGTCTTCATTAGAATAACAAAAAATATTTTACAGTGTAGAGTGTTGTGTGGTATGGTGTGAGTAACTCAGTTCGCAACTATTAAAAAAATATATTATTTTTTTAATATTTTTAATTCCAAAAAAATACACGCACTATCTTAGCTATAAATACAAAAAATCCATAACATTATTAGCCATAATTTAAACATGAATTAAAAAAATAATAATTTTTTCAAGAACACAAAAACTGCCATATTTTCCAAAAACATAATCTGATACCTATAATTTTTTCAGATTTTTAATTTAACCCTTTTTGGTAAAAGGGTGCGGGACAAGAACTTTTGCACATTTTTTGGCTAAATTCGTGTTAAAGGAAACGAATTTCAAAAAACTATGGTATCGTTCCGTAATCTACGTCTTAAGAGCTTTCTTTTGAACCACACAATAAAAAAAAATTAAATACATTTTTTTAAAAACGACACAAACAAATCGACATTTTTCGAAAAATTTATCTGATCAAAAATTCCTGTTGAAACTATTTCGGTTCCCATCAATTTTCATTACGGAGATTTGTTTTTAGATTTTTAGATCAACTCCTTTGAGAGATAGGGAGTTTTTGGACATATTTTTGGCAAAAATACAATAAAAAAGAAAAAAAAATTCAAAAATAAAAATGTGTTTGTTGATCCACGCATTAAGAGGTTTCATTTGATATGCCACTCAAAAATTGTTTAAAATGTTTATTTTTTTACTGAATACATATTTGTTTATAATATCCCGCGCTGTATTTTTTGAACTCTCTATAGTTTTCCTATATGTGGGTCAAAAAGTTGTACAAGTATGCCAAATTTCAACTTTCTATGTTCAGCCGTTTGCCTACAATTTCTGCCGTACAGATAGATTAGACACATGAGTATTATTTTATTTATTTATTTGAGTTTGAGTTGTTTACGGGACGAACCCAAAAATAACAACTACAAATTAATTATAAAAAAATACATAACATTAAAACATATCTATTGTACATAATAATTTGTGCATGTTACAGATTTAACATATTAAGTAATAACAATAACAATAATATACCAGTAATAATAATAATATACCAGGTCTACAAGTATGAAATGCGGATTTTTTTCAAACTTGCCGCGCAAACAGAGCGTATAGTTCAAAGTTTCAACACATATGGCGTTTTGTTAAGTTATCATTAAGTGTCAAATGCGTATAGGTTATAATTTGAAAAGTGATCATATAGTTTTGTTTTACTGTGTTAAAAATATCAAATTTTGTGCCAAATAAAGAGCATTCGCGGAAAATACTACTGTTTTGTTTTCATTTGAAAAAAACTGCTGCTGAATCATACTGACTGCTTCGAAAAGCTTATGGTGAATATGCTCCATCGCAAGATACGTGTGAAAGATGGTTTCGGCGTTTCAAAAGTGGTGACTTACAGACAAAGAACATGGAAAACCTCCAAAAAAATATGAAGATACAAAATTGTAAACATTGCTACAGGAAGACGATGGTCAATCACAAAAACAACTAGCAGAGCAGTTCGGCATTAGTCAACAAGCTGTTTCCAATCGCCTACGAGAGATGGGTAAGATCCAGAAAGTCGGCAGATGGGTTCCGCATGCATGGAATGAGAGGCAGATGGAAAAACGCAAAAACACTTGTAAAATTTTGCTTGCACAATACAAAAGAAAGTCTTTTTTGCATCGTATCATTACTGGCGATAAAAAATTGATTTATTTTGAAAATCCCAAACGCAAAAAATCATGGGTGAACCCAGGCTCACCATCCACATCAACTGCAAGACCGAATCGCTTTGGCAAAAAGACAATGCTCTGTACTTGGTGGGACCAAAAGGGTGTGGTCTATTATGAATTGTTAAAACCTGGTGAAACAGTTAATACTCAACGCTACCAACAACAACTGATCGAATTGAACCATTCGCTGCTCATAAAACGACCAGAATACGAAAGAAGACAGCACAAGGCAATCTTTCTTCTCGATAACGCTCCATCACATAAGGCAAAAGCAGTTTGCAACACATTGGAGGCACTCAAATTGGAAGTGCTACCCCATGCCGCTTATTCACCAGACTTGGCCCCTTCAGATTACCACTTGTTCGCATCGATGGGTCACACACTTGCCGAGCAGCACTTTTGTTCATATGAAAATGTGAAAGAATGGCTAAATGAATGGTTTGCGGGGAAAGGGGGAGAGTTCTACTGGCGAGGTATTCACAAATTGCCTGAAAGATGGGAAAAATGTATAACTTCTAATGGAGCATACTTTGAATAAATAAAAATTTACTGTTCTTTTGAGTTTAACGTGTTTTATTTAAAAAAAAAAAAATCCGCATTTCATACTTGTAGACCTGGTATATAAATTACTTTGAATATTTATATACAAGAAAAAGAGAAGGAAAGAAAAAAAAATATATATATGTGATATAAATTATTTAAAGGTACTTGTTTAAGAAGTGCTTATGTAAGTGAGATTTGAAAAATTTTACATTATTGTGGAATATATCGACATCAAGAATGGCTTCAGCCGTGTTGTAATCAAACGGTTGATTGGTGAGTTCATCATAGAATTACTTCGAGCAAAGTTCTGGTGTAGTAATTTATGATTTCGCAGGTTCTTATTGGGCACAGTAATGCATATCCTTTCTAGAAGATTAGGTGAATCTGTGGTACTGTTTAATATTTTATGCAGTGTTACTAAGTCTGCAATAGTTCTCCGGTCTTCTAGGCTTAATATTCTAAAATAATAACAGGTAGTAAAATACAAGTTACCACTGATTGGACTCCTAATTGACAGATGCCTAAAAAACCTTTTTTGAATTTTCTCTATTCGTTTTGTATGTTTTTTTTATTGGGGATTCCAAATTGAACTACAATAGCTCAGTTGACTTAACACATAGGCATTGTAACGAGCGATAAGTGGTTTAGTATCCCGAAAATATTTGCAAGTTCCTATAATAAATCCTAATGTCTTGAAAGCTTTCTTGCAAATACTATCAATATGTGCATTAAATGAAAGTTTATTATCTAGTAATATACCTAGATCTTTGATTTCCGTTACTTCAGTTAAGATATTTAAATCAAACTTATAATCAAAATTTATTATAGTCTTATTTCGACTAAACGATATGTGATTGCATTTAGAATAGTTTAAAAAAAGTTTATTTATTGTACAATATTCCTGGAAACGGTTAAGGTCGGCTTGCAGTAATAGACAATCTTCAATGGTCTTAATATTTCTAAATATTTTCATATCATCTGCAAATAGAAGAAATTTACTATTTTTGAAACATTTTGTTATATCATTGATATATATTAGGAACAGCAAGGGTCCTAGGTGGGATCCTTGTGGTAGTCCTGATGTTGTTAGGAAGAATCTAGATAAAAATCCATTTATGGAGACTGCTTGAGATCTATTCTTTATATAGGATATAATCCAGCGAAGAAGTGTACCATATATACCTACATCATGGAGTTTATTTATTAAAATGTGTTGAGAAATCTTATTGAATGCCGTACAGAAATCGGTTATAAGTTATAAGGGTTTTTTGGTGGTCATACCTACAAAACCCCAAAAAGGAAGTAAAATTATAAACTAGCTGACGTGCCCGTACTCCGTACGGATTTTGTTAAAATCATTTTTGTTCAAATGTATAGGTAGCGTTCCCCATGCACCCCAAAATATTTATCTTATTAAAGAACAACACTGAACAGAAAATAATGGTTTCTTCATTCTAAACCAGTTTTCTTATAGGTAGGTATGTACATACAGAGCCGTATCAATGCCCTGGCTTGAGACAAGTGCCAGGGGCGCGAGGCCTAAGGGGCGCCATCTTGTGTTTTTTTTTTTTTTATCATCACTTGTATTTCAGAAAAGAGGATACCACAAATACTAACATCTTATAAAAATCCGCACAGTTTTCTTCATAATTTACTTTAATCAGTAATATTGCTTTTAATGTGTCTTAATCAAATTGAGTCTTGTCACTTGTTCAAAAGCTGTTCATCAAGGAAAATACTCTTTCGGAAGATTTTTTTTTTGTAAAAGTTTTGTAAAAATAATTTTAGTTGAAATATATTGAAAATAAGTACCTTTTGTAAAATTCGGGACAAATTATGCCTGAAAAAAATTCGGGACGTAAGGCAGAAATTCGGGACTGTCCCGGCCAATTCGGGACGTATGATCCTCTTATAAAGAGGACTTCTAACGTATATCTCTTGTGTTATTTTCTGTTGTGACATTCACAATTGACAAATTTCTGGATGCGCTCCTGGTATATCCATAAAATATTTAAATATTTTAACCCATTTATACTGGCAGGTTATTTCATCATATTGTCGCCATTCTTCGAGCATGTTTCAGTGATTCTTTAATTAAATTGCTGTACTTTAATGCAAAACAAATAATAAAGGACAAAAGAGTGTGTTTTTTTTTTGTGAAGAAATAAATCTAAAGGGCAACGCTCTAAAATAAAGGACTGTCCTCTATAATAACGGACGTATGGTCAGCGTATGTAGATTGCAATATTTTTTAGTTCCCAGTTGAAAGTCTGGTTAAAGCAAATATGAATCAAAGCGCCATGGCGCTGTCTACATGTCTGGTTGATACTTGTATAAGTTGGTTATTTAGAGAAGCATGTCTGAATTTCGTCAGATTTTTATCAAAAGATATTTTGAAAGACAGGAAGTCTTTGTACAGTACCTTTGTCTAACCAAGTAAAAATAGTTTGATGTATTCGGTCATATATATAATCAATGCAAGATTTGAAGCATCACATCCAATATCTGTTTGGACGTTGCATGATGTGCCCGTGTGCTCGTGCGAGATGGTTATTTTGAGAAACAGTGTGTTATGTGTGTGTGCTTGTGCGTGTGCAAGCCACCGACAGCCACTGGCAGTGCAGAGGTGAATGCACTGGCACTGTATTCCATACCATACACTCCCGGTCTCCCGACATACCCATACTGAGTATTTCTGAAACTGTGACGCATGGCATTTTTCATTCTCGGAGATATGTTAATTGAATGTATTCCTGGATAAGATTAGCACAACAAATAATCTTGTTCTCTCACAATGTTTGAATATGTCTTATTTCAGATGCAGATATCTTGTGCTAGATTTAGCGTCTTCATTTCTCTTTATTATATAAATAATATTAACAAAAGGGAATACAGCTAGTACTATTCTTTGTTTCGTCTAGATTCTATCATTTAATGCAACGTTTCTCGATATGCAGAATGCATTTCCGCATGGGGTGTAAATAAAGAAGAAAATAAAAGATTATTTAATGAGACTACTTTGTTATGTTATGTCACTTTAGGGTTGTACATCGAAGGCAAAACATCTATGTTTAACATCGATGTTAACATCGGCGCTTACTATCGATGTTGAAAAAACATCGATGTATCGGTAACATCGATGTTTTATTAATATTAAAAAAAGCTATTTATTTATATTATATCTATAGGTTTTATATAATAATGTAAAGATAAAATACGAAAAAAGTAACACATAATACACAAAAAGCATTTATTAGATTTTGAAATAGAAATATTCCTTTTTAATAGTAATTAATTTCACATTAATATTATTATACCCAATATAATAATCCAAATTTGCACCTACAGTCTATTCCAAACGATTAGGCGGAACTAACCGCAATTTTCATTTTTGTAATTTGTCATTAGATATTTTTTTATATATTGAAGTTGACTTTTCCTGAACAAAATGATCAAAATCTTCAATCAATCGGTAATAGTAACTAGAATTGAAAATCTAGTTCCGCCTAAACCAAATGAACAGACCTTACTATTTTTACATTTCTAAAATGAAATATTGGATTTTATTACAATACTAATATAGTAATCTTAATGTTAATTTTATATTATTTAACATAAAAGTAACTGTCATATACAATTATTTTTATACTTTTTTAAGTTGAAATAAAGTCTGTTCCTTTGGTTTAGGCGGAACTAGATTTTCAATTCTAGTTACTTTTACCGATTAATTGAATCATTTTGTTCAGGAAAAGCCAACTTCAATATATAAAAAAATAGCTAATGACAACTTTACAAAAATCCAGGGATTGGAGGAATAACAACTGGGAAAGTGTCAACAAGACTCAAAAAGAAAAAGTGTGTTGGCGTCGTTGGTCGTTCGCATTGTTTGCAAAAAATAGAAGTTTCTTCTTATTTTTTGGTATTCTGCTAACTGCTAAGAAGAATAAGAATTAACACTATTAGTATTGTTATATCACAATAGATGGCGTTTACATTTTGTGTACTAATTTTAATAAAAATTTAATTTTTAAGATTCCAGCGCCTCTAGCGGTAGTTTCTGAATTTTAAAGTTTAAACATCGACATCGGTAATAGATATCGATGTTTTATCGATACTATCGCCAGCTGACCAGCGATGATAAAAACATCGATGTTTTTTTCCCATTCCTATGTCACTGACACAGGCCTGCGAATTTTAATTTAGGGTGCGTTCGGCATAACTGCAGTGTTAACTATGTGCCGTGCTAGTTTTTTTTTTGTCTTGTGACCATTGTGTACACTGTGCAAGAAAGTCGAAAACGAAAGTCTTTGTTAGATTGTGTAGGTATTCTCGTTATTCTAACCTATTCATTTTTGTAAACAAATGAATTATGTGTGTGTGAATACATGAAGGTCTGTCTCCTGCTACTTATTTTGTACGATATTATAAAAATTACGCATGTTTTTGGAATGCTTTTAAGTAATATAAAAGAAATTTTATTTCATGAAGAAAACAATTCAGATAAAGAAAAAATTTGGGCAAAAGTGTTTGAAAATGCAGAGAGTAAGGTACTGTTCCAAACATTACTACAAATTAATATAAAGTACATTTTCAGGAACGCTTTTATCAAGAAAATTTTAACCCCAAGAGAGTTTTTTGCAGAAAATGCACGTTAGTAAAATAAAACATTATTATAAAAGACAAGAACCACTTCCTTTAGAGAAGGAATTAATGATCATGATGTCTGTATTATTTATTTGGCAAATGCTGCGGTCATAAACAATGATATCTAATTGTTTTCACTTTTTTCGTTTTGTAGAAAAACTAACTTACCGCGGATAACACTATTGCACAGATTGCCGCACGCTCCAAACTTGGGACGAGTATGCAGCACAAACTGCACTGCATGATATTTGCCGAACGATGAAAAAATAATCTTATCAAAAATTCAGTTTTTACTATTCCGGTCCTTATGTGCATTACTCCAAAATTTTAGCCCCCTTCAGTAACATAGTGGGTGGAAAACATTTTTTTAAAAATAAGTTTGACAAAAATCACGTCCAGATGATTTTTTTAACTACTTTCTGTTGCTTAATATACGCTTTTACGTAAACCCAGTTCTTTTACTTTTCTCTTCGTTTTTCATATTGTTAGTCTTATATGTAAAATGGGCCTCGCCATTTTCCTTTGGGTTGCAGCAAATTTTGGTTGTAATCTTTCTGTTTTGCTGTAGGTGTCAGTACCATATCAAAGAGTAGATAGTATGCAGGTATCGAATATTCCCTTTCTGGTCCCGTTTTCTTCATGATTTTGTCTGTCCATCCATACAACATTCTGATATATTGTCAATTAAAATTTAATTATTTGTTACAGGTTCGTATTCAACTGAACATCTTTTAATTATTTAAGATCTATGGGGATCTTCTAACGTTATAATGGTAAGATTTTTAATACTAAAATATTTTAAAAGAAAACAACAATTTCGTCAGGTACGATATTAAGTTTTTTTTTTTTTTTTAAATAGTTTTGCTTTCTATAACTGAATCGGTGAGTCCACGAACAGTACTAGCCCAAAAAGTTAAGTTTTGAGTAAATTGAAGAAAGTTTTGAACATTTTTTTTGAACCCTTTGCGCTTGGCAATTTTTAAATATGTGAGGAGGAGGTATAAGAAGAGAAGATCCTAATATGCCCCCCCCCTTTTATTTTTTCTCGATAATTTTTAAATTTTTTGAATATATTATCTTAGAATTGGCATACATTTAGCACAAAGACCCATATACAATATTCAAAATTGCATTGTTTCGAAAAAAAGAAAAATAGTGTGATTCAAAGCCAATTATGAAAGTTTGTAAAATGTTCGAATCAGGATTGAATGTATGAAATATGGGCCCCCATTAAACATTGGGTAGTTCAAAATTAATTTTATTTTTTGTTAAGATGCAAATACAAAAATCACATTCATATACATCTTTTTCTGTCCCGGAGCATTCATTGTACATATGCCCACATATTGTATATTAGGCACCGAACCCAAAGCTCGCCCCTTTGATCCTGTAAAAAAAAAACTCACAAAACATGCAAGCAGCATCTTCATCATTCAGACTTTGTTGCCCTACTTCATCAACATTCATGTCGTCGTAAGCTAGATAAAATTGTTGAATATGCCCTGGCCCATATTTAGACCTGGCGGGGAGTCCATATTTCCAAAATTGCACATAGCAATCTAAAGTAATGTTTAAATTTTTTAAGATTAAGTGAGGCAGTAACTCCTAGTAACACAATAACCTCGATCACAATACAGCTTCAAGTATAAATCACAAGCAGATTGAATAAAAATCTTGACCATTCTTATAACAACAACTTACCTTAATAAAAGATTAAGCTATTGCCGAAAGATGGTGTTAACTAATTTAGTAGATTTTCTTTTGGGGGCCATATTAAATGCAGACCCCATATAAGGACCTTCTCCTGTACCATTTAAACCAAGTGAAATACTTCAACATAAAAACAATAAGTATTAAAGAAAAGTAATAAAACATTGGACATGTATTGTGTTTCAAGTCAGTAATATTTTTTTCTGGGTTCCTTTTGGTTTACACATTCGGTAAATGCGACATAATTTATTGCAAAATATAGTTTATATACGACCATCAAATAATAAATGCATTATGTGTCCAACTGGAAATTCAAAAACCTGTCCATATTTCAACAAGTGTAAAAAATGGACGCGCATGCGTGCTCATCGTTTAAAAATTAAGGTTTTTTCACGCTGCAAGTTTTTATTTAGTAAGTTAGTTGTTAGTTAGTTAAAATAATTGTCGCTCAGCAATGACGACTATTTGCACACAGCCCATATTTATAACTAGAATAGTATTTACAAGTTAGAATAAATAAAACAATAAATAATAGTATTTTAAACATTGTTGTAGAATACAATCAGCTGATGGTTCGGCAACCATCTTGATAACGTAGGTTCTGAAGATAAACAATTGAGACTCCGAATGTCTATGTTTTTAAATTAAATTTTCTAATTTTTTAATGATACAGCTATATATTTATAAAGTAAAATATTGTATTTGACTGGCATTTAATGGCTATATTTCACTCGGATGATTACAATCCTCGTCTACGGCTCGGGTGGTCATCATGGGTGGCTTCATCATATACTTGTTAAATAAAATGCTATTTTCTTATCATTTGATGCTATATTTACGTAATAAATAGATTTACAAAAATGTATTTTTAAACATTTTCGTTGCATTTCATTGTATCTATTGAGCTGAAACCAATTATTTTATTTTACATACTAATAGATTTTCATATAATGCGAATTCGAACTATGCGACCACTACACGGTATTTATTATTTACCCTAATAGCGACGTAAGTAGCCCTAATATAGAATTTTTCTAATCTGAAACGTCATTTACCATACGATCAAAAATATCAAATCTTTGAATTAGCGTTTACAAAAGACAAGCAGGAAACAAAAACAATTTTTCAACTGTTATTTTGCAAATTTACGTTCCATTTATTTCAAATTTGTATTTTCTTTCTTTTTTGCTTCTGTGAGGTAAAAAATATATAGTTAATTTACCACATTTTTTTAGTAAAACCCATTAAAAATTCCTTTATTTATTTTTGAAATATGATACACAAACATTGTAAATATCATTCGATAAAATAAAATATGTATTTAACCATCTAGTATGATATTGCTAACAGCGACAAACATATGTGATAAATGTGTATTTATTCGGAAAAAAATAATTTTATTATACCGGATGTCTACTTTTTTATTGAACATATGAAATACAATATTTAAATACAATAATTGACTTTAAAAGTTGCATTTTATAGATAGTTTACAGGCAACTAATTGCCACTTTTACTATCCAAGTGAAGAGCAAAAAAAAAGGTCCTCACCTCCCCAAATCCAAGTGAAGAGCAAAAAAAGGTCCTCACCTCCCCAAATCCAAGTGAAGAGCAAAAAAAAGGTCCTCACCTCCCCAAATCCAAGTGAAGAGCAAAAAAAGGTCCCCACCTCCCCAAATCCAAGTGAAGAGCAAAAAAAAGGTCCTCACCTCCCCAAATCCAAGTGAAGAGCAAAAAAAGGTCCTCACCTCCCCAAATCCAAGTGAAGAGCAAAAAAAAGGTCCTCACCTCCCCAAATCCAAGTGAAGAGCAAAAAAAGGTCCTCACCTCCCCAAATCCAAGTGAAGAGCAAAAAAAAGGTCCTCACCTCTCCAAATTCAAGTGAGGAGCAAAAAAAAAGTCCTCATCTCTGCAATGGTGCCCCTGGCAAATGCTTCGTTCTGTACAAATGCCAAAATTCCGCCCTCCTAAAAGGCTTACGCCCCGGGGCTGTAACCCATCTAACCCTGTGATTAGGGTTGCCCTGCTAGGCACTAAAAGTGACATTTCAGTGCCTAGGCAGTAGTTTCTATGGTAATAACACTAATGGACGGATACTTAAGACAGATATATATGTTTTAACAGGAGTTATCCCAACTCAATTTAAAATGATATGTTATTATGATTCACGGTAAGTTCATCGAAAATCAATTCATCGAATATCAATTCATCGAAAATCAATTCATCGAAAATCAATTCATCGAAAATCAATTCATCGAAAATCAATTCATCGAAAATCAATTCATCGAAAATCAATTCATCGAATGATCAATTCATCGAATGATCAATTCATCGAAAAAAAATATTTTGTAAATATTTGAGAGGAATGCCGAAGGGATCGGAAAGCCAAAAAAGCAGTGGTCAATAAAAGTTGACAGACTACACTTATTAAATAACTATCATACTTGGTCTATTAATAATTTTCCTTTTTAAATTTTCCATTCAGAAAATACGCCAGGTAAAAGATACCGGTTAGATTATTTTGAAATCGAACAGGGCTCCTTAGATCAGAAAAACCCGGTTAATTGGATCATAAATGTACGTAATACACCCATTCTTAAAGAATTATAAAAATTGTATTTTCCAATCTGTTAAGTCTTAAGGGTTTTGTGTTATGTACACAGTTTTATATTCATATTTACTATACCACACATGATTTGTTCAATGTACGGTGATTCTAAACAGGTGGCATTGTTATGTTAGTGTGAGTTTGTTTTGTCATTAAACTAGATGATGGGTAGCTCGCTTCGCTCGGCTTCTTCTAACCAAACCCTTACTAACCTAACCTAACCTAAGATAGTGATTTGACATTAAACTAGAAGATGGGTAGCTCGCTTCGCTCGGCTTCTTCTAACAAAACCCTTACTAACCTCACCTAACCTAAAATAGTGCTTTGTCCTTAAACTAGAAGATGGATAACACGCTCCGCTCGGTTTTAGACTTTTACTAACTAAACCTAACCTAATTATCTTGTTTTTAGGCACATAGTACTTTATTTTCCCCTATATTAGCCCAATTAAAATGCGTATCATTGTGTACGAATTTATAAAAATTATTTGCGTGCAATTGCCCATAATCTGTCTTATTAAACCTTAAAAACAAAACATTTATTTCTTTTATTATATAAGTTTTCTTATTATATTTCTTTATTTATATTCAAACACTATGTCACTTTATTTACCTTTTCTTAAACCATAAAAAAAAATTACGCAATTATTTCTTAGTCTGTCTACTTTTATTGACCACTGCTTTTTTGACTTTCCGATCCCCTCGGCATTCCTCTCAAATATTTACAAAATATTTTTTTTCGATGAATTGATCATTCGATGAATTGATCATTCGATGAATTGATCATTCGATGACTTGATTTTCGATGAATTGATTTTCGATTAATTGATTTTCGATGAACTCGTCGGTTACCGTTATGATGACTCAAGTTAGGCATAACTCGAGTTGAAACATTTAACTCGTTCTTTAGGAACCGGCCATTATTAGAATTAATTTGAAATACGATATTCATCTGAAAAAATGCAAGTTAATAAAGTTTTAAATTGGATACTACATATCTTGCTGCATCCATCATTTCGGGTGAAGTAAGAATTTCCTCGTCACTATCCATTACAAAATTAATAAATTTCTGACATTCTGGGTCTTATTAATTTTAATGTACCAGCATTCAATCTGAGGCAAGTAAATACATTTTATACACCCAAATCTCAAACCAACATTCGACAAACTTCACCTCTAAATAGAATAATGTTCACATTCAACTCTTGTTTTAACAACAGCGACATATTTTTGTTATCGTTTTTTTTTTGCATTCAAAAAACAAGTCGATTCTTATTTAACGACTAGAGTTTTTTCCATACGTTAACTACAATAATACTAAACTTATATTTATTTAAAATTGTTACTTATATTAATTTTTTTCTTTTTGTAAAATACAGTTAAAATATTTTTTTATTGTATCAATGTAATATTTTATGCACATTTTGTAGTCTGTGGAGGTCTATAGGAACTTCGTCCTGTTTGACCACCCAAAAACAAATAAATAAATAAATAAATAATTAAATAGTAATCAACAACTACATTAGAAAATATTGAAAATAATTATAAAATTAATGTAAATTTTAAATAATTGACGAACAATGTAATTATGTATTTAACTCGGCAAAAAATGCAGTTTAGAATATCTTGCCCAGTTTTAAAGCCTCGTCTTCGCTTCGGCTTTGAACCACCAGCCGTGGCCGTAAAATTGCAACTTTTCTGCCTAGTTAAATAAATAACTATTATCTAACGATGTCTCCATACATATTCATTTAAGAACAAAAGAAGTAAGTGCAAAAAATATTTAGAATTAAAAACTGCATTTATTGTTCCTAAATGTGTTGAATAAAATCAGTTTCTTTCACAAACCAGCCATAAAAGAGACAGCAGAGTAAGTAACAGTTTGTGGCTCTTTACAGACAGATTGCCATTAAAAATGCGCCATGTATTTCTCACACTGAATAAAAAGATTAAAGGAAGGAAAAAGATTAATTGGACAGACCAGGATGGTATTTCAAAATTGAAGACAATAGTTTCCGGCTGTACACTGGCGTAGGGCTATTTTAAAAAAAATATATTATCGATACAAAAAGTAAAAAATACCAATCTTGATATTTTCAAAAGAAGCTAAAGATAGGAGATACAAACAATCAATAAAACACTATTATGCATATGTAATTTATTATTATAAAATTAATGATACACACAAGTAAAGAAATACATATATAACATATAGTAGAAAATTATGACAGTACGCCATTGTCCATAAGTAACGTGTATGTTGAGATTTATCAAAATCTCATTAATTCAATTACATATAATATGAATAGAAAATACTTACGAATGAAAAGTTATTCCTTTAGTCTTAGCATTTTATGTTGTTGATCGTCCACATGCAGTACAGCTAACCATTTGGACAAGATGCCAAATTTCAGGTTAATTGCGTAATTTTATATTAAATTATAAAATAGATTAAATCTGTTTTAGCCCTGTCAGGGCCGGATTTACAAAACGCGAGGCCCTAGACTACTCAAATTTTTAGGCCCCTTCAATAGACCACCTCCTTTTTTTAATATTTCTGAGTTTATCACTTTCAATGCTCAGAATGCTCAGTGCGGATAACCTGTATTGAGACATTGTGCTCTTTAATTCAATTTAATTCTGTTAAGTTTGAAAAAAGACCTCACTTCAAAACAGTTAGTGACCATTAATCTAAGAAGCAGTCGTAGGATTGCTTCTATGTTAGGTAAAGCCATCTGTATTTTTTCTTTATGCATTATTTGGTAGAGGTCTGCATGAGACTGAGAGAATTCTTCTAAAGGAGTGAAATGCTTTTTTTTACGGATTCCTCAATATCTCTTAGGCCCAATGAGATATTGACTTTTTGCTACCCATGAACATGTTCAACGACGTATTTTGCCTTAGTTAACTTATAAAGAGCAAAACTAGATTCAGGGTGAATTATAAAACCCTTCGTATGGTCTGTGTTTCTTGTGTTCTAGCATATTTTATTTTTATTTTTAGTACCTATGCATCTTTTTGAATATTGAGGCCCTCTAGACTTAGGAGGCCCTAGGCTTAAGCCTACTTAGCCTATAGGAAAATGCGGCCCTGAGCCCTGTCTTTTATTTATGATTTATAAATTATGAATATACTTTAAATTATCAAAATATATGTCAACAATATTTACGAATAATAATTATACGAAAACAACAAAATATTGGCAGCCATTGTGATAGTTGGAATGACATAATTTCCGTCAGAAAAATGTGTATGCAAAAATTCATATAGTCTCCTTCCTTTAGTCAATCGTAATAAATGTCTGTATGTAGTGTCGGTAACATTGTGATGCCAATTTTTCCTAAGGTTCTCGTGATTGGCTAAATATAAGGTGTCTCAAAAGAAATTTTATATTTAGTGGATCGATTAAAAAAAAAGTAAGCCGTATATAGAAAAATGTTTATATTAAAATACACTTTTTGGGGATTAGTTCTTAAAAATAATATCGTCTAAATATAGACCCTCGCGTTCTCGGCACTCATTCAATCGAACAGTAAAATTACTTATGACGTCTCGGCAGGTGGACTCAGGGATGGCTGCCATTTCGTGACGGATATTTTCTTTCAAATGCGCCAGTGAAGTCGGTTTATTGGCGTAAACTTTAGATTTAAGATAACCCCATAGGAAAAAGTCCATAGGGGTTAAATCTGGACTGCGTGGAGGCCAATTTATGTCACCTCTCCGGGAGATAAATTTGCCTGTGAAAATTTCACGAACACGTGGCAGAGACATATTGGACGTGTGTGAAGTTGCTCCGTCCTGTTGGAACCATGTTCTTTGGTTATAGCCAGGAAAGTTTTGCAGTTCAGGTACCAAGAAGTTGTCTAAAGCGTGTTCTACATTTTACAATTCCCATCAAATTTTCATACTTATTTCTTTGACTAGAACTTGTACTAGAAATAAATCAGTGAAATTGTACAGTGTAGAACACGGTATGTAGTCAAGGTCAACTTTATTCAAAACTAGATTTGATCCAACTATTCTTGAAAACACATCCAACTTGGAACTCGGTGCATGCGCAATAGACAGTTTTAACAATAGTACCAACATTAAAATTACGCTTGTAAATATTTTGTATTACCACGTGTTTAATAGTGTTTTGTTGATCATTGGTTTGAATAAGCGAATATATAAATTGTGTTTTGTACGTAAATCAGTAATTTTACAAATCTAATAGCTAGGTTATAAACATTTGAGAAGATATGAATTATATTTTTATGTTGGTACTTTAAATGAACTGAAACACGTGTAAGAATTTCATTCTCTACCAAAAAATTGAAAAATAAATTGTATTAAAACTTTGACAACTTCTAGTTCAAAGAAAAAAGTTTAGAAAATTGATGAATAAAGTATAATGTAGAACACGCTTAACATCTCCACACAACGCTCTGAATTCACTGTAACTACACGCCCCCTTTCGTCTTCAAAAAAGTAAGGGCCGATAATTCTTCGCGCCGACATCGCAGCCCATACGGTCACTTTAGGCGAATGTAGGGGTTTCTGATGTTTGCGTTTCGGATTCGTCGCACTCCAGTAGCGGCAGTTCTGCTTATTTACGTGGCCATTAAGATGAAAATTAGCTTCATCCGAAAACAAAATGTTGGTAAACGTTGAAAATCGTTCAATCACCTGATTTACGAAATTAAGCCTCTGACTGGCATCTTGGGGCTTTAATTCTTGCACCAATTGAATTTTGTAGGGGTGCAGCTTTAGGTATTTGTGCATAATGCGATGTAATGATGATCTATGCACATTTAAAGCACTTGCGCGCTTCCGAATTGAAAGGTTCGGGTCGTCACGAACAGACTGATTAACATTCTCCACGTTATCTACCGTTCTTGATGACCTAGGTCGCCTGGATTTTATTTATCCAGCGTTGTACCAGTCTCTTCAAACTTTTTAACCCAATGTCGAATGAGAGGAATGCTTGGCGCATCATTTAAGTGGCGAAAACCTCGAATCCTGCAGAATTTTCTACGCGCTACAGTCGCCGAATCACCGTTTTTGTAAAACTCTCGCACGCATAACGCGCGGTCTGCTCCCGAGAAACGCTCCATAGCGAGTGAATTCCCAAGAGCCAGGCTACCGATTGACATAACCCCCGCGCCCCTCGGATACGTTGCGTTCACGCAGTAAGCTAAATAAATATAAAATTTCTTTTGAGACACCTTGTACTTGACATGGTTGTATATTTTTTGGTTAATTATACGAAATTAAGATACGTTAAAAAATAAAACCAAATACATATACAAAAAAAAAAATTATATTATAAATCCGTCATTGTTGACGGGTAATAACCTATGTAGTATAGAAATAAACTCGGAATCCATTAATTAAATTCATGACTGGACTGATATTTGAACCTAGGAGCGTTTGGGACGAAACCATAGTACGCTATTTTCCATACCACGCCGGTTGCCATTATAACTTCTTATTTGCAAAATGACTGCAATTAATTTTATGACTATGCTAATCTTATTGTTATGCAAGCACAACTTTCTTTTTGTGGCTTTTTCTTGATTATTTGGTCATTAATTTAGATGACTATTAGAAGAGCCCAATTTTTTGAAATTAACTGCATTAAAAAAGAGAATAGAAAATAGGTTATCGCCAGTTGAGATATAAATTAAATATTTAACATTATTTGTTACTAGCTGATATGCCCGTACTTCGTAAGTTGCGTTTGTTAGGTTTAAACATTTTTGTTGTAACGGAAACAAGCGAGATATTTCAGTTTCAGGTTGCATCAAGCATATCCCCCAAATATCAATTTTATTAAAAACTAAATTGAATAAAAATGAATCGTTTTTTGGAGTTTTGTAGGTATGACAAAAAGAAACTGTTATAACGTCACTTATGTGTCTGCCTGTTCGATAGAAATTGTGGCCAAACGGCTGTAAATTTGGCATGCTTGTGTAACTCTTTGACCCATATGTATGTATCAACGAGAAAGTAAATATTGTAACGTTTTCTAGTCAAAACTGGTAGTGATAGTGTAATAACGGAAACACACAGAAGTCTGATTAAATCTATTTATTTTCATTGTCCGAGCAGTATATTTAGTAATATATACATAGTAAATATTTTATACTATTTATAGTCGGTTTCTTTGGATTAAGCGGAACTAGATTTTTAAATCTACTAATTTTTACGGATTGAATAAAGCTTTTCATCATTTTGTTTAGCAAAAGTCCACTTCAAACGTTTAAAAGTGAGCTAGTGACAACTTAAAGTTCCATTTAGTTCCACTTAAACGTTTTGAATAGCTTATAGGCAGTGGCGGCGATAGCTCTTAAAATCTGGGGGGGGGGGCAACAAAAATTTGAGTAAAATTTTGGGGAGCCAGGAAATATTTTTTTATCGTTTACATATGAAAATAAAAGTAATGGCCTAAAAAAAAGGTCCTCACTTCAAAAATATATTTTTTTCCAAGCAATTCTAGGGGGGGCAACTGGGGGCCAGAGCAACTTTTAGGCCCTCGCGGTCCCCTCACTAGCGCCGCCACTGCTTATAGGCTATTCCAAACGTTTAGGCGGAACTAGATTTTGAAATATAATAATTTTTATCTATTAATTCCGACTTTTTTCATTTTGTTTAATCATACTCACATTGCAGATTCTAGATTAAATTGATTGTCATTATAAAATGTCCTTTTCATTGCATTTTAATTTTTTGTCATTCTTAATAAAAATTTCCCATTTATTTATTTTTTTGTCTTCAAAATATGAAAAATTTTTAATCTATGTCATTCGTTTCCATGGTTTCACTGTTGTAATATTAAAGTTTCACATACTAAACGTGAAACATGGAATAACCCAAGCAAAGTCCCTTCTCGTGACAACTTAAAAGAACGAAATTTCCATTTAGTTCCGCCTAAACGTTTGGAATAGCCTGTATACGAGGTGTGTAAATTAAGTTACCGGATGATTTTTTTATTTTATTTTTTTTTTTTAATAGAATTAAAATTCAATATTGTCTCCCTCAAAATAACTTCTTTGGGAAGCCACACAGTGCTGGAGACGGTTCTTCCAATCCTCATAGCAGTGCTGGAACTCGGATACTGGAATAGCTTTCAGCTGGTAAGTTACGGACGTTTTCGAGTGTCCCAAAATGACGTTCCTTGAGGTGATTTTTCAATCTTGGGAAGAGGAAAAAATCATAAGGACTCAAGTCAGGCAAATAAGGAGGCTGAAGCAAGTCAAGGCAATTCATTGGTCAAAATCTTATGAACGGTAGTGTGAGTTAAATTCAACTCTTCCCCGATCATTCTGACTGTCAACCGACGATCTGAACGCGAAATCTCAAGATCCCGGATTCTGTCGATATTTTCATCGGTTCTTGAAGATGAAGGCCTTCCGCTGCGTGATTCATCTTCAGTCAACTCTCTTCCTTCTGAAAATGCCTTAAACCACCAAACAACCTGGGTCCTTGACAAAACACTG
Organism: Liopterus haemorrhoidalis; assembly: GCA_963971575.1. Classification (NCBI taxonomy): domain Eukaryota; kingdom Metazoa; phylum Arthropoda; class Insecta; order Coleoptera; family Dytiscidae; genus Liopterus; species Liopterus haemorrhoidalis. The sequence continues at coordinate 16,998,151 of OZ020621.1, forward strand.
TCTTCGTAGGCCTGCTTAAGTTTTGCAAAAGTTTCCGTTGCACTGTACCCAAGTCTGAAGCAAAACCTAATAGCACACCGTTGCTCGAAATGAATGTCACTCATTTTTAGAATGCACTAGAAAAAACTGTTTCACGCGAAAAATCGCAACGGACAACAAAATGACTAGCGAGTTCAAACTCGTACTGAAGGCGTATTACATGTTCACCTGCCGCCCCTCCAAGTCCCGCGTCCCAAATGTTGCCAGATCAATCGCTATGTTGCGAGTCCGGTTACTTAATTTACACACCTCATGTATCACACAATTTATGTATTACTTGCAAAAATAATAGTATTTATATTGCATGATTACTTGTATAATTATGTATTAACAGTCAAAAATTATTGTCTATTTTGTTTTTAATGTCATGTCCTTGGTTTTTCAAGAGGGTACATGTGTCGGCAACTCGCATGACTTCGGTGTTTCGCGGTTTGCAGACTTCTCAGCAATTCACTGATTGTTACAATATTTTTTTTTTTTAATTTTGAGTGGGGGCGTAAAATGAAACCTCTTAGTGTGTTGATAGACAACAATGGCGGCGCTAGCTCTTAAAATTTGGGAGGGCTCCGAAATTTTTGAGTAAAATTTGGGGGTCCAGGAAATATTTGAATTTTTTTATCGTTTACACATGAAAATACAAGTGATGACCTAAAAAAAAGATTCTCACTTCTAAAATACATTTTGCTCTAAGCATTTCTGGGGGGGGGGGGGCAACTGGGGTCCCGAGCAATTTGGGAGGCTCCCTCAGACCTCTCGCTAGCGCTGCCACTGATAGCCAACAAATTTTTCTTTAGAAAAAATTATTATTTCTAGCAGAATTTCACAAAAAATATCATTTTTGTCCCCCACACTATTTCCTATAGGGGTTGATCTAAAAATCTAAAATATATAACGTTAGATCAAGTAGTGACCTAAAAACAAGGTCCTCGTTTCGAAAATACAAGTGATGGTAAAAAAGGCGTTCCTTTCAAAATACTATAATCCGTCTCAATTTGTAATACGAAAGTAAATCTGGTTACTTTGGTGACTGTTATGGTGTAAACAGACTTTAACGTATCCGTGTGAACCAATACTATGATAATATTATAAATGTATTGTCATAATACAACTTTCCCTGTTAGTTACGTATTACAAAATGAGACAGATAATAGTAATAACAAAAAAAAGCTCATGGGCTCTAAAATTCAAGTGAAGGAATACCAACTCAAATGTGTTCCTTAAAATCATTAAATACACGTGATTTTTGAGTGCTTGGGGGGATCAAGCTCCTGAGCCCCCTCCCCCATCAAAAATATAAAATATGTAATGAAATGTTATATAAGCTGTTCACTTTTGTAAAAACAAACTAGATCTGGTTATTTTGGTTACTTTTATAGTGTATTACTGACTTGTCAATTAAAAATATTCCTTACGCTGTAAAACCGACTTAAGGTTTCTAGGTTATGATCATTATAATTAAGATATCATTTTTCATTATGACATATGTCAAATGGTTCGATATTTTAAAAAAGAGACATTTTTTAATACCAACATGACATACAATTTCAAAGACGCAAACTATTGAAAACAAAATTTCCTCTTAGTTTGTTTTTACAAAAGTGACAAGCTTAGAAGCCGTTCACTTTTGTAAGAACAGACTAAGTGGAAAATTTGTTTTCAACTGTTTGCACATTTGAAACTGTATGTCATGTTGGTACTACAGAAAAATAATTTGAAAAGTCAGATTATAAATATGTCATTTAAAAAATACCATTTGTCATATTTCATTTTGAATAGTATTTTGTAAATATAATACTAACCTAAAATAATACAAACATAACCCCAAACTGTAAAGCCTTTTCTACAATATAATCAAGTTTCTAAAAGTCAGGAATACACTATAAAAATCACCAAAATAACCAGATTTAGTTTGCCCTTACAAAAGTGAACTGCTTATATAAATGTTAATTTTGAAAAAATATAAATGTTCTATTTTTTCCATCAGTGTAGTTTTTTAATTTTATTAATTTTTTATATTTTTAGTAGTAAATTTCTAGATTTTTTTAGTGCGCTACTGTTTTTTTTTTAATTGATAGACAAAAATAAATACAATTCATAATGTTAAAACAATTGAAAAATGTCAAAACTGTGACGAATTATCTACAATTCATTATTATTGTTTTAAAATATTGCCCCAAAAAAAGTCTATAGGCACGCCACTTAACAAGTAGAATACCTTTGAATCTCTGTTTATGAATGAATAAATAAATATAAAGGTGTTAAAGTTGAAACTGTTTGTTTAGGACAAGATTATGTTGGGAGTGTTTATAGCATCCAAGGTTGCATACTTTTCTAGCGCTCACTCATGGTGTAGTGGTAACGTTCGCGCGTTCTAAACCAATGGTCGGTGGTTCAATCCCCAGTACTTACCCATACGAATTATCAGTTTATATTGATTATTCGAGCATCAGTACTGGGAAATTAAAAATCCTTTCGCTATCCTTCCGATTAGCTTGACTGGTAGTTAGTTGGATATGGAAACGACTGGGACATTTTTTTCGATTGTTCTAACAAAAAATCTGGTAAAACATTATTATGGCAGGCGTAATTTAACGTACCTTCTTGAAAATATATGGAATAAGTAGGGCCCGGACATAGATAGAAGATAATTATATTTATCAGTGGCGTACGGTGAATTTTTGAACAGGTATGCGCTGTCTTTTTATATATTATACCTACATTTTGGTAAACTGAAATTTTTTTAATGGTTTTTTTAATTAATTTTGTAAGATTTTTCGTTTTACCTTTTAAACAATATCTTTAAACATTTTTGTAAATTATTTTCGCCATTGTTGATCAGCGGCGGATCTAACTTTTTGGGGGACCAGGGCTTAAAAATACCAAGGGGCCCTACACAACTTTCAATCAAAAAAATTTAAAAATAAAAGACAGTATTAAATGTTAATTATTATTTATTACATGTTTATTAATGTTGGATATTATTTTTTTATTAGCTGGCGCTTCGCTTATGTTGATTTTTAATAAATATTAGTAAATTTGTGTTTTTAATTTTTTTGTGTTGTTTTTTAAAGTCTTATTTTTGTTTTGATCTTTTCTCTTATAAGCCGTGCTTGATATAGAATATAATAGGTATATGTCTGAGAGATTGGGGGCCCCTTGCGGATCTGGGGCCCAGGTATTAAGCCCTATTAGCCCGTATGTAGATCCGCCACTGTTGTTGATACTTCTAGTTATAAAATATTAATGACTTTTTGAATGCAACTAATTCCATATTTGAAACTATTAAATTAACCTATGAAATTGAAATAGATGGCGAAAAACTCCTTTTCTTGACATTATAATAAAAAGAAATAGTAACAAAATAGTACTAGATGTTTTTTTTTTTTTTTTATTAATATTTGGTTTTGGCTACGAAGGCCAGTAACCAGTATATCTTTATTTTGAGCCCCTCTCAAGGATTGTAAAAGCACGTGGTTTTAGAGTGAGGAGGACCCTTTTGTTTTAGTTCATCACTTGCATTTTGGAAGCGAGGAATTTTTATTTTTGAAAAATCTTTTTTTTTATGGGGGTTTTAGTGGCAAATAACTTTTATCCTCCACCCTATCTCCCACAGGGGTTGAACTAAAAATCTGAAAAAAATCTCAAAAATGTACATTGATGGGAACTGGAATAGTTCAACAGGATATTTTGATCAAATTGGTTTTTCGCAAAATATTGATTTTTTGTGTCGTCGAAAAAAAATACTACTATATTTTTTAAAAATTTATTGTGTGATATCAAATGAAAGCTCTTAAGACGTAGATAAAGGATCGGGAAGTACTTTTTTATTTATTTATTTTTTTAATACGATTTTTTTCCAAAAAAGTACTAAAAAATCAGTGCCCCGCACCTTTTAAATTAAAAATCTGAAAAAAATCTAAGCAATGTATATTGCTATGAACCGGAAACGTAGCATAGTAAAATTTTATCTTATTTCGTTTTTGGAAAATATTACAGTTTATGTGTTAATGACAAAAAAAAAAAATATATATATATTGTTGGGATATTAAATGGAAGCTCTCTAAGTGCAGATTAAGGAACGGTAATTGATTTTTGAAATACATTTCATTTTGACTAAATTTTGTCAAGTATTAAGATATTCGTTTAATATCTAAAGCTAAAATATAAATTAAAAGCTAAAATTTAAAAAAATTATTTGCATAAACATTATTACATTTGGTATAGGTAGAGAAAAGGTACATAAATTTATTATGCAAATATCGGTTAGAAAAATAAATAAATAACTGGCCGGTTACTGGGATTCCATTTCTAGTAGTGAATCTGTTAGTTTTTCATATAGTCGCAATATAAACAATGCTCTGTAGGCGTTATGCTCTTGCGTGACAAAAGATCGCTCGCAGTGTTGTCAGGTCTGTATTTGTTTGAAATTTATGCATTTACACAAAAAAAAATCTTTAAAATATATATTGTGGCATTATTAGATATATATGATACAAACATCTAACTGCAACCTTTTTGTCGTGTCTATTGATTTAAAGGATTTAAAACCAGCACTTGTAATTATGTTATGTAGTGAGAAGCATTCATCGTTTGGCCTTCTAATAACCATCATTCACTGACTAAATACCTACAAAACCCTGAAATGTGTGAAAAGTCACACTTCACGTCAATTTTTTTATTTAGGTTATCACTTGTATTTTAGAAGCGTGGACCTTTTTTTAGGTCATCATTTTAATTTTTAAAGTGTCGACCTTTTTAGGGTTTTGTAGGTATGACCAAAAAACCCTTATACCGTCATTTTGTCGTCTGTCTGTCTGTCTGTCTGTCTGTCTGTCTGTCTGTCTGTCTGTCTGTCTGTCTGTCTGTCTGTCTGTCTGTCTGTCTGTATGTATGTCTGTCTGTTCGGTAAAAATTGTAGCCAAACGGCTAAACCTAGAGAGTTGAAATTTGGCATGCTTATACAACTCTTTGACCCGCACATAGGAAAAATACTAAAACATCTAAAAAACATACGTGCTCATCGAAAAATTTTATTTTTGCAAAATAAATTATTAGCGATTTTTGCCAAAATTGTGCAAAAATTTTTTTGTCCCACACGCTGTAGCCCAGATGGTTTAAACTAAAAATCTAAAAAAATTCTAAGTAATGTATATTGGTGTGAACCGAAATAGTACAACACGAATTTTTTCAGATTATGTTTTCGGAAAATAACGCATTTTTTGTGGTTCTTGGTTCACAAAGTACAAAAGTTATAGCAATATAAGACACTCACATGCAATGCGTGCGATAGCGTAATGGGTTAGAGCACTGGTGTCGTAATCTAAAATGCGCTGGAAACGAAGGGTTTCGAGTTCGAGTACGGAGTGAATTTTATTTTTTCTGTTTTTTTTTTTGCATTTTTATTATGTTGAAATTATTTTGTCAAAATTCTAGTTATATTTTGACAAATGTTGTATTTAATGTTTAAGAGCGTAAATTTAATAACCAGTCTTATTATATGATTAACAGACGATAAATTATTTTAAAAATATCGTTCATTTTGCCGTGATTACTACAAAGTAAAATGTGTCCTACACACTCAGCATACTGCATTCACTTATTATATACCTGCGAAACCTGAAATGTGTGAATATTCACACTTCTCATCGATTTTTTTGATCATCACTTGTATTTATAATAATAATAATATTTATTTATTAGCTTATAGCTATATATACATACAATTTAGCATTTCATTACATAATTACATGAAAATGTACAGCTTAACCTAACATAATTCAACATTATACCCTCTTAAACCTAACAATGCAACTATCCCTATAAAAAGAAAATACACTTTTAATTATTTTTAGTTAAGTACATTTTAAGCTTTCTTTTAAATTCCCTCAAAATTTTGACATTTTTTATTTCCGTTGGTAAGTTATTATACGCCCGTAACCCTTTTATAAATATTGATTTTTGTGTAGATAACTTTTTAGCTTGCTTTAAATTATACTTTTCCGCATTTCTAGTATTATAGCTGTGCTTATCCTTATTTTTACTTAAATGTATCTCTAGATATTCAGGTAGTCGTTTATCAATAATTTTTCTAATAAATATTGAGGTATTCAGTTCTAAATAGTTTTTTACGCTCATCCAATTTAATACCTTTAACATATTACTTATTGACGTGTACTTATTGCACTGCAATATTGCTCTCATAGCTTTGTTTTGTATCAATTGTAACCTTCTTATATCCGACCTGTTAGCCATAAATAATAATGTACTGCAATAATTTAAATGAGGTAATACTATAGTATTATATACATTAGTCAATGTCCAACTAGAAACAAATTTAGATAAACGATACAAAACTCTCACTTTTTGACCCATTTTTTTAATAACCCTATCAAAATGTTCTTTAAAGTTCAACTTATTGTCTACCATTATACCTAAATATTTTATACAACTTACGGTTTCTATTTTACAATTATCTATTTTTATTTCCTCCCCCCTAGTTATAAATTCGTTGTAGATTTGAGGTCGACTAATTAGCATAAATTTAGTTTTACCTACATTTAGACTTAACTTATTTTGAACTAAGTATTTATTAACTAGTTTCAGTTCCTTATTAATAGTACTGACAACTTCACCTGTTGACTCCGCAGTATAATAAATTAAGGTATCATCAGCAAACAAGTGAATTTTACAATTTTTCACAATATTTACAATATCATTTAAGTAAATAATGAATAATATTGGTCCTATAGAACTTCCTTGAGGAACTCCAAGTTTCACTTCCTTCCTATCAGATATACAATTGTTCCATTTTACGCATTGATACCTATTAGTTAAGTAACTATTTAACCAGTCTAGAACTACCCCACTAACACCATATGCTTTTAATTTAATTATTAATATACGTCTGTCAATCGTCTCAAATGCGCATTTTAAGTCCAGTACACTGCACCTATTACTTTATTTGTGCCCATTTCAAATTTCCAGTCAGATATAATTAACTGCAGAGCCGATTCACAGCTATGTTTAGACCTAAAGCCCGATTGGTATTTTGTAAACAATTTGTTTGTTTCAAATTAGTTAACCAACTGTTCTTTCACTATGTTTTCGTAAATTTTGTCTATTATTGGCAGCATATTTATGGGTCTAAAATGTTCTGGGTTAACCGCAACAGTTGTTTTTGGAATAGGGCTAATTATTGAAGTTTTTAAAACGTCTGGGAACACTCCACTTTCTAATGATGCATTTATTGCATTCCTGAACACGTAACCACTTACATCAAACACTTTTTTAATCAAGTTTTTTGACAAAATATCTGTACCTTTTTTATTCTTAAGTTTATGTATTATTATTTTTAATTTACTTATATTTATTAATTTAAAGTTGGAAAATGTACACTTAATATTCATATCATACTATTCATATTCATACTATTCTATTCATAATATATATACCTTAGCATGTCTGTAGTCCCGATGCAATTTATATTATTATAAATTTCTTCTATACTATTAACAAAAAAGTTATTAAAATTACAGGCAATGTCTTTCTCTTCCACTATTTTAGTACCATTAAAATTAATTCCGCTACACTCCACATTTTTTCTCCCTTTGATTAATGTTTTTAACGTTGTCCACATTTTTTGAGGCGAATGTTTATTGCTGTCTATTTTTTTTATTTTGGAAGCGCGGACCTTTTGCCCTTCGGCCCATCCCTGCCCGTATAAAGCGTGTTCTACATTATACAATTCTCATCAAATTTTCATACTTATTTCTTTGACTAGAACTTGTACTAGAAATAAATCAGTGAAATTGTACAGTGTAGAACACGGTATGTAGTCAAGATCAACTTTATTCAAAACTAGATTTGATCCAACTATTCTTGAAAACACATCCAACTTAGAACTCGGTGCATGCGCAGTAGACAGTTTTAACAATAGTACCAACATTAAAATTACGCTTGTAAATATTTTGTATTACCACGTGTTTAATAGTGTTTTGTTGATCATTGGTTTGAATAAGCGAATATATAAATTGTGTTTTGTACGTAAATCAGTAATTTTACAAATCTAATAACTAGGTTATAAACATTTGACAAGATATGAATTATATTTTTATGTTGGTACTTTAAATGAACTGAAACACGTGTAAGAATTTCATTCTCTACCAAAAAATTGAAAAATAAATTGTATTAAAACTTTGACAACTTCTAGTTCTAAGAAAAAAGTTTAGAAAATTGATGAATAAAGTATAATGTAGAACACGCTTAATACAATTTTATCTTCTAAGCCTGCCTTAGAGTGGCAAGTCTGAAATTACACCTTTCAAAATATTTAACAAATAATTGACTTTAATGACAATTTGACATTTGTAATTATTTAATGAATTTAACCTTAATACAATAAAACCTGACCAAAAATTGAAAATCTAGGTTTACAAACTACATAGTTCCATAAAAGTTTATTTATAACCACCACCGTCACCAGATCTAGTAACTTATTACAAAATTAAACATATATATTGTTTATTTTAGTTAAGCGGAATTATATTTTGAAGACTAGTAACAATGGAAAATGGCGATTAGACAACTATAGGCTATTCCAAACGTTTAGGCGGAACTAGATTTTGAAATCTAGTAATTTTTATCTGTTAATTCGAACTTTTAGTCATTTTGTTTAAGCTTTATAAATCATACTCATACTCATAAATTTTTGACATATGTCATTCGTTTCCATGGTTTCACTGTTGGAATTTAAAATTTTCACATACCAAACGTGAAACATTAAATAACCCAAATAAGGTCCCTTCTAGTGACAACCTAAAGGAACGAAATTTCCATTAATTCCGCCTAAAAGTTTGGAATAACCTATAATTAAAAATAACAACGAATTTCAGAAGAAATTCCACGCTAGTGATAAATATTAATAATTTTTTAGTAATAAGTTGGTAATGTTCAATTAAGAGTAATTAAAAATTATTACTACGTGAATTTTAAATTTTGTTAACCACTCCGTTTATTTATCCTTTTTAATCATAAGTACTAGCGATTCTAGCGACTAGATTCCCCATTCTACCAAAAAAGTTACTGTTTGGCAGTTTCTGGTACAATTCAACCTCGGTCAAAATAATCATAATGGGTTCGGACAAAGTCAGACCAAGCAATTTCTGCATCCGTGGCAAAATACCAGTCTTGCGCCGCCGTCCAGGGCCGCCCCTAGGTGGGGGCGAATGGAGCCGCCTGCCCCAGGCCCCGCGGTTCAACCGTCAAGTAATAAAATAATAAAATACATTAAAAATATTATTCCAAGTTTTATAAATAGTTGGAAAAAATTTATATTTTCATTGAATATATGTGTACATTGTTAATAGTTAGTAATATTAAAGAAAATATCGTTATTCAATATATATCTCACAGTTTCAGACTGACTGAAGATGTGCATACTACCCATGCACGAAACGTTTCATATTTTATAAATTGACAAGAACTATTTTAATAAACTGACGAATAAAAGAGAACCTGCGTTTTATTTTATATATATATATATATATATATATATATATATATATATATATATATATATGGGGCACCGCAAATCCAGTTTTGGGGCCCCGCAATTCCAGTTCTGCCCCCGCAATTCCAGTTCTGCCCCGCAAATGTTAGGGGCGGCCCGGCCCCCATTCTTGGTGACGACAAAAAAAAAATTTATGTGAAGTGTGAATTTTCACACATTTCTGGGTTTTGCAGGTATTTAGTAACTGAATGATGATTATTTGGGATGCCAAAACAAATTTTATGTCAAAATATTTTTTTATGAATTTTAATTCGAATGCCTAATACCATTATTTAAGTTTCTAAATATGTGCAGTATTTTTACCGACCGCCAACATATATAAGGGGATCATACCGATTTTGACATTTCGAGATTTCGATGGATCTCCACAAATTGAAGTCCCTACATAACGTTTCGACTATTTTTAGCCTGATGTCTGTCGGTTTGTCTGTCCGTCTGTCTGTCCGTCTGCCTGTCCGTCTGTCTGTCCGTCTGTCTCTCCGTCTGTCTGTCCGTCTGTCTGTCCGTCTGTCTGTCCGTCTGTCCGTCTGTCTGTGTACACGTGCAGAGCATATTCGGCTGAAAGGATTTTTATGAAACTTCATATTTAAGCTTCTGCTATCAATGGCACGAGTTGATCAACTTTTGGTAAAAATCGGTTGACTAAAAATGGGAGTTTACTCATGTCGATTTTAAGATTTTTGTGAATTTCACAACAGAAAAATATTTCGAAAAAATTTATTCAACAAAAGTTGCCATAAAAGCAATAATTAATTACTTTTATTTGAGACGTTTTTTGATAAAACGAAAAATTTCGAATAATTTTTATAGAATTTTTCAAAATTTTTTCCATGGTCATAATAAATAATATCACTGTGAGAAAATATTAGGCCAAGTTATTTCTACTCTGCTGCTAAATAAATACATTATTTTATATAAGAACTTTATGATGGCGGTCGGTCCTGTGGTGGCCACAGCTGATTTTTTTTTATATAGCAAGGTTCATTAAGATTTTGAAAAATGCGCCTTTGGCTTCCATTGGTTGCTTAAATCATAAACCCCACCCTCTGATTTCGTTAAACAAAGAATTAAATTATAATTTCAACACTTCCCACTGGTTATTAAATTTCCGCTTTTAAAAATTAAATGCAACATTTACCAAAATACAACTGGAATTTTGACAAAATAATTTAAACAAAATAATAATGCAAAAAAAAAAACAGAAAAATAAAATAACAGGATTCGAACTCTAGTTTGCAAATTAAGTTACATATTTTAATTAAAAACACAAAAAAATGCGTTATTTTCCGAAAACATAATCTGATCAAAAATTCCTGTTGTACTATACCGGTTCACACCAATGTACATTACTTAGAATTTTTTCAGATTTTGTGGGACAAAAATTTTTTTGCACAATTTGGCAAAAATCGCATAAAAATAATTTATTTTGCAAAAATAAAATTTCGATAGTTAATCCACGTAGGTACTAATGGCTTTCATTTGATACCCTACTCAGAATTTAAAAAAAAAATATATTTTTTTTTTTCGAAGAGCACATATTTGTTTATATTTTTAGGTGGATATGTTTTTTATATATGTTGTATAAGCATGCCAAATTTCAACTTTCTAGGTTTAGCCGTTTGGCTACAATTTTTACCGAACAGAGAGACAGACGACAAAATGACGGTATAAGTGTTTTTTGGTCATACCTACAAAACCCTAAAATGTAAACCAAACCAAAGTGATGACCATGAAAAAAACTGTCTAAATTTCTACGTTGCACTTTGAGTATTCGTTCAATCCATTCTAAGTGGAAAGGAAAATTCCTGATATTTTATTCTGCGTCGTTATTATTTAATAACACAGCTACCATTTCACGGTCATATACCATGTATCGTGTGTGACCTATAAATGCTAAAATTTCGTGACTGTAATACCATACTACTGTTTACCTAAAAAATTAACTATTTTTGTTACAACTTCCGTTTTCCATATCAGCCAAATTTGAACTTAATCTCTATAAGCACATAACCTCCAAACAGTTGGATCCCTTGCCCCCTAGACACGAGTTGAGGTCGTGCAATAAACTAGTATGTTTACCGGAAGGGTAGGTAAGGTAAGGACGGCTCCGAGCAGGAAATATTATAAAGTGCGCTAGGTATTATGGTAATGTTACACCACATTAAGAACACCCTTGCCTTGTTGCTGCATGGTGAATTATTCACTACATTTTTGTCTTGTTACACATTTAATAATGTACAAGTGTTTTAGTTAATGAGTAAAGAGGGACAGTTTTAAAACATTATTTTTAAACTGATTATTATTTAGTCCCTTGAGGAAATTTAATTCCGTGTTTAGCTTTTGTATATTCAGAAATCTGTAGCTTACAGAAAATCTGTACAAGGACGTGGCTATCGGTGTGTCTATAAACACACCTGTACGTCCCTATATTACAGATTTAATAGCTATTTACGCAACAAGTAAGGAAATGAAGATCATTAGAAAATGTTAAATTTTAAAGTTTGCATGTCTGTAGGATAGAAACTATGATTAAACGGCTGAACATAAAGAGTTAAAATTTTGGAATACATATACAGTTTTTTTGATCCTTATATAGCAAAAATACTAATAGTTTTTAAACACACATCCAGGGCCGTGCGGTGGCATAGACCAATGGAGCGATTGCTACAGGTGCCTGGGCCACGGTGTGCCTCTCAGATATTTCACATTTGTTTATTTTTATAATATTTTCATAATAATGTTTTTATTGTTTGCTTGTTGCATCTTTATAAATTAGGTTTTGATTTATCTTTGTTTATAAATATTACATTTTATTTGGTCTGGCGTACAAATAAGCGGTGACTTTATCGATATAAATGAAAGATGGTATAGGTAATCGTAAACTTACAATGCATCTAACAGTGCTGTCCTCTACAAAACTCCTTCTACGCCGCTTTAGCTAAAACGATAGCAATAACCAGACAGAGGAAGTTTCTTACGCCGAGTGCAAGAAATGCGATAAAGGCGTAATATTTGATATTTATTAGTAGACTTTATATATTTTTCTCAAACCGGGACAATTTTGAGATTTTACTAAAAAACAAAAAGTAACGCTTTCTACGCTACTTATTGCTACTTATGATTAAAAAGGATAAATAACGGAGTTGTTAACAAAAATCAAAATTTAATTAGTAATAATTTTTACTTACTCTTTATTGAACATAATTTATTAATATTTATCACTAGCGTGAAATTTCTTTAAAAATTCGTTGTTATTTTTAATTATAGGCTATTCCAAACTTTTAGGCGAAACTAAATGGAAATTTCGTTCTTTTAGGTTGTCACAAGAAGGGACTTTGCTTGGTTTACTTTCTGTTTCACGTTTGGTATGTGAAAATTTAAAATTGTAACAGTGAAACCATGGATACGAATGACATCTCAAAAATTTTAATACATTTTTCCATATTTTGAAGACAAAAAAATAAATAAATGGGAAATTTTTATTAAGAGTGACAAAAAACTCAAATGCAATGAAAAGGACATTTTATAATGCCAATCAATTGAAGCTAGAATTTGCAATGTGAGTATGATTTACAAAACTTAAACAAAATGACTAAAAGTCCAAATTAATAGATAAAAATTACTAGATTTCAAAATCTAGTTCCATCTAAACGTTTGAATTAGCCTGTAGTTTTTGTACTGCGTGTATATTTTGCACTTTATAATTTTTACGAAATATCCGGGGAAAAATGAGAAACTGGCCGGGACCATATCTTTATACCGGGACAATCCCAGTCGAACCGGGGCGTATGGTAAGCCTGTTAATTAGGCTTTATTTTAGGATTTAATTTAGGATTTATTTTTTAGATAGTTACTAGCCTCTTTTGGGATTTATTAGGCTTTTTAGTGCCAGATTACCGATCCATGTCCCGTTTTAATATCGGTACCTAAAATCGTCCCAGAAACCTATTTATTGTCCCGCATTCAGAAACAGCTCGGCAGCGAGGTTTATTCAAGTTACATTAATACAGTAAGTTACGCGATGGGTGGGTCCTACGAAAATCGCTTAAGTCGAATTCGCGTAAGTCGGGATACAACTTTGTGTATAAATACATATAAATTTTGTTTAATTGGGACCTAGGATATTGGACTTGTATACGACTTGTATACGACTTGTATACGACAAAAATTGTTTGTAATAAGAAAACGAATCTTTTTTGTTGTGTGCACTTTTAGAATTCGATGAATATTTGGGTAGTTACGGGGGCACCCTAAAACTAAAATCTTTAAATATCTCACTTATTATTTACATTGCATTTAAAATGTATGTAAGAAAATATGTTTAGAATGACCAAACATTTCTTTTCTGTTCAATGTAGTTTTTAATAAGTCAATTATTTAAGGAGCCAATGGAAGTGTTACCTATAAAGCTGAAATATCTCATGTATATAATAGCAAAAATTAATATATCAAAATTTGTTAAAATTGAAAAGAAAAAAAAATGAACAAAAACACGATTCTTCCCGGTTTAGTGCAATTTTTAATAAGATATATTTGGGGAGCTATGGGGAATGCTACTTACAGACATGAAATATCTCTCTTATTATTTACTTAAAATCAAAAATAAGTAGTGGTTTTGAATAAGGTAACGATTATTTTCTGTTTTACTTGAACTTGAAATCTTACTTATCATTTACGTTATAACAAAAATTTACATAACAAAAACCGTATGAAGTACGGGTACGACAGCTAGTAGATGTATATTTATTTATCGATTCTCTGTCGATCAAACGGCATTATAAAGTCTTGCCAATATTACGAATGTAATGTAACAAGGGCAAATACTAGCTATATAATGAATTCTTACAGTACTTCGTAAGCAGTAATTTATTAGAATTAATTCTATACTTTTAGTCTACTGTTCTTGGTGCTATAATTGCTAACCTACTAAATAACTGGAATTGCCACATGTTCTAGTTTACAATAATTTATTTGTTGGTTTTTATCTAAATGTAAAAATAATGTAAACTAACTAGGTTTCAATATTTTATAAGTATTATATATTACTAATATTTTGAACATATGAGTACCTATCCGATATTTCACGTTGAAACATGATGTAATCCAAACGGGGCCAACGAGAAAGGCAAGAATCCGGTAAAATTATCGGGACCCGGGCAACCAGCAGGGCCAAGTTTTGGATACTTTTTTCTTACATCCCATTTTATTATTTGCAATTTTGTTGCATCATTTCTTTGTGTACGATGAGTACGTAGAAAGATTGTTGCCGGTGACTGTAGGCGCTGGTTAGTCAGCGCCGCTGTCGAGAATAAATATCTCCTTATTTTCAAATGTACCCGAATATGTGTAACGATTGTCGTTACTTGTAAGCATATGAAAACATTTGAAACATTATTTACCAGCTTCCAAAAAGCAGTGACTTTTTTTGATATTTTATTGATTTTTACATGCCCGACCTTAATATACAAGGTGTCTCAAAAGAAATTTTATATTTATTTAGCTTACTGCGTGAACGCAACGTATCCGAGGGGCGCGGGGGTTATGTCAATCGGTAGCCTGGCTCTTGGGAATTTAGTCGCTATGGAGCGTTTCTCGGGAGAAGACCGCGCGTTATGCGTGCGAGAGTTTTACAAAAACGCTGATTCGGCGACTGTAGCGCGTAGAAAATTCTGCAGTATTCGAGGTTTTCGCCACTTAAATGATGCGCCAAGCATTCCTCTCATTCGACATTGGGTTAAAAAGTTTGAAGAAACTGGTACAACGCTGGATAAATCAAAATCCGGATGACCTAGGTCATCAAGAACGGTAGAAAACGTGGAGAATGTTAATCAGTCTGTTCGTGACGACCCGAACCTTTCAATTCGGAAGCGCGCAAGTGCTTTAAATGTGCATAGATCATCATTACATCGCATTATGCACAAAGACCTAAAGCTGCACCCCTACAAAATTCAATTAGTGCAAGAATTAAAGCCCCAAGATGCCAGTCAGAGGCTTAATTTCGTAAATCAGGTGATTGAGCGATTTTCAACGTTTACCAACATTTTGTTTCCGGATGAAGCTCATTTTCATCTTAATGGCCACGTAAATAAGCAGAACTGCCGCTACTGGAGTGCAACGAATCCGAAACGCAAACATCAGAAACCCCTACATTCGCCTAAAGTGACCGTATGGGCTGCGATGTCGGCGCGAGGAATTATCGGCCCTTACTTTTTTGAAGACGAAAGGGGGCGTGCAGTTACAGTGAATTCAGAGCGTTATGTGGAGATGTTAGACAACTTCTTGGTACCTGAACTGCAAAACTTTCCTGGCTATAAGCAAAGATCATGGTTCCAACAGGACGGAGCAACTTCACACACGTCCAATATGTCTCTGCCACGTGTTCGTGAAATTTTCTCAGGCAAATTGATCTCCCGGAGAGGTGACATAAATTGGCCTCCACGCAGTCCAGATTTAACCCCTATGGACTTTTTCCTATGGGGTTATCTTAAATCTAAAGTTTACGCCAATAAACTGACTTCACTGGCGCATTTAAAAGAAAATATCCGTCACGAAATGGCAGCCATCCCTGAGTCCACCTGCCGAGACGTCATAAGTAATTTTACTGTTCGATTAAATGAGTGCCGAGAACGCGCGGGTCTACATTTAGACGATATTATTTTTAAGAAATAAATCCCCAAAAAGTGTATTTTAATAATTAATAAACATTTTTTCTATATACGGCTTACTTTTTTTTTAATCGATCCACTAAATATAAAATTTCTTTTGAGACACCTTGTATAAGGGGCAAGTATTGTAATCGCGAAAGTTTTCGATGTCGAGATTTTGACTGATGACCATGTTTCATGGTCCAGGAATCCAAAAAAACTATTTTCGTCCGTATGTGTGTGTGTGTCTAAATCTTCTTTTAATTTTGTTTTATTTTTTTTTTTATTAGTATTATTATTTTTTTATGGGAGGGCAAGTCTAGCGGAGGTCTCCCTTCGCCACTGGTTTTAAAATTTAGTTTGTAGCGAACTACTTGTATGACATAGATATTACTAACATTTCTTTAATATAGCGAATTACCGACGTTTATGATTATTTATCGCCAGAATAAATTTTAATATTTTGTTATGAATTTGTTTTACAACATCTAGTCTATACAAGCGACACGTTTTAGTATGTATGTAACACTTCCAAGCAGTTACAGGAATATAAATTCTAAACCAGACCATTTTTTTATTTAATTTGTAGTGAACTACTTATATTTCATAGTTATAAATACATTTTCTTTGATGTAGTAGATATTAGTTAACAATTTTATGCAATTTTTTAAATATATTTGTGGGTTTCAAATAAGTTTTATTTTTATTTAGTGTTGTGCAGAAATGTGCAAATAATATGTCTAAATTTTCTTCGACATGATTGTTTATAGTTCAAAACCTTCATCGAAAAATACTATACTTGATCATAATGGAAATCCACTTAGTTCACGTATTCTTTACGAAAATTAAATAATTTTTACCCGCAGCACTGTATCAATATAAATTGAGAACTGCGGCATCTTTAAGATGGCGGCAAAAATTGAGCACCAAATATAGGAACTGTAAATAATGTGTCCAATAAAACAAAGTAGCTAGTCAAATTTTGTAGAGTGAAGCATTAGATACAATTTACCGCGTCGTACATGTATTGATTGGTTTACAATATGGTGTCTTTAATGCAATTTCTTTATTTGATTTTAAACTTTTTTTACATTAAAAATATCCTGTTAGGCCAGTTTGCGCAAATAGTGTGACTAAAAACGCCGCACTAAAAAGAGGAAATAAATTATAATAACAATAATCACCCCAGCTATTACAAAGTACCGTTGACTTGCTTTTTGAAGTTTCGCCGAAATCAACGATAACTTTTCGGAAAGTTTTTTCGTTTTTATTATTAGTGCAGTATGCGAACTATCACGACTTGTTCGCTGAATTAAACAGACGTCTTTTGCGTTTTGATTAAACTCTGTAAACTTGACTAGAAATCTACCAGAAATTGTGAACAGAAGATGAATTATTCTTCAAGGCGACAATGCCTGACCTCATTCATCAAAAGAAGACACGTGAAAAAATGTCCGAGCTTGATTGGGATGTTTCAACACACCCACCCTACTTACTAGACATTTCACCCGCCGACTGTTACTTATTTCGGTTATTGGAACACTTTTTAAGAAACAAGACACTTATAGGTATGAACCATGTTAAAATGAGCCTTGAACAATTTTTTCTTTATAAAAATCAGGAATTTTATAAATCGGGAATATTTTCTCTTCCTGATTAATGGCAGTGTTATAGATCACAATGGTAACTATTTTACTCAATAAAGTACATTTTTTTCTTTCGATTTGTTTCTATTTTAATAATACCAAATAAACGAAAAAACTTTCCGGTACACTTAATAACTATCAAGTGCCGCGGTTTGCCACCGCTGTGTTAGAAGATAAAAATTCGTTGCAAATATTGTACAGATTGTTACTAATTTTATTTTAGATTATGAATTTTGTACAAATAACTGACTGTCGCGCCTTCCCTTTACAGTGTAAAATAGAGAACAGATCTAAATGTGAGTGAGACCCAATGGCTACCCAAGAAGAGAGAGCTCTTAGCTAACATATTACTCATCTTTTGGAAATCTAAATCAACTTCTTTATCAAGAATTTACTTCTGTCTAGTTGCAAAAAAGTGACAAAGTAAAAATAAATGAAGGAAATATTTCATAAAAATAACATCCATAATCATCATCATTCTCTTACACCTCATCACACATCATGAACAGAAAATTTTACAGATATTAATTCTCCAAACATTTTCATCAGTCATTTTTATCCCACAATATTTCTGCTACATAAATACTCAAATGACCTGAAAAGCTGTAGCATAAGGACATAACATTTGAAAAAACACATAATGATCAAATTCCATTGTTTTATTAGTTATTTTACAGCCATCATTAATATTCGCCTTGGGAGTTAACAGCAGCACAGAGTAAAGAGCATTACTAACAGCCAAGAGCAGAAACACAGAGCAAAACACTGAATGGGGAAGTTGTTAGAACATAGTCGTTTAGCAAATTTCATCTAATTGATGATGTGTCATTAACAAGTTTATTAATAAGCTCTTTGATGTCTGTGATGTAACTGACCTGACTTGTACCATTTCAGCTTACCAGTTCACTCATAGGCGGCGACATTTCACTCCTGTGCTGGCTTAATCTATATTCATATAAAATTATTTGAAGTATGAATTTTCAATCATTTCACGGTTTTGTAGGTAGTCATCTGACTGTTTCCCAAATTGTAAATAATCATCCTCCTCTGTTTTCTTAAAGCTTGAACTTATTAGGGATTTCATCCACGAACGCGACTCATATTTCCATATAAAATTCAGGCATAAAAATATCACTTGAAGAATCACGTGTTTTCACTTATCACTGCAGACAGAGCTGTGGCAAATACTCATTAAAAGTACAAGGTGTCTCAAAAGAAATTTTATATTTAGTGGATCGATTAAAAAAAAAGTAAGCCGTATATAGAAAAAATGATTAAAAATTATTAAAATACACTTTTTGGGGATTTATTTCTTAAAAATAATATCGTCTAAATGTAGACCCTCGCGTTCTCGGCACTCATTTAATCGAACAGTAAAATTACTTATGACGTCTTGGCAGGTGGACTCAGGGATGGCTGCCATTTCGTGACGGATATTTTCTTTCAAATGCGACAGTGAAGTCGGTTTATTGGCGTAAACTTTAGATTTAAGATAACCCCATAGGAAAAAGTCCATAGGGGTTAAATCTGGACTGCGTGGAGGCCAATTTATGTCACCTCTCCGGGAGATCAATTTGCCTGAGAAAATTTTACGAACACGTGGCAGAGACATATTGGACGTGTGTGAAGTTGCTCCGTCCTGTTGGAACCATGTTCTTTGGTTATAGCCAGGAAAGTTTTGCAGTTCAGGTACCAAGAAGTTGTCTAACATCTCCACATAACGCTCTGAATTCACTGTAACTGCACGCCCCCTTTCGTCTTCAAAAAAGTAAGGGCCGATAATTCCTCGCGCCGACATCGCAGCCCATACGGTCACTTCGAATGTTGGGCGAATGTAGGGGTTTCTGATGTTTGCGTTTCGGATTCGTTGCACTCCAGTAGCGGCAGTTCTGCTTATTTACGTGGCCATTAAGATGAAAATGAACTTTATCCGAAAACAAAATGTTGGTAAACGTTGAAAATCCCTCAATCACCTGATTTACGAAATTAAGCCTCTGACTGGCATCTTGAGGCTTTAATTCTTGCACCAATTGAATTTTGTAGGGGTGCAGCTTTAGGTCTTTGTGCATAATGCGATGTAATGATGATCTATGCACATTTAAAGCACTTGCGCGCTTCCGAATTGAAAGGTTCGGGTCGTCACGAACAGACTGATTAACATTCTCCACGTTTTCTACCGTTCTTGATGACCTAGGTCGCCCGGATTTTGATTTATCCAGCGTTGTACCAGTCTCTTCAAACTTTTTAACCCAATGTCGAATGAGAGGAATGCTTGGCGCATCATTTAAGTGGCGAAAACCTCGAATACTGCAGAATTTTCTACGCGCTACAGTCGCCGAATCACTGTTTTTGTAAAACTCTCGCACGCATAACGTGCGGTCTGCTCCCGAGAAACGCTCCATAGCGACTCAATTCCCAAAAGTCAGGCTACCGATTGACATAACCCCCGCGCCCCTCGGATACGTTGCGTTCACGCAGTAAGCTAAATAAATATAAAATTTCTTTTGAGACACCTTGTATTTCAAATACCAAGTACCGATCAAGGTATTTGAAATAATTTATTTCAAATAATTTAAATGTATTCGAAATACTAGCATTATTTGAAATACTAGGGATATATTTGAAATTTACCTATATACTAGGTACATATTTGAAATAATAAGGAAATATTTGATATACTAGGAAAATATTAGTAGTACTGGGGAAATATGAAATTTGAAATACTTCTAAAGTATTTCAAAACACATACGTATCGTACATGTCTACATACATATACATAAATACATAATACAATTTTATATGCATAATTTCACATACATTTTTAGTAAATACTTATTCTAATAATAATAATAATAATAATAATAATAATGTATTTATTTCCGTGAAATGAAAATTACATTTATGAAATATGTCAAGGTGTTACAATAAATAATTAATGAAAATTACATATATTTTTTTTTACATATTCATGACAAAAGAATACGTATAAATTTCATGAACATTAACAATTTAGATATGTACTATACAGAAATTCATTAAAACAATAATATGCATTTTCAAGCAACATCGATTTGATAATCTTCTTAAAGTTACCAATATTAAGATTTATCGTTTGCTTTGGGAGCTTATTATAAAATTTAGGTCCCCAGTAAAGAGGTGAATTCTTTCCCACTTCCAGTCTTAATTTTGGAGTTTTAAGATAGGTACCATATCTAGTTGCTCGATATTTTCCATCTGAGACGGTACAAAATTTAGTAATATTTTGTTTGACATAAAGTAAACAGTGAAAAATGTACAAACAAGGTACAGTTAAAATTTTATTCTGTTTAAAGAGAGGGCCTACAAGATTCACGTGAAGGGACCTTACATAAAACACGCAAGGCTCTTTTTTGTGCTTGCAAAACCCCAATAGCACTTGGACTAGCGCCCCATAATAAAATACCGTAGGAGAGGTGGCAGTTTATTAAAGAGAAGTATGCAATTCGGGCAACTTCAAACGGCACCACATCGACCAATTTTTGCATAGCAAATATTGATCTATGAATTTTACTAACTGTGTCTTGACAGTGCTGGTTCCATTTCAATTTACTGTCGATTATCATCCCGAGAAACTTAGCCGTATTGGTGTTGGTGTTATAATCATGACGATTATGCAGTACCATCTGTTGCGTTTTGTCGCGATTCAGTTTAAGCCTATTGCATGTGAACCATGTTTCGGCACGAACAAGTGTGTCGTTCGCTAATTTTAAAGCATCATTAACTGAGTTGTATTTAAAATGGTGGTGTCAATGGCTTCAACTGCTGTGGTTATTAGCACCCCGGAACATTTACAGTAATTTAAATTGATTTAGAAAGATGAATGTTGACATTCATTTACAACGAGACATATTTACAATTTTATGATATGATATTTAAGATGGATAATTTAGAAATAATAGATCATTTGGGATTTAAATTTTACGAAACAGATCTGCTTCTTTGAGGTAGTCTAATAAAATGTTTTCATTTTCTAGGCTTAGTGCTTCTTTCAGGTTGTCTGGTATTTTATGCTTCCGTCTGAGTTCTTCATATAGTTAGCACTCCAGGGTTATATGTTATACGGTTAAAGTTTTATTGCGGTTGTCACAGTTTCCTCCTCTTTTCTTTTCATTAGATGTTGGTGTGTAATGAATGTGTGGCCAATTCTGCGTCTTGTAATAACTCTGTTCTTTTCTGTTACCTACTGGAGCCCAGGGTTTGGTGTCTTCGTTTATATGGCGAAGTTTGTTGTTCGTTAGACTGTGCCATTGTCGTTCCCAGTTTTCTTTTATGTTTTGCCATAAGCTGGATTTGATGTCGCTGGTGGGTACGGATATCGGTGTTATTGCAAGGTTTGCTGCCTCTTTTGCTGCTAGGTTTGCCTGTTCATTCCCTCTTATTCCCATATGTGGGGGAACCCACACCAAGGTTACCTTTTTCCCCTGGAGGGCCACGTTATGGAAGTTTTCCTGTATCTTCTGGATCAGTGTGTGCCTTGAATAGAGTACTTTAACTGCGTCGAGTACACTGCGTGAGTCAATATATATAACATAATTTCTGGTTTCCTTGTTGCTCATGTATTCGCTGGCTTTTAGCAGGCTATATGCTTCTGCAGTGAAATTACTTGCTGTATCAGGGACGTGGTACATGTATTTCTCGTCGTTAATGACGTAAGCAGCACCGGTTTTAGGATGGTGATGTGACCCGTCGGTGAATATTCGTTGATAGTTATCAAATTCTGAGTCCATTTCAAGGGTTTTTCGTATATTTCCCTTGTTTCATTCTTTTTATGTATGCTAAGTTGGAAGTTAAATTTGGGAAGGATCAGCGTCCATGGAAATGTATGGTTAAATGATTTTTTGGTTATGTATGGGAAGACCTTATTTCATGAAGTTAAGTGATATAAGGTTTCTTGCCTGATATGGTTTTGTCGACTCATGAAAAAGTTATGGTAAGTAGGGATGCTTGGATCTCTTGCCAAATTTGTTTTTATTTCTTGTATGATGTGAATGAATGTTTGAATGTGTTGTATATTATTCTACGTACTTTTTAAAATAAATGAAAATACAAGTTAGGGGTAGACTTTTTTAAATAGTGGTCGGCAGTGAGCTAAGCAGCCACTTAGCTCACTGCCGACCAGTAGTCTGACTACTGACCAAAGTCAGCCTTGTAATTTAAGTATTCAGAGATTGAATAGAAGGTATGTTCTAAAACAATGGTCGGCAAACTTTTTTTGGAATTACCCCAAAATATATACATGTGTACAACGATATTACCCCCCCCCCCCCAGAACTGTTCATGGGGCTTTATTACCCCCGATATTTTCATTTTTACCCCTTGTGGGATAATTTCCCCCGGTTCTCTTCTAGATATTTCTTAAACTTGTTTTTGAATATTTTCACATTGGATTTATTTTTATGCTATCGGGAACCTTATTATACAATCTCGCAGCTATAACACGAGGACTTTGCTCATACAAAGTAATATGGTGCCTCTCAATATTTAAGCTAGATTTAGTCTTTCTATTGCGATTATGATAATCACTATTTTATAAAAGTAACTATAATGATTTCTAACCAATAATATACATTCTAATATAAAAAATTCTAATATAAGTATAGTCCCCTTGTTTAAACGAATATTCCATGTTAATTATTTTGTCTTTTCAGTGCCAATTACAACTTTATAAAATATCTGAAAACTCAGTATCAATTATTACAATTACTTGACTGTACTATATTGATTTCTGTAAGTAAATATATGCACAAGATCAAGGTCGTTCCTGGGTTGTTGGCCGCCCAGGTGTAAAAACAATATTGCCGCCCTTGTTAATTAACTGTTATTTAATTAAGAATTTGATATGTAATGTTTACTTTTATATCTGTATATACAAAGTTTTAAACATTTATCATGCAAAATAAATATTCTGCAATTTTTATTTTCATAAAATTAAAATAAATTTCCTCCAAATTAAACGGTTTTATTAAAGATGAATATTTTATTCCATATATAAATACAAAACTATCCGGTGTACCGGAAGGTTTTTTAGTTTTTATTATTAGTGCAGTATGCGAACTAGTCACGACTTATTCGCTGAATTAAACAGACGTCTTTTGCGTTTTGATTAAACTCTGTAATCTTGAGTACCTAATTATTCTTTTCATTTCATTTTAATCCCTTGCATTTTAAAATGGCGGGAGAATTTTCATCAAAACATTTTTTATGCTCTTTAATGTTGTATGAGTACCATAAAAAAAATCTGCTACAGTTGCTACATAAAACATTTGCACTGTTTATGGTGATAAACTAAGTGTACGCACATGTCAACAGTGATTAAAAAAATTTAAATCAGGAAATTTATGCTTGGATGATGAACTTCGATCTGGAAGGCCCTATAAAGGAATAATTTATTATGAGATGTTAAAACCGGGGCAAAGTGTTAATTCTGATCTGATCTGACTGTTATAGATCACAATGGTAAATATTTTACCCAATAAAGTATTTTTTTTTTTCTTTCGATTTGTTTCTATTTTAATAATACCAAATAAACGAAAATACTTTCCGGTACACCTAATATTAATACGTAACAAAGACAACTATTAGTATTAAAGATATTGCAAGTAAAATGAAATATTTTTGACAAATTTAATTTCTCACAAATATCTTTCTATTATTTAAGAACATTCAGGTAATTTGCTACAACACGAACGGTCTGTAACCGGTCTCCTAAGAGTTTGGCCGCCCAGATGCGGAGGCACCTTATGCACCCCCGCCTGGAACGGCCCTGCACAAGATTTTAAAATGACACTACTTTTTGCGGACAAAACGTTAATATCTTAAGTATAATAGGGGCAATAACCCCATTTGGCGAGATGGAGTGAGGCCTATGATTATAATTATTATATTACATTTTAATGGTACATTTGCAAAAATTCTTTACGATCAGTAATTGAAAAGCGGGTTCTTAGTGTAATGTTGTTTAAAAGTACCAAACTATATTTTTAGTATAGAAAACTACTTTAAACTTTTAACTACCATTTTGACGTGCTGTAAAATTGTAATATGATATTCATTAAGATTCATATTATATTTCTGCTCGTAAGAATAAAATTTTTATAACATATTTTCCGTGTTTCTTCTTGTTTTATTATTATTAAAGGAGACATTAAAACAGAAGTAAATGATATGCTTCCTGCAAAATATATGTAACTAGTTTATTATTTCTCTACCTCTATATACAAGTTTGGATATGAGGTATAACCAAATTTCACGGGCAATATCCTTAGACCAAAAAATTAAAAAAAGTATATGAACATTGGTCCTTCGAAACTTTATTTCTAAGATAATAGTATTTTTTATTAGTAGTTATATTTATTCAGGCCCGCGCCGTACATTAGTGCAAGGTAGTGCGATGCCCAACGGCGCCGAGGCACCAGACGCGCCAAAACTCCAAGAAAAAGATAATATACTTTCTCAATTATTTAAATATAAAAAAAATCGTTCCACACATCAAAAAAGAGTGTACTTTTATTACTCTCCCAATGATACTGTATATCTAAGGTTACGGGGAATCCCCAACGTGAACATGTTTATGACAGGCTCGGAGTAATGTGATGACAACACCTCTACCCGAGCAAAGTCGGGTTAGTTCCGATTTATATATTGTTTCTTTGGTCGGTCTGTTTTTGTTCTACAATTTTGAATGATTTTTATTTTCGTACTTGGCTACTGAAGCGGCTACCGAACCGTCGACCGCTTAGTAGTACGTAGTTTGAAAAAATCTCAACGAGCGAAATAATATTGATATAGGAGGACATCTTCTAAAAGTGCAGGTAATTCTGCTTCTAAAAAATATCGGAAAATAAGTATGTAAATAAAGAAATAAAAAATAAATATTACCTACTATTAATAAATATTAATATTACCATAGAAATAAAGTTTCGAAGGACCCATGTTCATATATATATATATATATATATATTTCTTATCTGCTTCACTTGATGTACCTGTCCCTGAAGTTTGGCTATACCTAATAGACATACTCTGCATATAAAAGGCAACGTCCCTCTGTCTGTCCGTATGTGCGCTTTTCATTCCAGAACTGCTGATGCGATTTTTTTTATCTATAGCTACCTCATCTGGTCAAATTCAGTTGTTTTATTAAAATTTTGAGTCAATTCAGTAGTTCCAAAGCTGTAATGACATTTGCGAACGCTTCTAGAAATTAACGTTTTCCCTACATATTTAACGCATTTTCTTCAAACTATAAACGACAACATAGGTTTCATCAACGGCAAAGTTAGTACACGATTTATACACTTGGTACTATTAGAATTGCAACAATTTTTAAAATCTGTTCAGTAGTTCCATAGATATTTGTCCGCCTGGTTGATATAAAATCCATATTTTCGATTAATAATTAACGCATTACTTGAGAACTGCTGATTTTCAAGCGGATTTTTTTTTATCTATAGCTATATTATATGGTCAGATTTTAGGCTGTTTTTTAAAATAGGTTCAGTTGTACCAAAGTTATAATTAATATTGTGCGCGCGGGTAAAAGGAAATCAATTTTCTTCGTTCATATTTAACGTATTTTCTTGAAATTATCAGCCACAACATATAATTCTTCAATGGCAAACTTGGTATACATTTTATACCTTATCACAACTGAAGGAACTTTTAAAATTGGTTCAGTAGTTCTAAAGTTGCAACAATTTTTACTGGAAAGTAATCTTAGGTCCGTCTGAATCTTTCTCCCGTAGTTTCATGTCATCAGGATTACATTTTCACTCTTACCTTGAAAGTAAGTGCATTAATAATGTTGCTGAGGAACATAAACCCACTAAAATTAGGTAATGGAACACGCTTGCAGATTAACAGTTTAAAAGACTATGTAGAAAAGACAACCATTATGACAGGTTGCAAGGGAAAAGGTTGTAATCCCTAGAATACCTATGATTCCTACAGTTTTACCATTTCAGTTTAGTACCTCCAATTTCCTATCAGGATTTGTTTTGCGATGACTTTTAATAAGTCTCGTCAAATAAGAATTAGTTCTGGCAACAACCTTTACCTGCTAGTGTGTAATGGTATAACTAAAAACATTGTTTATAAAAAAAGCTCGATAAGTATTCTTGTTCAGTTTAATCCACGCCTTTCACATATTTATAGTATTGTCTTCTGTCGGGTCACCTAATTACGAGTAGATATGTTGTAAATTCCAAAAAAATGTAGGTCAATAATAACGAATTTTTAGTTAAGGTAATAACTTTTGTTTTACGGAATACTTAATAATACTCCAAAGTTACCATGATAGCAACTGACCATGCTCATAATCTCTGATTTAGTTTCTGTACCCATAGTAACTGAGTTACAAAATTGGTCTGATTGTCAGCTGTTTATTGCTCGTATCTGAGTATTCATGCTTACATAATTCGCAGTTAATCTATCTTTCTTGCGTCCATTAAAGTATTACCAGCGGTTGTTTCATTGCTGCGTTAAAGAACCACTCGTTCGCGCTATTTTTTAATAACTGTACCATAATTAATTGTTTTAGAATACTAGGTCGGGATTTTAATATAATTTGTTCTTTGTTTCAGGTTGGTACCAGATTTACCATATTAGTTATGAAGTAGCAAAGTAAGTATAAAAGCTTATATACAGAGTGCGGGCATTACTAGGTGAGGCAGAAAAAGTACAATAAAAGCGGCGAAATATCAAATATAATTTGTCGCCTTTATTGCACTTATTTCAACCTCACCTCGCAATAAGACCAGCGAAGAGAAAGATGAGCCCCGGGGCAAAATCTGAATCTGGAACCTCCGTCCTCGCTCTTAACCCTCGCAACGTGTGACGACGGGTTGGTGCCCCTTACGCACTGGTTTGCCTTGTAATGGCCGCACTCTGCTTATAATGTGTCTTTGTGTATTCGTTTTATTGGTATTTTGATCGTTAATTATAGCAAAGTATGTAAGTAATAAAAAAGGCGTGTGTTTGTCTTTGCGTAACATTCGAGGTATGGACCGAGGATGGCGTGCGGTGGTAGTAAATGCTGACTGGAAGGGGAACGATATACTTGCCGCTGTTTCCGAGAAGTGGCAAGCCAATCCAGTGCTGAGACGTACCTTGCATGCATGTTATATTTGCTTAGTGGTCCGTGTATATTAAATCGAGGCCTTTTTGTCTAACTTTTAGAAGCTTTCTTATTTCTGGGACTAAACTTTTTATTACGTAATAATTATTTTAAAAATGCATTTAAATGTGTACTTTATATTTTATTTAAAATAAATAAATAGATGAATATTTGCTCCAAATTAATATAAAATTTGTGTATTAAATATATTGTGTATCTTGCCTACTCTTGAAAACCGCCACTTATTTTTATTAATTTAAGTTTACATGCTAGAAATGAACATGTGGGATTGATTCTATCTGAGTCAGATCAAAGACGGGAAGACATTATAATTAAAATTGATGTAAGTGCAGCGCAGGCAAGTTATAGAAGAGTGATGATTGATTGGGAGCAAGCGTGGACCCAGAATTTTTTCGTAGGGTGGGCTTAAAATCCTTTGCTAAATGTCACATATTGACAAAGTTGAGAAAATCCCCGCTCTTGTTATTGGCAATAACTCTTGGTGGTAGCAAATTGTCACGTGTTTATTTTTCTGTGTGCGGTATCTTTCGTTTCCCATAAGTTTTAAATCGGAGTAAAATATAAACTGTATACGATGGGTCTAATTTGGTCCACCGAAACTAAATGTAATGGTTTCCAAGTCCGTGGTCTTTCAAGACTGCTTGATAGACAGCGGACTTGATCCGTCGGGCTAGATCCCTGTACATCTTAAGTATTTACGCTCTATAAACAAAAATATCTCGTCCGCTGGCGGGATTGTTTCGTTGTAAGAGAGGAATATTTATTTTTGCGTCAATGGACAACTAAAAGCCGGCCCGGCGGATCAGTTCCACCGCGGATCGGAAAATCTGGCCCGTTGGATCAATTTCGCTGAAATTGCGTCCGTGTATGGCAGGTTAATTACACACATATGTAAAAGTTTAGCTACAAATTTGTCTGCGACAACAACGTTGTGTTATCTAATTTCTGCAAAGAACGACATTATTTTAAAATCGTTCATTTTAATATTTTAGTAAGACATTGTAGATGTGAATTTTCGTGGCTTACTTGGAAGTGGTCTACCCAGTAGTTTCCGTGGTCCTCCAGTTTTCTGATTTTTATTCGTGGATCTTTAAAAATTCGCTGGAGCCTCTTAGGGGGGCATATGGTTCCCGTTGGTTCTAGAGGTATCGCTTCAGTTTTGCACATTTACCAAATTTGCTTTTTTCTTTTCAGAAATAGGCACGAGACTTTTATATAAACTTACTAATTCTGTACGTAGAAGGTCTAAATTTTTCCTCTTATAAATGTGGTAATTTGCATTGACTTGCCAAAAAAATCCCAAAATCGTACGATGTGGACTTGGTCACTTTTTGCAGTAAGACCAAGATACCTGGTACTAGATATTAGCTGTGCTAATTTAATTAATCAATAAAATTAATAAATTATTTTCGCAGATGTTCTGCGACGGGTTAGCTAGTATTTATTATATTAAAATATAACTTAACCTAACCTATTATTATTTATTATTATTATATTAAATACTTTTTTTTTAAATTTAAATATTTAGGACACATCAACAGCACGGTTATTAGTGTCCGCCGTGTGTTTGATTACAATTATTAATATTACATTAAATAAACAGTTAGGTTTTTAAAATATATACATAT
Source organism: Liopterus haemorrhoidalis (assembly GCA_963971575.1). Taxonomy (NCBI): domain Eukaryota; kingdom Metazoa; phylum Arthropoda; class Insecta; order Coleoptera; family Dytiscidae; genus Liopterus; species Liopterus haemorrhoidalis. The sequence continues at coordinate 17,027,850 of OZ020621.1, forward strand.
TACATAGATCAATTTATAACAATGAATAGTTAAATGACAATTTTTATATTACGATTAAATGGAATCGCTGAGTTTGGTCTCCTTTAGGAATTTCAGTAAGTTGTTTATGTTTTCGGGGTTGTCGTTTAACGCTTAACACAGGTTGTCTGGGATCTGGTATGTTCTTCTTTCTTCCTTCTATCTTGGGCATTCGGTAATGATGTGCTTTTAACATAATTTTAATGATAACATTTTAACTTAAATTTTAAATTTAATATCACTTATTTTTGAAATGTGGGATATTTTCTTGTTTTAATATTGATCAGTTTTGAAGTAACGACATTGCTGTTATCAAAGTAACATATGCAATGTAGTAAGGACGTAAACGATTTGCTACGTTATATTATTAACTTACAACCTTTTGTGAATCTGGGAGGTAATTTGCATACGTTACGAAACGTATATTATATATTACCATAATTTCTATCCAGGCATGTCGGAGTAGGAAGAAAGGTGAACAAACATCTTGATAGTGACTTAGTTCTGGGAAATACACCAGGAAAAATAAGAATAAATATTTACTTTAATAATAATGACTTGTGTGTTAATGACATATTTTTAAATAATTCTTGGTTTAATATAATAATATTTGATGTAAATATTATCAGTTTATATTATTGTTATTATATTGTTCTGTGATGTATTCCGAATCCCAATCTCCAGTTCTATCTTTCCTGACAGCTCGTCACTCACTCATCTAGCGTTCATATTTTTTCACTGTTGTCATCCTTCTATACAGCTTTTTCTAGGTCTTTTCTTATTTTTCTCCCTCTTATTATCTATGATAAAACTTTTTTCTGTAACTTTTTATCTATTATCAGTGGAAAATTCCTCCCCCTCCCCCCGTGAATATTTTCTTGTGCCTATATTATATTCGTTATTTTTATGCTCCGCCACACAAATATATATATATACACATTTTTAACCTTCCGCAATTTCCAGATACTGCAACTATTTCGAAAAGTAAATTTATTTCCCCCTTTCTCAAAATAAGTACTAGCATATCATCTTCAGCCCATAAACATAGTCTCACAGAGCCGTAGTTTTCACTACCGTACTGCTACTTTTATGTTGGGCACGAGCCTGAGAATTTATTTTATTTTTATAAAGGTGTTTTATAATTATAATTATTAAATAATTAATTGATTTATTATACTATTTCTAATTCGTATCGCTTCTTATTGCAACCAGTTACATTATGTGGAATAACATTGCGGACACCGTTATTTTGGACATTTGCCATTGCTAAAAAAGTACTAGGTTTAAATAGTACAATATACTGAGTACTACTAGGAAATAATTGAAATGCTTCTTAAGTATTTCAAATAAGTATTGACAGTTTCAGACAAAATCAAATACAAATACCACGGAGAAAGTATTTGCAAATCCAAATACTAAGAGCATTTTGAATACAATATTTTAAGTATTTGAACCAAAAAGAACCAGAAAGGAACTTGAAAAAATTTGAACAAATACCAGAAAGTTATTGAAATACTTTTTCAAATACTTCATTTCAAATAATCCCAGCTCTGAAAACAATAACATTAATAACGCGCTTATCACATTGATTAGCCAGATGTGCAATATAGAGCAATCGAATTACCAAAACAGAAAAAACTCAAAGGTCATTTCGAAAACTAATTGGCGTTTCTTGTTTAAGATGCTTCTATGTCTTATGTACTTAAAGCATATAAAAATATCTTTAAGCATCTCGTGAAATTACACTGAAGAGTTAGTTAGTTAGTTAAAATTTCCGGCGTACTGCAACGATGGCTATTTGTGCCTAACAGAATTACACTGAAGATTGTGTGACAGTATTTATGGTAAGACTAGGTATATCTGCCGAAAGGCAGTACACCTTTTTTTAAATTTTGCATTTAATTTCTTTTGATTTCGAATCGTATTTACCTGATTCATCTAGTATTATTAATTTTAGTTCATTATATTTCCTGTGAATACTATTTATATAGGTCAAAGAAAGAAGTTAATAATAAAAAGCTTACGCTAAATCTGGAGTTTTAAATCGAAGCTTAACTCTGAATGCAATAAAACAAACACACTGTTGTAATCTAACGAGTGCATGAGATTAAATCCCTATTTCCAGCATCTCACTTATAATTGAAAAGTACTGTATTCGTTATTTGACACAGATTGAAATTCATTATTGATTGTGATATTTTTTTGACATTACTTTTTATGTCAGCAGAGGATCAGGTAGTGAATTGAAAGGTTAAAACAACGTAAAGTCCATTAAATGCTGAGGAAAATCAATATTGTGGGGTTGGTAGACATTACATTGTAGACCTTTTGTCAAATATTCAAGTTTTGTTATTAAAATTAGTGGCGTTTTTACAGCATGATAAACACGGTTAACTGTTACGTTGAATTGAATTAGATTAAATTTCAACTTTTCCTTTGTGTTTGATATTTTTGAAGTTATGGAGAACAATTGAAATTATTTTAGAGATTTGGTGAATTATTTTGCATGAAATTTTAATTTAGGGTAATGACAAAATTTCTATGGAAACTGTTGTATGCAAATCCATTAAACCTAGACTAAAGCCAATATTTGTTGTACAGATTAAATAGTCCAAACAGAAATTAAAATCTAGAGTAATATAACTAGTTCATATTTTGCATAGATAATATTATGTAACTTAAATTAATTGCCACAGCCTTTCATACTAGAGTCAAACAAGGAGATGCCACCTCATCTTTGTTGTTTAACATTGTGTTGGAGATGGTGTTACGAAAAGCCCAAGATACCAACCATCGTGGTCTACAGCTCAATGGGTACCACAAGATTTTGGGATATGTAGATGACCTGGGTATTTTTCAAGTAAGGTTGAAGATGTAATATATCTTACTGACCTAATTGTTGTTGAAGCTCGTAAAGTAGGACTCATCATTAGTAATGAAAAATCAAGTATCTTACTGTTAGTAGACGCAGTGAGGAGAACACGACCAACTTAAAAAATTGATGTGAAGTGTGAATATTCACACATTTCAGGGTTTCGCAGGTATATAATAAGTGAATGCGGTATGCTGAGTGTGTAGGACAAATTTTACTTTGTAGTAATCACGGCAAAATGAACGATATTTTTAAAATAATTTATCGTCTGTTAATCATATAATAAGACTGGTTATTAAATTTACGCTCATAAAAATTAAATACAACATTTGTCAAAATATAACTAGAATTTTGACAAAATAATTTCAACATAATAAAAATGCAAAAAAAAAAAACAGAAAAAATAAAATTCACTCCGTACTCGAACTCGAAACCCTTCGTTTTCCAGTCAGTTGAAGAGCGCTTTAACGCATGTAGCTATCGCACGCTATGCATGTGAGTGTCTTACATTGGTATAACTTTTGTACTTTGTGAACCAAAAACCACAAAAAATGCGTTATTTTCCAAAAACATAATCTGATCAAAAATTCCTGTTGTACTATTTCGGTTCACACCAATATACATTACTTAGAATTTTTTTAGATTTTTAGTTTAAACCATCTGGGCTACAGGGTGTGGGACAAAATTTTTTTTGCACATTTTTGGCAAAAATCGCATCAAAATAATTTATTTTGCAAAAATAAAAATTTGATCGTTAATCCACGTACTAAGGGCTTTCATTTGATACCCTACTCAGAATTAAAAAAAAATATTTTTGTTTTCGATGAGCACATATTTGTTTATATTTTTAGGGGGGTATGTTTTTTAGATGTTTTAGTATTTTTCCTATGTGCGGGTCAAAGAGTTGTATAAGCATGCCAAATTTCAACTCTCTAGGTTTAGCCGTTTGGCTACAATTTTTACCGAACAGACAGACAGACAGACAGACAGACAGACAGACAGACAGACAGACAGACAGACAGACGACAAAATGACGGTATAAGGGTTTTTTGGTCATACCTACAAAACCCTAAAAATTAATAGCACTTTTAAAAAGTATTTGATATTTCAAATACTTTTTATCAGTGATGACTAATAGTATTTGTTATTTCAAATACTTTGATCGGTATTTGGTATTTGAAATACTGTTACTTAGTATTTGGCACAGCTCTGATTGTACTGATCGCGACATGTACAAATTTTTCAAATTATCCCGCTAATTCATACGGTTGAGCACTTCTGAATTAAATTGTAAATTGTTATTTATGCAAAAAATATGGACATTAAGATGACAAACGCAAATTTAAACAAGAAACAACACAACAACTTGAACTACAACACCAAAAACATCAAAAAAAAAACTCTAGAACAACAAAAACTACAAAAACAAGCGCAACAACAACAAAAACGGCAAGAACAGGAACAAAATAAAAAAAAACAAGAACAACAAGGACAAGAACAACATCAAAAACAACAACAAGAACAGCAGCAACAACAACAACAAAAACAACAACAAGAACAACAATCTCAAAAACAAAAAGAAACCCAAAAACAAAAAGAAAATCAACAACAAATAGAAACCCAATACCAAAAACCAGTCTCGCCAGAAGATACAAAAGAAACAACAGCACAAGACGAAACGGCAACAAAAACAACACAACATAGCCGAACTGAATACTGAACAGCAAGATAAGTCAAACAAAATACCCGAGATAAAAGAAAACACCACAGAAACCAAAAATGGTGTTAACGAGAAAACAAATCCAAACAACAAAAGACCAGCCCCTTCAACCAGTAGCTATGAGAGTTTAGACTCCATCCATTCATCTGAAGGAAGCAGTTCTAAAGAACCATTTGAAGTGGAAATCAACATCAAAACCAAAAACAAAAAATCCAAAAGAGCATGGAGCCCATCTACCCCAATAAAAAAATGGCTAAAGCCAGCCAAAATACTATTTAACTCTCAGAAATTTATCATAAAATATGCAGAATTCTATAACTTTATGGAAAACGTCTTTAGCTGCGAAGACCCGCTTCAAACGGCCAAATACTGATAACATCAGAGGTTTAGTATATATGATGAACCAACTCAATAAATTCACAAGCAATAGATTGGCTAAAATATAACTAACAAAAGCCACTAGTAAAATCCAGCAACAATTAAAAGGCGAAGAAGAATTAGATGTCGAAACCGAGTTACCTCAAAAAGGTTAAAATAATGCAATGGAACTGTAACGGCTTGACCAACTAATAGCCAACAAAAACCCCGATTTACTATACTTACAAGAAACTAGACTAACGCCAAATAACAACATAAAAATAAGAGAATACAATCTAATGCAAAAGGACAGAAACCTAAAATCACGTCACTTATAATAAACCTTGTAACAACTAATAATAAGCACAATATGTAATAACTTGTATTGGCATTTTTTAACACCAATATTGGCATTTTTTTTTCGTACAAATAATTTTTTTTTTTAAGATTGCCTACTCTTGACATAATTAGCGACATAATTATTGTTCAAGTGAAAATACATCCCTTTCCAAATATGCTCCAATGAATTATGTGAAGGGGAGCGTTGATCCTTTTCCCCCCTGACACATCGACTAAAACATTTGCCCAGTCAAATGATAAAACTGTTTTAAACAACTAATTACTCGATTCAGATAAGTTAAAGTGGAAATCTGGCTTCGTCATAACCTTCAGAATGTAATTTTAAAACGACACCTCAAACGTGAAATAGTAGAAATATAATAAAAAGAGTAGTTTTGGGGACAATCGTGCTCTAAAAATCGGTATTTGGTTTTATTTTGTAGATAAATGTGAATATCAATATCTTCTTAGTTATTTTTGAAATTATGATGTTTTACACACAAAAAGGACTGATATAAGTTGTACTGAACAACAGTGGCGTATTCAGTGGGGAGGGGCACTGGGGGCACATGCCCCCTCTTAAGGTCCAAGGAAATGAAAATTTAACAAATTTAACATAATCGTACAGCAAAATAAATAAGTGTTTTACAATATATATCTCTATTTTATTATGATTGTTGAAATTGACAGAAAATGCATATTTACATGTTATTTTTAGGTTTTCGTAGGTATAATCAAGAAATCATTTTTCCGTCACATGAATGTATTCGTACGGTAGAAATTGTGGCCAAACATAATTTAGATTGTGCTGATTTAGAGAACTTAATTTAAGTACGAGAAATATTGAGATTTCAAAAATATATCCCGCGAAAAATATAAACAAATATGTATTTATCGAAGAAAAAAAGTTTGTAAAATTTTGAGGGATATCAAATGAAAGTTTTTGAACATGGATTAACAATTACTTTTTTTTTATCAACAAATAATGGAATTATTATTTGATGTATAAACATCAATAGCCAACAGCAGAGGTATCGAACTGATTTGGGTTGCGGTCTATTTTTCATACTAAAGGATAAGCAGTGACGGAACTTTAAATATCCCGTGAAAAAGTGTTACTTGATTTTTTTTTTTTTTTAATAGAAAATGGGCAGAGGGTGTATTTTACATTTTTAAATATATTTTTCGACAACCCTTTCATCTCAAACCCTTTTTCAAATTCATACGTGGCTTATTCATATGCTTATCTCTGAGTTCAATAACCGGACAATATGATGTGTTCTTTATTAATTTTAAAATTGTTATTTTATATCGTGACTATTAACTAAGGTAATGTAAATTTAACATTGTTTTTTATTCTTTAACTCATATTTGATATGTTTTTATTATTTAATAATTATTTTGTTATATTTTAAATTCCGACAATTTTGTAATGCTTATTTTATCTACTTGACTTGTTAAATTTGAACACTATCATAATTTTATACATGTAAACTTACCAATTTAATAATTCTATATATCTTTGTAGCTCTGATGAAGATTTAAATTAAAATCGAAACGTTAACGAAGTTAATAAATTTGTTTTTATTTTCTGACTGGTCCGAATCCCATTACCTTCAACTATAATATTTTTCCACTAAATAAGCTCAAGTGTTTTTCATTAAAGTTTCAGAGACCACAAAAAACAGGTTGAGGGCCGTATGCGGCCCGCGTGCCCTCTATATTTGATTCGGCCCTCCCCTAGACAAAATCCTGGCTGCGCACCTGGTAATAACTAATGACTGTTAACTATAAACAACTTATTGTAAACTTATATCGACGCTAAAAACCATATAGTTAATAAAACTTAAAAAAAAAACAATTTATACAGCGTAAACTTAGTCTAATATATGTTAACCTAACCTTAAGAAGTTTATTCTGTGCTTGTTGAACGCGTATTTAATTTAAGAAAGTAGCTACGCAAAACATTTGGGTATCCACATGTGGCTCATAATGGTACTTCGCTAAATTGTTATTGTTTTGGAAATCCTTTCAAAACAACTCACAATGGTAAGACAAAAAAAAAACAAACAAAATTTAATTAAACCAAAGTACTTGTTTATTTGTGTTCATATTTACTCAACGTTGGTAATTTGCTAAAGTGCCTAAATTATAATTATAAAACAAAGCACAAAAAATATTTCGAGCATTTACTCATCAGTTAAATTCAAGATTCTCGAATCTCTCTTTACTTTTTCATTCCGTCTCATTAATAATTCCTTATGCGACAAAGTGTATGTACGAGTCCGGGTTAGGCGGCCTTAGAGAGGTCTGTTTCCGGGCGGGAGTCGGCAGCCGGAGCTCCGGAAAGCAAGCTGATCAAGGCACACTGTCTATAGGGAATGTAAATTACACATTTTAGAATCTAGTGTTTGCTCCATTCTCTCTTTCCTGTCTTTCGTATTATTAAATTCTTAGTATTCTTGTCGCATTATGTTACTAAACATTTTTAGGGATTATTTTTAAAGAGTATTCTAGATTTTTGGCTGTTGAGAATCTGGAAATTTATAAAAACGATTTAATACTTATCTGAAATTTTAATTTGGTATAGTTTGTTTCACTATAATTGTGAAGTAACTATCTACTTATGGTCCTAAACACAGTGGGTGGTAATTACAAATAACTCTAATCCCTTGTTTGTACCCATAAACTAGCCAGAGATGTATCAGGTATAAATTACATTACACCATGTAATGACAAAATTGTAACAAGAAATAAACATCTATCATCAAAATAAACTTTATTTTTATATATAAATACAATTAATTTATAGAACTTATAATTAAATTTAAAACATTACAATTAGTATTTAAAACATTACAATAAAATAAATTTTAAATTAAATAATGTTTAAGATAAAAAAAGTCCAAATCATTCTCTGAATCAGTCTCTAAATTAATGATTATAGTACGTTCTATTTGAATATAACTGTCCTCAGTTTTAATAACATGATTTACACGATTTTTCCAACTATCTACAGAGATATTTTCCACTTCTTTTTTTATAAGTTCTATCACAGTGCCGTTTAACGTGGAAGAAACATTATTCCGTTTTATTCTCGCTTTTAACTGACTCCACATTTGTTCAATAGGATTGAATATACAATAATACGGAGGTAGTCGTAAAACTGTGTGTCCTTTGCATTGAGCAATATTATCGCAAACATATTCTTTAGAAAAACTATAACTTTTTTATAATTTACTTAAACAATTTTTTTTATAAAGTTCTTCAAAGTAAATATCATTTTTATATAAAATGTCTTGGATTTCCTTCTTACTGTTTGCACTATTCGGTACTTTATTTAGTTGCCGACTATGGTAGTTTGCATTGTCCATAACAATAACACTGTTATCCGGTATATTCGGGAGTAATTTATTTTCGAACCAGTTTTCGAACATTTCCGCCGTGGTATCGTCATGGTAGTCGACTCTAGAATCTTTGATATTTTTCGCAGAAAGCAAGAGTGCATTCGGTATCCATCCAGTTTCAGAACCTGCATGAAGTATTGTAATACGTTTACCTTTATTAGACGGTGCTCTTGTTTGACATTTATTTGACGTATCCACTCAACCTTTTGAGTTTGTTTCGTACGATATAGAACATACTATAATCATTAATTTAGAGACTGATTCAGAGAATGATTTGGACTTGTAAGATTTTTTTTTTTATCTTAAACATTATTTAATTTAAAGTTTATTTTATTGTAAAGTTTTAAATACTAATTGTAATGTTTTAAATTTAATTATAAGTTCTATAAATTAATTGTATTTATAATAAAAATAAAGTTTATTTGATGATATCTTATGTTTTGTTTCTTGTTACAATTGTGTTATTACATGGTGTAATGTAATTTATACCTGATACATCTCTGGCTAGTTTATGGGTACAACCACCCACTGTGTTTAGGACCATAAGTAGATAGTCACTTCCACTTATCGTGAAACAAACTATACTTAATGTTTCTAATATCTTAGGTTTTAAATGTAAGAAAGTCTTACATAAAGAAGTTGTATTTATGAAAATATATGAGGTTAATTATTTTTGCTCTTAATAAACATTAACGTAAATGGAGCTTACTTTTAAATTGCTTTTGTCATCTCGTTTTTAAGGTTATTTTTCTTTACGTTAATATTCTTAAATGCTATGCTAGAACAAATCTCACAACAAATTTTTACCTTGTAAATTTTATTCATTTTCTGTATTAGCATTAACCTATTTTCAAAAAATTCTAATTGCAAAATACTGCAGAAACTCCTTTAACCTTTCCGTATCGGAACCGTCCTGTTCCTAAACGGATACATTATGCGGACACCTCTATTTTGGACGTTTGCCATTGCTGATAGTACTAGGCTAGAATAGTACAATATAATGAGTATTAGTATCAAAAAGATACAATACCTCAAGAGTAATATAAAAAATAAATTCTCTGGAGAAATAAACTCTGGAGGTGCTGTCAGCCAAGCCAGCATAGAATTTCGTCAATTCTGGCTTTCCATTATTCAAAACAATCCTTTTAATCCTCAAGTCACTAACCCGGTAACAAACAACTCATTACCACACAATAATGTGACAAACATCCTTAATCCGGTCGTTAATCCTCCGCAGGTAGTCCCGTCCTTCCCCATACCTGATTCCAACCACCCAACCAATAGCAACGCACCTATAACCTCCTCCCACTCTTACAATACTCTGTATAAAAACTCGAAGAAAACTGAAATGTTTATCACTTCTCGTGATCGCTGAAGACGGAAACAGATTGTTGATGCAAACACAATTTATCTATCCTGTCGAGGTGTGGTCGGTCGCTGCTTGTATTTGATATTTGACCGAAGTCGAAAATCTTATTTCTGGCTGAGTTAAGGTTCTAGCCATATCTTCGCCCGAGAAGCTCGGACCACCCAATGCTGTATGAACTCGTGGTACACGGCAATATCGGGTACACGAGAAGACGATGGAGTACCTCTGATGCCCCGACCCACACGACCAGATATCCAGTTGGTACAGTAACATGCGACACGGAAGGGGCCCCTACCGACGCATCGAGGCGGCACTGAGAGAAAAGTCCAGTTATGTCATTTTGTAACCCCTATTTTACACCCGTTTACTCGAATGAACGCAGCCAGATTACAGTGCACATCGTTTTTCCTGACGTACATCAGGACGAAGCTACACAGTTATTAGGTACAACCGAAACGCAATAAAATATACGCACATTTATGACAAAATATTTTTTCTATTTTTGCTATAATAAGCCCCAGAATATTAATAATATTTATCCTCATTCATAAAATATTAAGAATATTCGATACATGATACGCGATATCATGACTGATATCGCGTCAGACCGGGGAAGCTCCGAATTATATATTGCAAATTATATATTGATTTGTTATAATTGTTTTTGCTCTTTTTATGCTTGCTTTCTTTATTTTAAAAACTTTAAAACTATATATTTTAAATATTAAAATGATTGAAAAACGTAAACAGTAAACAATACATTTCTTTTTTAATCAAAAAGCTAAAATTATACCGGAAAACAATGATAAAGAGTGTATTAAGGGGGTGGGGGTCTGATAACCACATTTTAAGCATATTTTTGTGATTTTTTTTTCAAATCTATGGTTAAATTTATTCATTTTCAAACTAAGTACATATATAAAGTATGTTTTGAAGAAGATACAAAAAAAATTTGAAGACAAAATATGGCGAAATGAGCCAGCTGTGGCAAATCTTCTCAGACTCCGGTAAAAAATAGATTTTGCGGTGACCAGCATAACTAGTCACTGGATTATCTGAAATCAAAAATCTAAAACGATTTTGTTAGTTTATGAGTTTGCCGATGTAACGACGTTGAGATATTTTTTTTTCATGTTTTTTTTTTTTATTTAACAATCACAAATATACTAATTTTTAGGTTTTGTTTACGGGGAATTAATTTTTTTTGTCTTCTAAGTAACGCTAGAAACTGAAAAATCATTTTAAGAATAAAAACTCAACGTCATTACCTCGGCAAACTCATAAACTAACAAAATCTTTTTGGATTTTTGATTTCAGATGATCCAGTGACGAGGTATGCTGGTCACCGCAAAATCTAATTTTTTTCTGAGAAGATTTGCCACAGCTGGTTCATTTCGCCATATTTTGCCTGCAAAATTTTTTTGTATCTTCTTCAAAACATACTTTATATATGTACTTAGTTTGAAAATGAATAAATTTAACCATAGATATGAAAAAAAATCACAAAAATATGCTTAAAATGTAGACCCTACCCTAGGCTGACCATTTTCTTAAGAAGGCAATGCGGGACGGAGATAAAAAAAGGTCCTCACCTCCCAAATTTAAGTGAAGAGCAAAAAAAAGAAAGGTCCACATCTCCCAAAATCTAAGTGAAGAGCAAAAAAAAGGTCCTCACCTCCCAATCTAAGTGAAGAGCAAAAAAAAAAGGTCCTCATCTCCCAAAATCCAAGTAAAGAGCAAAAAAAAAGTCCTCACGTCCCAAATCCAAAATGCGGGACAAAATGTTAAAATGCGAGACTTTTGCGGAACCCTACTTTTTGTCACCCCCCCCCCCCCTTAACATAACATCACAAGTGAAAATATTGATAGTATCGTAGATATGTGGAAAGAAAAGAAAAAAATCTATCCATAGATCATAGCTAAATTTGGAAATATTGACTGTCAATCTTGTGTAAATATCAACAGTCTTTCCATCTATAAATCACAGATTTCTTTTTAAAGTTTTATGATTAAATGAATTTAAAATAAAAGGATTTTTATTATGCATTCTCACATTTGTAGTTGGTTCAATAATAAAGTACCCCACATTATTTTTGCATTAAAATATTCCTACGGCCAGTACTGCCTACGGTTTATTTTGAATTTCCTTACGTGAATGGGGGAACTCCCTCACTTTTTCATTTAGCACTACACCAGTACACTCGAACTTCTTTTTTCAACCGCATTCTTCAATTCATTGCTCCATATTTTACTTAGTCTCCTCTGTGGTTCCTTTCGTATTGTTCCGGAAATCTGCTAATTCTAAGAAGGGTCCTACCAGCTAGTAAAATGGGTTGAGGTGGCAATTGCCTCAATCCTATCTCGTCTAGTATATGTATTATGATTTAATGAATAAACATCATTCACTTAAAGTGGGTATCCTGTATTTAAACCGATTGTTTTTATTCTGTCTTCCTTCATCTTCATCCCGTTGCTAACTGTAAAACTTTACTGATGTTTCATTTAAAAATCTCTACATTTATCACAGTTGTATTTATCAAGAAACCATTTTAAATTTATCTTTTAAATTGTCGCTTAAATTTCTCATTTTTTAACTTTCGTGAAACATCACTTTACGAAAACACTTTGAAACTAGGGCAAAGGTTGGCCCTACGACCTGCACGCGGAGTTAGGAAGGGTGTGGGGAAATATACACATTTCCTGGGCGTGTAAGGACTGCGCGGGCCAGCCCGAAGTTAATTCCGCACCACTATTTCGGGATATTAGCACAGAAGCACAAGCGACACTAGGTTCTATATAACAGTGCTTCTTAAACTTAATGAACATTGGGACCCTTTTATAATGAGAAATTTCAAAACGTAAACCGGTGTATTTGCCCGTAAATATTGTGTTTCATTACAAATATATACAGCTCTTCTACAAAATTTTCGTTATTAATATTTCAGGAAATTTTTGTATTTACCGTGAGTATTGATCGTACAATAGGCTAAATCGATTTATCTCATAATATTCAAACTTGTGTCTTGGATTATGTTTTCAACTGTTTTTCGACAATATCATCATTTTCCTCGAGTAAAATTGAAAGGTTGGTCCACATTTTCCCTTGACCTGTCCTGTTCCATTACATTTACTAAGAATGTATATAATATATTTTTGCACACTAATTTATTAATTTACATACATTTTAAATACGAGGGTTATTTGGTAACTCAGTGACTTACCAAAGATTTTTTTCAGTCAAGATTTTTTTTTACGAAAATGCCACTTATTTTTCCACATAGTCTCCTTTTAGCTCAGTACATTTTGCCCAATAATATTCCAACTTCTTTAAGCCTTCCAAAAAGTACGATTTCTCGAACTCAATGCAAAATAGGCGTGTGTTTAGAAAGAAAAAGAAGTCGCAAGGGGCCAAATCTGGAGAATACGGTGGACGAAGAAGCAGTTTGTAGCATAGTTTGACCAGTTTGGCCGTTGCCATTGCGGACGAGTGAGCTCATGAATTGTTATGGTGGAACAAAACTTTTTTTGCCAAGTGGTGCCACTTTTTCATCAAGTCAGCGTGTGATCGATCCAATATATATATTAGTTCCTACAACTCCTCAAGAGTAGCAAAGGGCCTCAATAAAGCATCTCCATCTGGTGCGGTTCTGGGCTAAAGTCTTGTTTTCGCCTCACGACTTTCCCATTTCGCGCAATTCTTTCTCCACTGTGCGCTTCCATGTGTTCTTTGGTCGTCCGATCCTCCTTTTTCTTTGCGGGTTCCAGTGTCTGGTTATGTTCTCTGAGTCTCGCCTAAGTAGGTGTTCCAACCATCTCAATTTGCGAAAGCGTATCTCATTTTCGATATGTGACTGTTTTGTTATTCGCCATAGTTCTTCGTTGCTTATGGTGTCAATGGATTCCCATTATCCTACTTAAGCATTTATTATGCTAGATAGATCCAATAAAGCGTTATAATGTTGTCCTGTGATTGTTTTGTCTCTTTTCTAAATAATCGATGGAATGCTAAATCCCAAAAAATCGTGGCCATGCTCTTTCCCTTTCTACCTTATTCGGAGCACGTTCGCCAGTAAAAATCCACATTTGAACTGTTGTTTCATTTCTGGTGGGTAGTAGTTGATTCATGTTTTATCAACAGTTATTAAACACTGCAAAAACTCACTTGGATCATGCTTGTACATGTCCAAACATCGCTTAGAAATGATCACGCGATTCCGTTTTTGAGCCCCTGTAAGCAGCCGCACTTTATGCCCAAATGTTCGGGCAGGATATGCAACACACGTTCGTCTAAGATGTTTACCATCTGGACTATCTTTCGTATCTTCGACGGTCGTCCAACACGATATCATCGAATTTTCCGAAACATCTCTTCAGTTGTGACCTCATTCGGACATCTCCCCGCTGTATTATTCGTACTCGTACGACCACATCGAGATTCGGTGAACTATTCAAACTATGCGACGGAGCAAATTTCTCATAATACTTTTTTAGCTTTGCTTCAGTTTCCTTAGTGGTTTTTTCACGCAAAAGGTAGTGCTTTATCAACACACGGAATTTACTTTTTTCCATTGTAGCAAATAAACACAAACTTATCCACTTCCGCATGCTGTTAAAAATGTACTATCTCACAGTTCTACATGAAACTTAGTGTGTATGTCTTACAAATAATATGAAATGTCAGAAATATTATCAAATCCGAGCACCATCTCTTATTAAAGTAACTGACTTATCATGCACCCCTCGTATACTGGAATTTTCCTATTTCTATATCAAAGTGAATACATAAACTATTGCTTTATTTCTATTTTCTATTACGACATTGTGTTTTCAAGATCATCTCCACAACTGATTCACCAATTTGTGATGTATATATATAGGAGTATTAAACTAGTATAGAAACAGATGAAGCCAATAATTTCTTGGCGAAATGTTTTGAGTTTCTGGAATTAATACAAAATTGTCCAAAAAAATCTGAATAAATATTTATTTACCTGATATACTACAAAACATTGGACGCTAACATTTCCATGAATTCAACCTCAGTTATCGTTGCCGTAAGCGTTTTCCACAACATTCACCAAATACTGTCAGCACAATTGGTACAATCCGAGATCAAACAAATAATAATATTATATGGGTTTGTCAAGGTGCTTACAAGCATCCACAGCCCATTCATTCTCTTCAGGCTCCTGGAGATCACATTATACAAGCATCAATGGATCAAATTCTGATGATATACGAGAACTACCTTTTAAGTTTTTACAAAAACCAAGACAGAAATTTTTTTATGCAACAAACTGTTTTATTTCTTTTCAAAATATTCGCCTTTAAGATTTATACACTTTTGCATGCGTTCAAATCAATTCTCGAAACATTTTTTCCACTCTGAAGTTGGTATCTCAAAAACATGGTTTTCGAAGGCTTCAACAGCTTCTTGAGGTGATGAAAATCGCTGTCCACGCATTTTTTGTTTGACATCAGGGAACAAAAAAAAAACTCGTTAGGGGATAAATCAGTTGAATACGGGCAATGAGACATTAATTCTATGTTTTTCTCCTTCAATTGTTTGACGTACTGTGTGGGACCTTGCATTGTCATGATGAAGAATGATACGACGTTTTTGTTTGTTTTTCCTGATTTTGCCGATGAATTCTGTCAAACAAATTGTTGTGTGCCATTCAGCATTAACTGTTCTCCGATCCTCTAAAGCAGTCCTTCTTAAACTTTTTGATGTCGCGGCTCTCCTGCAACTCAAATCAATAACCCACGGCCCCCTAATTTTTGTTTTTGGAACCAAGATTAGTTAAAATATATACATACATATAGTTTTTTACGCTCACATCATTCAATAATCTATGTATAATGAAGAATAATATTTATGTAGCATTAAAGTTAAAGCTACTCATCCTTTTGAAGTAATAAAATAACTAAGTGTTATATTTACGACTCTTCGCGGACCCCTTGTGGGAACACCACGGCCCCCTAGGGGGCCGCGGCCCACCTCTTTAAGAAGCACTGCTCGAAAGGAATGGTTGCCACATGTCCAGTACAGCCGAAGAAACAATCGATCATTTTCTTGGAAGTGCTTCGTGAACGAAGAACTTTTGTGGGTTTCGGTTCATTTTGGAAGACTCAAAAAGTGGATTTTTTTAGCATTCCCTTACACCAATCAACACGAGCCTTCTTTTTTAGCTTCGGTCAAGTTATGTGGAATCCATCGGGAACGGATCTTTTTCACAGCTAAATGTTCATGCAAAATCGAATGTATTGCAGTGTGTGATATGCCAAAGGATGCCTCTATCTCACAGTAAGTCACATGCTGATCTTCTTCAATCATTTTGCGCACAGCATCGATGTCTTTTTGAATCTCAACCGATTTTGATCGACCTTCACGAGATTCATCACTGACGAACGCACGACGACGACGAAATTCTGCATACCAATTGTAAACAGCCTTTTCTAATGGTGCTCCATTACTAAAAGTTGAACGAAGAGAATGTATGCATTGTTGTTGAGTTAGGCTTTTACTAAAATTGTAAAAAATCATCCAACGAAAACCTTCACGAGTAATATCAATTTTTTCACAAACTTGTTTTTTTTTAACGCTCACTGTCAACAAACTACTCGTTCAATTTTTAAGCTGCCACTGATTTCACAATAACAAATGTCAAATTTTAAGAATATAGTAATGACACATTTCAATATTGCCATCTGGTGGTCGTTTGTAAAAACATAAAAGGTAACCCTCGTACAATCGTTGAAACAATGCCAGATCCAGACTCCGAAAAATGCGGAGTGTCCTTAGTATTACTTCTTTCTGAATCCTGCTTATCAAATTTGGCAGGAGATTTGTATGGGGAATGATACCGATTTTGCTCTTAAACTAACCTTTCGGGCTACCCAAGACTATTAGTTTGATTTTATAACCAGGGCTTCCTAAGCTCAGACAACTAGTCTAAGTACCGTAGCTCCTCCTTGAGACCGATGTTTTTCTCAACAGGACACAATAATTCGATGACAAACAATTGATTTGCCTTTTTCTAAAACTTCTCTTTTTGCCTTCCTATTATGATAAGACTTTTTTCAGTAACCTTTCATCTCCTATTCGTTGTATATCTCTGTACAATGTAAATTGTTCTTATATCTTCAACCATAGAAATAATTCTCAATGTCTCCACTGAGATTTATTTCTCGCTCCTTAGGGGGTGATTAAAACGCTTGATGGCGATAAATTTAAAACCGAATTTGGGAGCGTTTATAAATTTAGGTGGGCGATATAAAAATGAGTTCAAAAATAAACAATTAAAAATATCTCTTTAGCTTGATAAAAACCAGTGGCGAAGAGAAACCTCCGCTAGACTTGCCCTTCCATAAAAAAATAATTATTTAAAAAAAGATATTTTTTAAAAAATTATTATTTTTTTTTAAATTTAAAAAGTTTTAGGTAAATCTTCAAAAATACATCAAATTATGTTCTATACAAATTTTTGTCCAAGGCTTGGTTTACTAGTTACGAATTTTTTAAAATTTTAAAGTTTAATAAGTTCCCTTTCCGGTTTCGGATTTTCATAAAAAAAAATAGGGTTCTTCCCAATTAATAAGAGATTTTTTTAGTACCAGAACGAACTCTCTAAGTTAAACCGTTCTTGAGTTATCGTGTATACACACACAGAGACACAAACACACACACACACACACACACACACACACACACACACACACACACACACACACACACACACACACACACACACACACACACACACACACACACACACACACACGCACGCACGCACGCACGCACGCACACACGCACGCACGGTAAGCGTTAAAAATCACCATGCAGTCCATTGTAGTCCATTGTAGATATTTGATTTACTAAATCACTCAGTCACCATACTGAACTCAGTATCTCCACTTGAGTTCAATCACTTGTCAACCCCACCCTGTTGTTGAATGCGTGAAACCGACTTATTGACAATTTTGAGTTCACTAACTGTTAAAGACTCGGCGAGCTTCGCTGTCTGAATACTACTGCCCCTCCGGCTTCAGTACTTCGTTTTATATAGAAAACCTTATTTCCTTCTACAAAAGTCGAGAACTTTCGGGTAACTCAATGTTCAAGGTTCGCCATCTGCTTCAAGGCTACGGTATTCTTTGGCAGAGCCGTATTCGTAACAATAGGTCTGTTCTTTTCGCTACCTTGCGTCTTACTGCAAGACGCGGCTGTATTAACGTGGCGTTAAATTTATTACTGCGGTTGTAAGAATTTAAGCCAAACTGCCAGTTTAAACGAACAGAAAATATTGACGCCGACGTAAACCATAGACGTAAGGTAGCAAAAAGAACAAACCTATTATTATTTCAAGTAGCTATAGTTCTTCTTGCCTTCTTGTATCGTTCTTGGATCGGCGCAAATAGCCTTTGTAGCTGTGCGCCAAAAATTTTAACTAACCAACTAACTATCGTTCTTGGATCATTTTGTCGAGACGCTAAGGTTTCATCGTGGATAATTTTCAGTCTCAAATATTTGATTACTAAAGGAAACAGCAGAAGCAGAAGGGCTTGTAATACACAGAAAAGCAAAGTGCCTCAGGGCATCGAGAACACCTCAAAACGAATGCCCACCAGCAATCGCAGAATTACAAATAGAATCCGTAACACCGTGAGCAGCAACAACATCACGGAAGAAATAACTTTAAGAATCCTTTCTGCAAACAAATTCTACTATGCCCTCAATAGTCTGCTCAGATCTCGCTTGCTATCCCGACACACAAAAATAAGATTATACAGGATCCTTCTTCGACCCATACTCTCATATGGAACTGAATCTTTGGACACTTACACAAGAACAAGAACGCCGGCTGAGAAGTTTTGAACGCAAGATTCTACGAAAATTGTCCTCTCTCCAAGAGGATGGAATATGGAGAATTAGAAGAAATGATGAGCTGCGCTACCTTTATAATGAACCGGTTGTGATTGGCTCGATAAAAAGTTCCAGAATACGTTGGATCGGACACGTCATCAGAATACCCAACAACATGCCAGTGAGAAGAGTATTCGATATCGTTCCAGGTACAAACGCACCAAGAGGAAGACTTCAAATGAGATGGGTGGAAAATGTACACAAAGACCTGCAAAGAATCGATGCCTATAATTGGAGAAGATTAGCGCGTGACCGCGGAAGATGGAAGAAGTTTTTGGAGCTGGAAAAACACCTCTAAGGGTTGTAAAAGCCAATTGATTGATTGATTGAATTATTAGATTCTAAAATCATTAAAAGTAGCTGTCACTGTTTTCACGGTCTTGTTTCTAATCCTTTAGTTTTTGAACAGCCGTAGAGTTCCTGAGAACAGTTTCAGAATCGCTGATATAATTTGACGTAGTATGTAAGGGCAACTGAGTGTGTCCTATGTCAGGGCAACTGAGCAAAGGGTTCATATTAATATCTGTCTTGTCCTCACGTTCTACACATTTATATACAATTATTAAAGAGCCTGTTGTTTTAGTTATGAAAAGTTTGGATGATTATAAATTTTATATGACAAAAAGATAAAAGTTTTATGTAACCAGAAAGGTATACATGCGGAAAAACACGCCGCTTTACTTCATCTGTCGTGAAGAGAAATTGTTTAAAATTGGGTTTTGCATTTAATACAATACTAGTTTAAATTAAGTGAATTTGTAATGATTAATATTTTTTGTATCGCCTTTCATTCTCGAGAAATAATATTTATTTAACAAGCAGATAATGTAAGCTATATGAGGGTGTTTTATAAGTCAGTGACTTTGATAAGAGACGATGCTCAGATCGTAAGTTTGATATTATTTCTGATATTTGCCATTCTTTGGATACATGCAAATTAAGTTTCAAGTAGATCTGTGAAATAGTTCATTTTAACGGGGTTTGGAAGTGGATAAGTTTTTGTTTATTTGCTAAAATGTGAACCCCGTGCGTTTATAAAGCACTACTTTTTTCATGAAAAAACCATCAAGGAAACTAAACTGAAGCTAAGAAAGTATTATAGGAACTGCTCTGCCGAATGGAATGGTCCACAAGTGGTTTACGGATTTTTTCTGTAGTCGTACGAGCACGAATGATGCTAAACATGCGGAACGCCCGAATGGTGTCACACCTAGGGATATGCGATACTGAGAAAGTATCAATATTTAGGTATCGATAATATTGAAAAAAGTATTAATACCGGTATCTTATCAAATCAAAATATCGATATTTTCAAGTATCGAAAGGAAAAATTAATATATTTTCTATAAAACGTAAAAAACATTTTATTCTTATAACAACAATTTAATTATTTTACAATAATAAATAGAATAAAGTATAATGGCTATTACAAACGTTTAGGCGGAACTAAATGGGAATTTCGTTCTTTTAGATTGTCAGGAGCCACGAGAACGGACCTTGTTTGGGTTATTTAATTTTTCAGGTTGGTATGTAAAAAATTAAAATTCCAATAGTGAAACTGTTTTGTGGAAACGAATGAAATTTCTTAAAAAATATAATGCTTTTTCACATATTTTGAAGACAAACCAAATAAATAAATGAGAAATTTTTATTATGAATGACAAGAAATTAAAATGTAATGAAAAGGACGTTTTATAATGACAATCAATTTAATCTAGAATTTGCAATCTGAGTAATATTTACAAAGCTTAAACAAAATGACCGAATTAATAGATAAAAATTACTAGATTTCAAAATCTAGTTCCGCCTAAACGTTGGAATAGCCTATATATGCTGTTCACTTTTGTAAAAACAAACTAAGTGGATGATTTCAGTAGTTTGCACCTTTGAAATTGTATGTCAGGTTGGTATTAAAAAATGATAAAAAATGGTAAGGAAATGGGGCCTATAGGTCTTAGTGATTGTTTAAAATATAATTAAACACTACACTCTTCTTCATTGCAATCACCGAGAAAAATCAGTTCAGTAAGCCTTTTGCCCAGAAGCCTATTTCTGTCTCTGCATACAGTGACTTCTGCTTTTGAAAATAAGCGCTCTGAAGGAACTGTTGCTACTACAGACAAGAATTTTTAAGCAATTTTATATAAGTTAGAGAAGACTGTTTTCATATCGTCCCAAACCAGTAGCGGATTGGATTTCAGAGGTGAAACTGGATTTTTCAAATACAGTGATAGTTCATGTTCAGTTTTGTTAGAACTACGTTGGCTACGTATCGTATCAGTAGTATCGGAACATCCCTAGTCACACCTGAAGAGATGGTCAATAAAATTTATAATATCGTGTTGGACGATCACTGAGTGATGATACAATAGATAGACTAGATGGTAAACATCTCAGATGAACCTGTGTTTTTCATATCCTGCACGAACATTGGAGCTTGAGAAAGCTATCGGCAAGTTGGGTGCCGCATCTGCTCACAATACACCCGCTCTCTTGTTCACAATTGCAACGACCAAATTGGTCGAATTGTGTTGCCAACTGCTCCATCAACTGCTCCAACAGCTTTCCAAACATGAAAAAGTGGTTCGCTGGAAAAAGATTCGCATCGAAGGATATCATTTCTGTAACACACATCTATTGTTCAGAGTAAATTGTGCTTTTTGGAAGCCTTTAAGAAGTTGGAGATATCGTTAGTAGATAGCGTTGGGCAAAATATATGGAGGTAAAAGAAGAATATTACAACACGACGTAAAGGTGAGTTTTGTAATAATCTGAGTGTAATAGATCTATTATATGCGAGCCAAATACACAGAGCCGGCGGAAACAGGCATGTTAGGCATGCCATGCATGCGGGCGCCACCTCGAAGGGGCCGCTGACGTGAGATTCGAAAGGGCGCTTAATATAAGTAATGTGAAATGTAAATTGAGAAGAGAGGTAAATTGAGGAAGAGAGGAAATTGAGACCTAAAAAGTGAGGACCTTTTTTAGGTCTTCACTTCAAATTGAGAAGAGAGGACCTTTTTTTTAGGTCTTTACTTGAAATTTAGAAGTGAGGACCTTTTTTTTTAGGTCTTCACTTCAAGTTGAGAAGAGAGGACATTTTTTTTAGGTCTTTACTTGAAATTTAGAAGTGAGGACTTTTTTTTAGGTCTTCACTTCAAATTGAGAAGAGAGGATTTTTTTTTTAGATCTTTATTTGAAATTTAGAAGTGAGGACCTTTTTTTTAGGTCTTCACTTCAAATTGAGAAGAGAGGATTTTTTTTTAGATCTTTATTTGAAATTTAGAAGTGAGGACCTTTTTTTTAGGTATTCATTTAAAATTTGAAAGTGAGGACCTTTTTTGATCTAGGGGGCGCTCAATTCAATCTTGCCTACGGGCGCCGCATATCCTTGCGCAGACTCTGCTAATACAATATTTTATCTACAACTAAACCGTGAGTTTATTTTGTTATAGAACATATATGTTTCATTTCTCTAACAGCCGTTGATTGACAGCAATGTGAAATGCATTTATTTTAAAATAGAACAGAAACTGTCAACTTGTTACTAGTTAACAATACTTAGTTTATCATTCCTATTTTTTTTTTCCTGTTTATTTATATCTACAATCGACTAAGTTATGCAGTATATTCTATTTTAAAATAAACGCATTGTACGTTATTGTCAATCAATGGTTGTTATAGAAATTCTGAGCGTCACTTTTAAACCTTCAGAACCGCCGTCAACAGGATGGCTACTAAACCGTCAGCTGATTCGTCTACAACATTATGTCAAGAATGTCATATTCCAGATATGCGCACGTATATGCGTATGTGTACCGTGCGATCATTTTTTCTTGTTAGTTATATAACAGTAAACAATGAGTTTAAAATATCAAAACTGTATTCTAATTCACAGCTGAAAATCCCAATTTAAGAAAGAACCAATCAGATTACTTCATTTGTACGAACTCACCCGAGGAACAACGAAAACATGTGTTCCTAACTTAATACCTGTTATCAACTCATTGGCGTGTAGAGAAAAATAGTTTTCATTTAATTATCAATTCGTATAAGGTACTAAAAATAGAATGTACGCCTATGTATACATGTCCTTGGAAATAAGTTTGATAACTAAATGTTTCTGTCAAGTATTGTATAACGGACAAGATTTGTTGATCGCTCTGTATATGTGTACATCGCGATATCTTTCTTTTAAGTTCTACGTACCAATATTAAAATAATTAAAATTTCGTTATTTCGTTTTCTAATAACCTGTGTCCCAACAAAATTTATTTGCAAGCAATCACTGGCACACCTGTCATAGGTTAACCATCCCTGCTTTAGACCTATCGCCTCTTCCTCTATTATATTTCCTCCACTTAACGGACAATATTTTATATGGGAAAGGAAATGGACATAATAATTAAAAATAACAAAAGTACATATTTTCCCGGAAAATATGCATATTGTTACAAATTGAAATAAACATAATTCAAAAGCAATTTTAAATATAAACAGGAAAACAATATTTTCCTTTGCTACTAAATAAATAATTTTTCTTCTAAATACGAAGTATTGTTTTGTTCGAAAAATTATTATTATTATTGTTTATTTATTTATTTTTTGTGGAACATCAACGAAACATTTTTAAAGACTACATCAGTGATCTTTAATCAGGGCGGTACCGACTAAAAGTGGTCGACTGAGACTTTCAGGTGGGCGGCAGAATGATTACATGCTGTATTAAAAAGATCCCAAATATTGTTATTTAAATTTTTAAGAGAATATATGTAAAAAAAGTTATCATTTTGCAGAAGAGCATTTCAATTATATGTTTCAAACATTTAAGCTGCATTAATTTTTAATTATGAATCTGAGAACATAGGGATAACAAATAAATAAATAAAATTTTGTGGAGGCTAAAAACTACCTAAGGTTTGTACGGTCACGTTAGGTAAGTAATTATGGACGTCCGCATATGGAGGCAAACGCGGCACAGGCACATTATTTTTATTTTTATTTATTTTTACCGACCGCCAACATATATAACATATGGGAGGTATTGTGATCATACCGATTTTGATATTTCGAGATTTCGATGGCTCTCCACGAATTGAGGTCCCTACATAACGTTTTGACTATTTTTAGCATGATGTGTGTCGGTCTGTCTGTCTGTCTGCCTGCTGTCTGTCCGTCCGTCTGTCTGTGTACACGTGCAGAGCAAATTCGGCTAAAAGGATTTTTTGAAACTTCATAATTTAGCTTTTGACATCAATGGCACGAGTTGATCAACCTTTGGTAAAAATCGGTTGACTAGAAATGAGAGTTTACTCGTGTCGATTTTAAGATTTTTCCGAATATTTCGAAACAGAAAAACATTTAGAAAAAATTTTTTTTAACTAAAGTTGCTAGAAAAGCAATAACTAACAACTTTTATTTGAGACATTTATTGATGTGATGAAAACGAAAAAATTTTGAAAAAATTTTAAAGTATCTATTTTTTCATACTTATTTGTAACGT
Source organism: Liopterus haemorrhoidalis (assembly GCA_963971575.1). Lineage (NCBI taxonomy): Eukaryota > Metazoa > Arthropoda > Insecta > Coleoptera > Dytiscidae > Liopterus > Liopterus haemorrhoidalis. Next base: position 17,052,361 of record OZ020621.1, read on the forward strand.
TTCCATGGTCATGATAAATAATATCTCTGTTACAATATATTGGGCCAAGTTATTTCTACTCTGCTGCTAGAATGTATTTTATACAAGTACTTTGTGATGGTGGTCGGTCCTGTGGTGGCCACAGCTGATTTCTTTACTAAATACTCGTATTTAAAATTCCAATTACAAAAATCCAGGGACACACCTGTAAGTGTTACTTTATAAATATTACTTAATCTTTAAAACTTTCCATATGTATATCACAAAAAGTAGATTGCTTAAAAAGAATGAATTAGAAAAATCTTTAAAAACAAAGACGTAAGACTTTAAAAGAAACAATGTTCCGTATAAGTCCACCACACATAACTCGTCAGATAGAACGTGTATGCTAGTTGGAATGAGATTTGGTCTTGACGAAGCGCCGCCATTTATTTCAAAACATAACATTTACGATTCACTTTATCTTTTCCAATATTTTTATTCAAAACTGAAATCTGAATAAGTACTTGATAGTTATCCGTTCCGAAATCCAAACAATTATTTAATAAGTGTGTACATTTCCTCGTTCCGTTCCGTTCCATATCGAGTCACACACGCCACTTGCTAGCAGTCCGTGAGAAGATTCGTTCTCTGCTTATTAAAAGATTCGGTCGTATCAATTCACTGCAACGATTCGTTCTTTTGGAACGAAACGTTCGCGAACGACACATCTCTAATATAAACCGAAATATTACCATTTTTGTAATGACACCCAATTTTTTGTATTTTCATCTTTTCTTGATTCTGATGCAATTTGATACTAAATACGTACGATACTCGGAAATATATGAAAATCCACATTTCACATTAATTTTAGTTGTTGAGTAAGAAATATTTTTCTTCTACTTTTGCCCGTTATATCTCTTATACTTTATTAAATTCCCATATTATTATGATTGTCATGATATCCTTTACAAGGTTAAAATGTCGGAAGAACAAAGTCTTTCCATTTTATAAGAATATAATAAAAAGTATCAGTTCTCATATTACATCCAGTACTTATTCGGAATACTAAAACAAATATAACAATAAAATATCCAAAAACATTCTGAACAATTTAAAATAAAGTAACAGAAATAGAATTTATTAATAAACCAACCAATATTTTATGTTAAAGATTCCTTGAAAACAGTAGCTAACTCACGTACAGTGCCTTCTATAGATCGCATTGAGTAGAGACGCAGCATTTATAAAAGTCTTTGTGCTATTTATATGTTATGTTATGTACAGAGTTCTGTTGTCCGAGCAGTTCATATTTGCATTTGTATAGCGGGCTGATCTAACGCAGCCTCTTTGAATCGAATCATGCAAATTACGAACGATTGCATAACACCGTAATATAATATGGGCACAGGATGTACTGAACTTTGCAAACATAAATTGAGATTGAAAAAATTTCCGTTGGCTTATGTTACAAGGGTATTCTAATATCTGGTTTGTACAGGCTGGACTAATGGGATCAAAACGGATTTTATCACTCTGTCATAATTCGAGTTAAACCTGTTCACCATTTGGTGGTTTAATATTTGCTGTGGAGATGGTCTCACAAAGAGACCTCAAGAGTCTCACAAATCTGTGATTTTCTTAACATGCCATCATTATCCATCTAATCGTATCACGACACAGCTGTGTTCATATATTTTATCTATTTATTGTTATATATAGGTATTTTTTTTTTTAATTTTAATTTGTTGTATTGTTTATTTTAATCTTTGACTTCGTTTTACATTATTTATTTATTTATTTATATTTTAACACATTGTTTTTATATCATGACCCGTTTTTATCAATTTCACTATATCACTTAGTACTAATATCTCAGGTAAAGTCCATTTACCGTAACTTTGAAATGACGTCACAGTTGAAAAACTCACCTTGTTGCCAATTCGTAAACTGTCAAAAAAAGTTAGGTTATATCGAACAACTTCTAAAAATATATTGAAAACCTATATTTCCTATGGAGGAAAGGAATTAATGTAAATTATGATGCACAGCAGTTCTTTCTAACCGATTTGTCGCGAAATTTATGGTTTATATTATATTAAGTGTGTAATGTGGTATTTAAAAAAAATAAATAAATTTCAGTATAAGAATCATCAGAAATATTTGTTTTTAGAAATATGTCGTGTTCTTTTAATACTTTCTATACAATTTATTTTAATTTTTCGCCTAGTGTCATATTGCCAGCGGGTTCGGGAAGCAAACGCGGAATGTTCCGAGTCACACTGTTTAACTCCAGACCTCTCGAATAAACGCGTTTAGACCTTTTCTCAAACGCTCCGAGCTTGCTTCCTGAACTCACCAAATGATATCGGAAAGCAATGATAAAGAGTCAAATTTTTTATTTTTCGAATAGAAATTTTTGGATTTCAGATGTTAGATACAATTTTGTTTCGAATAATGAATATTCAAATATTATTTCCAGACAAACAGTTTATTGCCGCTAGCTGCAAGTGTAAATTTCATGAGTATCCTAAAATTACTTTTCGTTTGCATCTGATGATAATAAACCGTTCTACGTAACAGACATGTTGGTTAAAATTACAAAAAAAAAGAACGTAACAAATGTAAATAGAACATATTTTATTAATCATATATAATATTTGTTTATTTGTTTACCAAGATACAAAATTATATATTTTTTTTGTTCACTTACATTACAAATTATAAAACCTTTTAAAATATACAAACACAATATACAGATAAAAGTACGTTATAGAAATATCACCCATCATATATGATATCTATTACTCTTTTATGAGTTTTATAAATCCCTTAAAGTTTGGTCTGAATCGCTCTGTAAGAAATGGTAGTTTACTAAGGTACCATTGCAATTTTTGAAAATTTACTCTTCCAATATCTCGAAAACTATTGCTACGATCAAGCTAAAATTTGATATCTAATACACTTTATGAGTCTTAAAAAACCCTACAATTTTGGTCTCAATCGCTCTGTAAGAAATGGTAGTTTACTAAGGTACCATTGCAGTTTTTAAAAATTAACTCGACCAATATCTCGAAAACTATTGCTACGATCAAGCTAAAATTTGATATCTACTACTCTTTTATGAGTTTTAAAAAACCCATAAATTTTAGTCTTAATCACACTGTTAGAAATGGTAGTTTATTAAGGTACCCCTTTCATGTAATTTTATATTAATAGTGTCGACAGTAACATGCTCTCCTAAAATAAAAAAAAAACTATCTTTCAAAATAATTAATAAGAGACAAAACCATCCTTTGAGCACGGCTACTAAGAGCTTTGGGCAATTTTATTACAGTAAAATTTAAAAATAATAAAATATAACCTCACTAAATAAGCACTTAAATGTCAACCTGACAAATAACGATTGAACAATCCAATTACAAACTGACAACATTGGAAAAATGTACCAACATTAAATAAATAAATGTACTAACTGAGTTATGGATTGATTTTGATTAAAACATATCATAACGTTGGTACTTAAATTAACCAAGTGTGACGTCATCTCATATTTATTGTGAATGGAGTTTATGTCTTACAATATTGTACTTATACTTATTTATTATTTTTTTATTTATCTACGATATACACTTAAACTTTATTTTGATTTTCCTCTATGTAGCAGCTCTGATGAAGGAATTAACTATTCCGAAACTGGTCAGCTGTAGATAGTTGTTTTTATTATGTCACTTCTACTTTTAATATTTGCAACATGTATGTAAAAAAGATATGTTTGGTCAGGATTGACATTATATAAATTTGGGTGTATTAAGTTTCCGACACAAATTCTAATTTCCCCGTGGACAGTACATCAATCAACCATCAACATCAATCTATCCATGACGGACATATAGTCCAGGAAATTGGATTTTGGAGAAAGTTTTGTGGAAGTTTTGGTTATTGATGGGATAAACAGGTCTTGAGGTGCTGCTTTCGATGTCATATCTTGCAACTAAAATTTACTGCCAGAACTTCGAAAAAAAAAAAAAAAAAATTGCAACAAACATGTTTTTTTTTCTAATACCTCCGTTGCGTTGCTTTGTTACAAACGTTGCGTTACAAGCGTTACTCCGTTGCAAACTTCGGGGAAAAAAAGATATCTATAAATAAATTCTCTATAACGTAGCTTTCATACGTTTTTTTTTTTTTTTTTTTTGTGGGATACATGGTTTCGCCGTTAGAGCGCTGCCAAGTTTTCAAATTCATGGAAAATGTAGTTTTCGTTTCAATTAACGCAAAAATATTATTATAACTTCAATTCTGCTTCCTAAAATACAGGATTAGTTTCAATTATTATGTTTTTTTTTTTTTTTGCGATTACTTGTGGAAATATAACATAATATTGTGCACAAGAGTATAACCCTTAAGAATTACACACATCGGTGCTTTGTAAAATAAGCCTACAAAAGCCGGTTTAATATCGCTTCTCTACCACCGACTCAGGCAGCAGTATATGAGCATTCACTCTGGACATACCGTGCGATCATAATATCTTGTCAGTTACATAACAATAAACAATGAGTTTAAAAATATCAAAACTGTATTCTAATTCACAGCTGAAAATCTCAATTTAACTAAGAACCAATCAGATTACTTCGTTTGTCCGAACTCACCCGAGGAACAACGAAAATATTTGTTCCTAACTTAATACCTGTTATCAACTCATTGGCGTGTAGAGAAAAATAGTGTTAATTTAATAATCAATTCGAATAATGTAATAAAAATAGAATGTACGCTTATTTGTACATGTCCTTGGAAATATGTTTGATAACTAAATGTTTCTGTCAAGTATTGCATAACGGACAAGATTTGTTGATCGCTCTGCACCATCAGGTCCAGAGTTGACACAAAACCTCGAAGATGGGTTAGATTCTGTTCCCACTCTTCAGTCCCCAGCTCCCGATAGTTTGCTTAAACTAATTTCTTGCAAATGCAAAAATATCTGCCGGGGGACATGTGGATGCAAAAAAGCTGGCATTTAGTGCTCCATTATTTGCATAAATTTTAATGATACTTGATACGTATTAACCAACATGATGATCTGGAAGATCACGATGAAGAGGAAGAGAGAAAACAGAGAACAACCTCAAAAAGAAATGAGGGCATAAACGGAATCAATGTGCGAGATGGCAGAGAAAATGGATATTGAGGCTGATATCACCGACCAGTTCGACTTCCACAAAATTGATGACGAACCTTATCCATCTACAGCAAGAAAAAGGCGAAAATTAATGTAACAACAAATAAAATGACGTGGAATAGTCAATCCGACTGGGTTCATCACGATAAAACAACACGCCACATACTCTATAGTTATATTTTTCATGAATGCGCAATCTTAACAACTGGCTCGCAAAGCCAGTGCAAACCGGATCTAGCACAGCCATGCCTGTAACCATCCGCTTTAAAAATTGATCAATTTTGGTGCACTTCAATAGAGAGTCGCAAGAAGAAACTCGATCTAGCAATGTTTTCCCTTTTAACTCATGCGGCACCCATACATTGGCCTCACTAACCTTTTCAAATTGGCGTAATCGCCTTGACTAGGGTTACCATATGGTATCCAAAAGGATGACAAGTTCTCCTTTTTCAATTAATGCCCTCCTGTCCTCCGAGAGGGTTTTTTCTCTGATAAACTCTCAATGGACCAAGGAACGGAACAGACCTAATGTGGAGTCAGTGGAGGTGACAATACTCACACAATACAATTTTAAGAATATGACATGCTCGTATTTTTATAGATATTTATTAAGAAACGAAGAACTTTTGTCAAAAATAGGTAACTTTGAAAAGTATATTTAAATGCCTAAATGGTATTAGCACAATGTTCTAAAAATTATTTTAATGTTGAAGTTATTTTCTTCTCACAATAAAGGATTGTATATCTTAAATTTAGTTTTATTTAGAAATGTCTGCTTTTCACAATAAATGTCCTCCTTTTTCACTTTTGTATTATCTGGTAACCCTAGCCTTGACACTGTTGACTGGTTGATTCCAAGAATTTCTTCGATATTTCGAGTTGTTCTATGCCGATCACTTTCAATTAGCGCCAATATTTCGTTGGTATCAGTCTTTGCCTGTCGCCCAGAACAGATTAAAATTGTTTTTATGAAAATCTTACGGCACGTTAAATCGTCAACGAGACCCTCACCGTACACAGCACAAATCTCTTTTTGTGTCTGCGAAGCATTCTTGCCTTTTTGGAAATAATAAAGCATAATATGTCGAAAATGTTCCTTATTTTCTGCTATTTTTAACGCTTAACAAAATTTAAAAAACAACCAAATAACAAAATTTTTTTTCCCGGTGTACTCACTTAAATGTTTTCTATCAAATGACCTCAAAACTTAAAACGTGTGAAGTCAATAACACTTTGGTTTGGCATTTCAATGCCATCTAGCGCTAAAAACGGGACGAACTTTTGCATCAACCTGATATTTTAATACACACTGTATATTCAACTTGCGCAGGATCAGAAAAGAGAGAACATAGTACTTCTACCACAACACACGCGTATTCCTAGTTTATTGTAACCCCTCTGACAACCGTACTCTTAATGTCCACATTCGGGGGCTCTACACGGTTATTGTAAGAAATTGACATCTGCCTATTGTACAATTCATGTACAGTTTGTAAATAGGAGACGTTGTTCTAATATATTTTTGTACATGTCCTTATCATGTTTCTTTGAAAAGGCTGTCGTTGTTCCGCATTGCGTAAAAAGCTTATGAATTTCGTAGAATGTCCTTTCTAAGTGAGTAATTGGCAAGTTGCGCCAGTTTGGAGGTAGTGTGGCAGGGAGGTATTACTGGCAGCCGTACTACAGCTGTACTAATCAAGGAATATGATGGAATCTTGTTATTAAATTTTAAAGTTGTAAAGTTACAAACTCGTTAGTGCGAATCTGCGAATACGGAATACTGAATAATTTAATATAAAACGTTTTTTAACTCATTTTATTACATTTCCCTTTCATACCCAAGGAATCATGTAAAAATATTCCAAACGTTTTATGAATTTTTAAGACTTTTAACTTAATAACAAAAGTTTGAGGAATGTAGGTAATATTAAGAATTCGTAGGAGGAATAATAGATTTCTTTGAGTTTCGGAAAAATTGGTTAACACTTCTATGACCGATGTTATTTGAACGATATATATGAAGTTATAATACTATGTCTTTCAAAAGATTTACCTCGCGACAGACTAGGGGAGGATTTTTACTAAACTAAATAAAAAGAGGGTTTGCCCCAAGATTATTAAAGTAAAGGTTGTCTCGTAACTTCTGACCAATCAGAGCGTGAGGGCAATACGTCACATGTATGCGTAGTTCAAGCTAGCATACACAATTAATATAGATGTTGCATGTTTTTAAATATTTTTGTTGACTATATTAATAATAGATATTTATTTCAAGACAGTTCTACTGAATAAATTATAAATAAAAACCTAAGGAAATTTTATACTGATATATAGAAAATTTAATGTGATGGGTATTTGTATTTATAGTTAACAAATAACAATAAAATCGAATACAAATATAATTTTAGGAATATTTAAATAAAAATAGAAAAACAAATTGCTATAATAATATAGTAATTAATAAAATTGGAGGCTATATCAGTTTTCAAAAACGGCTGGACGTATTTTAACGAAATTTAGTACAATAGATTAGAATCGGGATCAAATATAGGCATGATGTCTCAAAATTTTCTTTCTTAGGGGGTGTTTCTGGGTTAAAACTGGTACTAAAAAACTTAAAATATTTCATTTATACACAGAACTATCTTAACAGAAAAAACTACAATAAAAACTGTTTATAAGAAAACAAATCTTATTTGTTATATGTATTTTTTCATTTTGATGAATATAAGGGTAGTTACAGGGGGACTCCTTAACACTAAAATATTGAAATATTTCACTTATTATTCTCTTCACATAAAAAATTAATGCAAGAAAATTTATTTAGAACGAAGAAACATTCCTTTCAAAGAAAAAATACATTAAAACAAGTAGAAAATAAAAAAAAATTAAACGATATTTTTATATTTATATCCAAAAATCAAACTTCACGTGTATATATCATATACAATAAACAAAGACTGACGTTCCGTTAGCATACAGATGACGCGTAGCTTCGCTATTTACCCCCACCACTCCAAATGACGAGACAACCTTTACTTTAATAATCTTGTGTTTGACCAGCATTAATTAGAGTGATGCATTTTTTCGCAAATGCGTTCTATAATCAATCTATAGACGTTACGGGTATCTATAATAGGGATGGGAAAAAAACATCGATGTATCGAAAACATCGATGTTTGTTTTAAAAACATCGATGTTTTTACCATCGATGGTCAGCTGGCGATAGTATCGATAAAACATCGATGTCTACTACCGATGTCGATGTTTAAACTTTGAAATTCAGAAACTACCGCTAGACGCGCTGGAATCTTAAAAATTTAATTTTTAATAAAATTGTTACACAAAATATAAGCGCCATCTATTGTGCACCCTAACCCATCTAATAATATTAATAAAACATCGATGTTTTTCCTTCGATGTTTTTTCAACATCGATAGTAAGCGCCGATGTTAACATCGATGTTAAACAAAGATGTTTTGCCTTCGATATACAACCCTAATCTATAAGCAGTTGGTTGAATCTGCGCGCACCCGTAACGTCACTTGTAAATATTACGTGTGCGCGCCGAACTAACCAATTGCCTTTAGGTACTCGTAACGTCTATAGATTGATTACAGAACGCATTTCGGATTTCATAGAATTGACCCATTTATCTTTTAATATCATCAAACACATAAAGAACAAACGAACATGAGGAAGAAACATAAATAATTAAAATTTGTCGTGTGCATTTTAGTTCGTGACATTATTAACAATGTTTACTGTTATAGTTACTAAAGAATCAGGTTGTAAAATTATAAATATTTATGTAAGTGTCATCTTATAATTACTTCTTAGCTTTATGGGACATTCTTAATAGTGTTGACATAAAAATTCTGTTTCATAAACGATATTGTACACAAGTAAACATAGTTTAGTGTATAATTTAGTAGAGAATAAAATTCAAAATAATGGCACTTTACATAAAAGGGGTAAATATCTAAAATTGTGTACTGGGATTTATGAAACTCTTGTTCTGTAAATTACTCTTTACGAGATCGTCGATGTTAGGACAATGGGACTCTTATATGGTCAATAATACTGTTGCCTGGTTTCATAAAGGAATGCTAAACCCTATGTTAGCTAACACGATGCTAAAATAACACGCTGTTAAAATTTAACTACATTTCATAAGGAAATAGCATCGGTTTTAACATCGTGGTAAGTAATTTTAGTGCTGTGTTCAGTTTAGGGTTTTTATTAGTGCTGGGAACCGAAACCGGTTTTTCGGGTACCCGGTTCCGGTTTTCGGGTAAAACCGGGTTTGTAATTTTCGCGTTACCCGGATACCCGGTTCCGGATACCCGGTTTCGGATACCCGGTTTCGGATACCCTGTTTCGGATACCCGTTTTCGGATACCCGGTTTCGGATACCCGGTTCCAGATACCCGGTTTCGAATACCTGTTTTCGGATACCCGGTTTCGGATACCCGGTTTCAGATACCCGGTTCCAAATACCCGGTTTCGAATACCCGGTTCCGATTACCAGGTTTCGAATACCCGGTTCCGAATGCCCGTTTCCGGATACCCGGTTCCAGATACGCTATTCCGAGTTCCCTGATTCAAACTTGATATTTAGTATAAATATAAATTGTTGAAATTGAAGGGTTTGAAATTAACAAAAAAGTAGATCTTTCCTTAAAAATTTTATTTTTATACTAGATGTACATTTCGTTCACCACGTGAACATTATCAATAGACTCGGTGTGAATGGGGGTGAATTAGGGTATTTGAACATTTACGATTATTGTAGGTAATGGTTATGAATTGGGGAATTTTTATAATTAGGTTCTTGGGATTATCTCTAAAAGCGGGTTTTGTAAAGGACTTAAGTCGGTGTTAACTAGAATTTTGGATTTTTTTTTTTTTTTCTTTTTTTCATCTCTATCGCCTATGAAACACAATAATTAGTTGAATATAAAAATAGTTAAATATAATAAACTGTTACAATGCATATTATTAATATTGATGACAAATTTTGTCTTTACAATATTTATTGAACATTTTAACAGACACATTGGTAATGTTAACATCTGAGAAATTATTATTGTAAGTACTACAGAGTCTGACTATTGGAGAATTTTGGTAAGAATTCGTATTCGCAAAAGGTATACAAAGAAGCGAAGAAGATCGCGTATTGTTTATTACACTGGAACATTAATAGTGATTAAATTTTGTAGTTCAACACAAGATAATAGATTATTAAGAATTTTATGCAAAATTTTCATGTCAGTCAAAGTGCGACGATCCTTTAGTGTGAGAAAATTAAACTCGGCGCAACATATATTATAATTGATATAGTTAGTTATAATATATCAAAAATATATATTATAAAGAAGTTTTTTAGAATTAAAATAAAGTAACGATTACATTTTTTTTCTATTCAAAATTGAAAATGTATATAACAAAAAACGTACGTAGTAGATGCACGTCAGCAAGTATTACTTAACGTATCTCAATCACAATAACCGTAATTGTTATGATGCTGGAAACCGAAACATGTTTAACGGGTATCCGGTTCTGAATTTCGGGCAAAACAGGTACGTAATTTTGAAGTAACCCGGTTCCGGATACCTCATCCCGAATACCCGGTTCCGATTACACGGTTCCGGATACCCGGTTTCGGATACCCGGTTTCGGATACCCGGTTCTGATTACCCGGTTCCGGATACCCGTTTTCGGATATCCGGTTCCGATTACCCGGTTCCGATTACCCGGTTCCGGATACCCGGTTCCGGTTACCCGGTTCCGGATACCCGGTTACGGATACCCGGTTACGGATACCCGGTTACGGATACCCGGTTACGGATACCCGGTTCCGAAACCGGGTAACCGGGTAAACCTGGAACCGGTTTTTTTTTGGAACCGGTTCCGGTTCCGTCAAGATCGATTTCTGACAGCACTAGTTTTTATTAAATAGATTGGTATGAATATCAACTTCACAGTTGTCTTAAACGTCAAACAGACTTATTATAACTTTAGTAACCATTGGAATTATTTACTGTCATCTTTTATTTTTCAATAAAAAATCAATTTCTATTTTATTTCGTAACATTTTGTAGGAAAACATGATTTTATGAAGAAAATAATTTAAAACATTATTTATTTCTTTATATATTGCATGTAATAAAAATATATGTACAGTGAATTTATTTTTTAATGCAACATGTACTATGTCATTACCATGGATACAGTTTTTGACAGCAATATAAATCGTGTTCATTTTCATTTGCAACATAGAAAAAACCATATTTACTAGAAAAATCAAAATATTTTATTGAAAATACAAATAAAAAAAAATAAATAAATAATAATAAATAAATAACTAATAAAAACTTATAATCAATTTTCAAAAGTCTCTCCGTTTACTTGGATACAAAATTTTAAGCGATCATAAAAATGATTCAAAACATTCAGCAATTGCGCTTGAGGTATATTGTTGGATGCTTGAACAATTTTGTCTTGCAGTTCAGCAACATCCCTAAGTTCCCCATTATATACTTTGGACTTTAAATATTCCCAATATAAAAAATCATTGGTTGCCAAATCCGGAGATCTCGCTGGCCAATTCATGGACCCTCCTCTTCCAATCCAGCTATTTGGGAAAGTTCTATGGAAATATACTTTAACTATTCTAGAATAATAGGCTTGTGCGCCAACATGTTGAAACCATACTTGTCCATTAATATTTAGGTTTTTAGGTTTCGCAACCCAGGTAATATTTGATTTTGCAAGATGGCTAGATATTTATTATCCCTGCCCAAACATTTAATTTTTGCGGCCTTTGAGTTCGGGAGGAACTAAACAAAAGTAAATTTTCTCGACTTCAGTACCTAAAATTTTGTCTAAAAAAAAGGTCTTCGTTTCTGAAATGCACGAGATGACCTAAAATAAAGATCATCACTTCCAAAATTCAAGAGATGACTTTAAAAAAAAACACATGAGCACTAAAAACGCATCACGTGTTTTGTTAGTGCTGCGGGGAGAGGGGGTATTCAAACCGCTAAGCTTCCCCTGGGTGCGCGCCTGAGAGAAGCTATGTAGATAAATAACTTGTATATACAGTCTGTATAATAAGACATGCATGCTTATAAGTCATGATCAGGCATCTGCACAAATAATAAACAGGTCCAAACATGATAAGAATATCAAGACCTAATACGCCCTATAGTAAAAATTGTTTAGTTAGTGTTTTGTCTTTCATTAGTGCGGTTGTGTAATAATGAGTGCTATTTATTTACGTTTTGAAGCGGTATTTTTACGTACCCACCCAAAAGGGCCAGAAATGTCCTTTTCAAGTGCAGAAAATATATGCACAAGTCAGTAGACTTTGTGAAGTATTTGGTGAAACGTTATAAAATTAATAAAAATGTTGACAATTTAGCTAATCGTCGATAAAAAAAATAAAGATAAGGGGATATTTAACATTTTTAAAAATAATCCTTTTAGTCCAGTAACCTAGTACATCATAAGTTGCATCGAGTGGGGGTAGTTAGTTTCGTTTTTTTTTCTTGTATGGGTTGTGCCTGAGATGCAAAATCCAAGTTTTCGACCTCGACAGCCCTCCGGAACACTTTTGAATTTCTCAAAAACTACTAAATTTTCGAACTTTTTTCGGTTTCTTACCATTTTGTGTTCCGGAAGGCTGCCGCTTCCGGAACACTTTTGAATTTTGCAAAAACTGCTAAATTTTCGCACTCTTTTCGGTTTCTGCCCATTTTGACCATAAAGGAGCACGTTTTCGACAAACACCATTCTATGTATTTTTAAACTAGATTAAATTTTCTACAATTTGAGACCAAAATGGGCTCGGTAGTCTTAACAGTTTCCGAGTTACAGCTTTTCAAAATTTGAAAAAATCTCCAAACTTGAAAATTGTATGCTATATCATGCTCATGGGCACTGTTTATTTTTAGAAGTGAAAACTACTCCTTATTGTCAAAAATTATAAAATAACATTGCAAAACCTTATATTGCGGCCGAAAATACTGGTTATGTAGATTATTACGCTTCGAACCGTGCTATTCGAATGTTTCGAAAAAAAATTTATTGGTTTTTTAAACATAGCTCCTTAATTTTTAGTGATAGAAAGTTTTTTCAAAAACGATTTTGTAGGGCTTTTATAGAGCTATAAGACTATGTAAATTAAATTCCTTAAAATCCCTTAGTTTTTAAATGGGGTGAGTTTGAAGGGCTCGAATAAGGTGGTGTTCGCTTGTAAATAGAGGTTTTAAACGGCTATATCTCGCCAAATATTCACTGTACAGAAAATATATGCACAGGGAAATTTAAGTCATTAAAAAAGCTACAATTTAGTGCTCTATCATTTTTTTCGTATCTCCAGTAATTTCGGAGATATTTTGAAGAAAAGGGTGAAAAATACGAAATCGCAAAAAATCGTTTTTTCTTTAAACTCCAATTTTTCTAAAATTAGGCAATTTAGATTGGTCAAACTTCTTGGGTTTACTGAAAATACATATATGAAGATAACCACAGAAGGGTGAGGATCAGTTTTAATTAGGGGGGTAAATAGGGGGTTGTGTTCACTGATTTTTTCGTAGGAAAAAGTAGGTACCGACCTTATTTTGATCATAAGTCGCTTAATTTTTATACTAGAGACTTTTTCTTTTTTTTTGTTTGAAAGGTCTAATCAAATACTTTAAAAAAGATTCAATGAGTTTTCTTCGAAAAATGCAAATTTTTCCTGTTATTCGACTTGAATCTTTCAAATTATGCATTTGGCGAATAAAAGTTAACCATTAACATGCCGTATCTCGGTTCGTATTGGTCGTAGAAAAATAATAAAAAAAGGATTTTGTTTGTTTTTTTAAAAGATACAATTTTGCTTTCTACAGTTTTTTTGATAAAATGCATATTTTTCGAGTTATTCGCAAAAAACTTTTTAAAAACATCGTTTTTTTCGTCGAAAAACTGTTACACTCGTATTGTAGTTGAAAGTTACCATTATTTATAATAATTAATTCTTACCCACATGCTATAGATACCATTACTTCTATTTATTAATGTTTACTTCACTGACTTATGTTAGACAGGTTGTTGAAGATATAAAGGCAATTGTATATGATGAAAATTAGCATAAAATTTTCAAGTTTGGAGATTTTTTCAAATTTTGAAAAGCTGTATCTCAGAAACTATTGAAGTACTGAACCCATTCTGGTCTTAAATTGTAGCAAATTTAATTAAGTTTAAAAATTCATTGAATAATGTTTGTCAAAAACGTGTTCCTTTATGGTCATAATGGTAAGAAACCGAAAAAAGTTCGAAAATTTAGTAGTTTTTGAGAAATTCAAAAGTGTTCCGGAGGGCTGCCGAGGTCGAAAACTTGGATTTTGCATCTCAGGCATATCCCATACAAGAAAAAAAGACGAAACTAACTACCCCCACTTGATGCAACTTTTGCCCCATAATCATGACAAGGTTACTGGACTATTTGTTATCTTTATGTAAATATCAGGCAATTTTGTTAAAAAACAACATTAAGTTAAGTCTAATGACCCTGAGAAGTCGTTTAATCGAAAATGGTATTAAATTCAGGAGCGCCAAACAAAAACCATTGTTATCGGTGAAACAGGTCGCTTGGGCCAAGGAAAATTTAGACCGTGATTGGAATGATGTAGTTTTCTCTAATGTCTGAAGCAAATCCTATTGAAAATGTTTGGGGGTACATGAAATATAAGCTTCGAACAAAAAACGTACAAAATTTGGATCAGCTAACTGGTCAAATGCGGCTGATGAAGATCACTGCAAAGTCGTATGCCGGAAAACTGGTAGAAAGTGTACCGAAAAGATGCCAAGCAATAATTGATAATAATGGAGATTGGACCAAATATTAGGTAGTAGCGTAATAATATTTACAGTAGGTAAATTTATTATTTTTTGTTTTTCTTTTCTCTCTTATAGTTCGTCAAAAATCAACAAGGACCTCTTATTATACAGACTGTACATCAGAAATATTTTAACAGTTAAACAGTTTTTGGAAAAGTTCGGTTTATATTTTGGCTTTGAATGGTTAGCGCCGGAACTACTGTCAGCATGATTAATAAACATCTTAGTAGAACTTTATGAAGTCTCTTAATTATGGATCAGTTACTGTCATTACTAAATAATCCTGAATCAGAAATACTGACAATCAGGCAGCACTATTTTTGAGACTAATAAAATAATAATAAAATCGAGAGTCAAAATATCTAAATCGGCAGCAATATTCATCGTCACTCTAAATAATTGCCTTTACACGATCAATATTATTGTGAGTGTAATATTCTCAGTTCGTTGATATTTGTCAGTAATATTGACCTCCATAATATATACACATTAAATGGGAATGCTTAAAGCTATACGTAAACACCTAACCAACAAACATGAACAGACTAAACACAAATAATGTAATAACAACATTTTTGGGCATATATTCGATCAACTTTTGGTCGGTTAATATTAGTTTTAATTTTTTTAAATTTAATACCCTACATAAATTAAATATACAGGGTGTTTGTTTGAAACGGGGCACCCCAAAAATTTCCTTTATTTCCTTTACAAAAGTTAAACTAGACAAAAAGGTCCATCTAAAGGTTACTATAAGAATTCTGAGGCACTTTCGGTTTCAACGGAAATTATGTCAACTTTTGATTTAGCATAGGGAATCGATAATTTTATATTTTTTTCCTAAAAGTACATTAAATTAGCTTTACAATGACACCAAAAAATCATATTTTTATGTTAACCATTTCAAAATGGCGACCATTTATTTACAAAATAATAATCAACATAAGTTTTAGAAGAAAGGGTTAGGTTAGGGACGTCTTATAAGGACGATGGAAGAGTTTGTATTAAGAATGAGAAAATGTGTGGACAATAATGGTGGTTTGATCGAACATTTGTAATTTTTTTTTTTTGTAAAATAATTGTAAAAAGTAATAGTTTTTTTTTTCTAAAGAGTCAAATAGTTTATTTTAGAGATATTTTGTTTATTTTTTTATTGTTTTCAAAGCTTGCTACGTTCAACTTTGTAAAACTTATGTTGATTATTATCCACGTACCAAGTGGATTAACGATCAAATTTTTATTTTTGCAAAATAAATTATTTTGAAGCGATTTTTGCCAAAATTGTGCAAAAAAATTTTTGTCCCACACCCTGTAGCCCAGATGGTTTAAACTAAAAATCTGAAAAAATTCTAAGTAATGTACATTGGTGTGAACCGGAATAGTACAACAGGAATTTTCGATCAGATTACGTTTTTGGAATAAAACGCATTTTTTGTGATTTTTGGCTAATAATGTACACAAGTTATAGCTTTGTAACACGCTACAATGGAACGTGTATGCTGGTGTAGTGGTTTTGTCGCTGGCGTTTCACCCAAGTAACTCAATCTGAAAGGGATCGAATCCTGCGAGAAGAGACAATATTATTTTTTTGTTTTTTTTTTTTAAATTTTTATATTGTTTAAATTATTTTTTCAAAATTCTAGTAATATTTTGGCAAATATAGCATTTAATTTTTAAAAGCGTAAATTTAATAGCCAGTGGAAATTGTTGAAATTATAATTTAATTCTATTTCAATGTACACGAAATCAGAGGGGCGGAACTTATAACAACCAATGGAAGCCATAGGCGCAATTTTTAAAATTCTGAATGAAGCTTGCTATATAAAAAAAAAAAAAAATACTGCACATATTTAGAAACCTAAATAATGGTATTAGGCGTTCGAATTAAAATTAACAAAAAAAATATTTTAATATAAAATTTGTTTTGGCATCCCAAATAATCATCATTCACTTATTAAATACTTGCAAAACCCTGAAATGTGTAAAAATTCACACTTCACATAAATTTTTTTTTAATTCATTTTCGTGTATAACACATTGCTCTAATTCTCTTCGTTTTGTAGAGAATTTTAAAAGAAAATATTTTGTTAACATGCTCTAGTCGCAATGTATCAACAGACTGTAGCAGCGTTGTGTCATTGGCACGTTCTCTCTTAAATTAATATTATAGCTGTCAAAAAAATATTTAAAACTAATTGAAGGCAGGAATATAAGTACTCTTGTCTGCGATCTTAATGTAGACGACCGTCTGGGATGATGCACTTCATGCAGGGAGATCTATTTTTATGAAGTATTTTAAGAAGCCTAGTCAGAAGTTGAGGTTACTAGTTTCATAGTACAGAATACTAATGACTGCTGCCAATACCATTGAACTTTATAAATATAAATTACTCTGCTCACTGTGTTTTTACTTTCATATTTTTTCATAAATTTTATGTTTTTACATAAGGAAATGGAGGGTACATTTCCGTACATTTATTTATAATAAATTTTAAAAGTTTTTTTTTTTTGCATATTTTTGGTGAAAATACCGCATTTTTTTTTTATTTTTTAAAAATAAAAATTTGCTTATCCACCCATTAAAAAGTTTCCGTTGATACCCCACCCAAAATTTTTAAAAAATATTATTTTTTTCATTAAGTATTTATTTGTTTTTATATTTTTCCCGCCATTTGTCTTTTTAAACTCTCTATAGCAGAGTTTCCCAAACTTTTTTTTTGTGGAACCCTTAGGCAATTTTTTACGGATCATGGAACCCTTGCCATGCCTAAAGCTGTTATAAATTAGATTAGTGGTAGTATTCTAGACAGAGATATTAGCGTTTACATCGGTGTTGACATCTGAGTGAATTTCGCGTACATAGCGTTTCCAATACAAATTCCGTGACCTTGAACGATAACACCGATGCTAACATGAACTTCAGTGTTTTAACAATAATTATTTAGTGTTTTAACAAATAGTAAATAACAATGCATTTGGCAAGAAAATTGGACTGAATTTGACAGATTTATTAGAAATGTACGCGTAACGCCTTACATTAATAGTTTAATGCGTTTATATGAAAATATTGCAGCTAATCTTATTTTAATATTATATCATAACTTGTCTCGCGGAACCCCAAAATTATTTCGTGAAACCCCAGGGTTCCACGGAACCTACTTTGGGAAACACTGCTCTATAGCAACGGTTCCCAACCTGGGGTACGCGGAGGACCGTTTGGGGGTACACGAAAATAATATAGATAATGGCGAAAACCGTGACAAAGTAATAAATTATTTATGACCTTTTACGAATACAGAGCATTCTCGTCTTATGCGTACATTAAGAATAAATATCGCAATAAGCTTCACGTAGCTCCTGCTTTCAGGTTATATCTGTCTCCATTTGAACCTGATTTTAAAAACTCAGATCCATGAAACAAGCTCAAGGATCGCACTAAAATTATTAAGAACCACGATGGAAGACTCTCATATCAAGATAAATAATTGCTATTTGATATTTGTCGAAATTATTCTACTTTTAACATGAGTAAATGTGGGTAAAAATTATTTTAATGCTGTTTTTATTTGTGTAGATCTTCGTTAATAGAAAAAAAATAATAATAATAATGAAAACATATAAAGGTCATTATCTAATATAACCAATCCTAAAAAAATAAAATAAAAAAACAAGAGATGGGTGCGGGTATTTAAGATAGGGGTATTCATAAATAATATGTCTAATCAACGGGTACGTGAGCGAAAAATGTTGGGAACCGCTGCTCTATAGTTTTCCTATTGTTGGTTAAAGAGTTGTACAAACTTGCCAAATTTCTAGATCCAGATGCTTGGCTACAATTTCTACTGTACAGATAAATAGATGCATGAGTGACGTTATAAGGGTTTTTTGATCATACCGACAAAACCCTAAAAGGTACAGAAGGTTTCATTTATAACTTTTTTAAATATAAAAAGGTTCTATTTTTTTATATCGTTTTTTAAAAATTGTTTTCTAATTTAATATTCTTGTTTCTAGAGTAAAATACTTCATCTTTTCTAATATAACCTCTTTCGTATCGCTCATAATAAAAATCTAGAAATGCTTTAACATTTCCCAAAAACATCCTTGCATGTAATTTACCTATGAAATCCTCAAATGTGTAGAAATAAACACTTCACATAATTTTTTTTTGAACTTAATTTGTTCGTAATTTGCTTTGCATGTACAGTTTATACACTTCCCGCGTCCTACTATTCCCTAATACTTCTGGGTTATAAAGGGAAAAAACGTAAGGCTATACCGGAAAGCGCCTATATAAGGTGTTTCGAAAACTGGAAAAAACGCTGGAAAATGTGTGTTGCATCAAATAGGGCCTACTTTGAAGGCGACAAATTAAATTTCGATGATTAAATGAAAATTGTGTGCTTTATTTAACAATTCCCGCTACTTTCTTGACAGAATGTATATCATTTTTGAGCTGTTTTGGGAAAAGTATTAGGATTAAAAATAAGATAAACAATAATAAGTTTAACTACCTTAATTTACTACAGAAATGTTTATTATTATACAGAAACGATTTTTATTAGAAATTCAAAGAAACAAAGCCTCCAAAAGACTATTTTTAAATATAATTCTCCTCTAAAATTTAAATATGATTATTATTATATTTTATTTTTTTTTGTTACGTATATTAGTATCATATGATACAAGGTGTCTCAAAAGAAATTTTATATTTAGTGGATCGATTAAAAAAAAGTAAGCCGTATATAGAAAAAAATTTATAAAATGTTTTTTAATATTTTGTGTTGCCCTTCTTTGCTTTTATTACTGCCGCAATTCTTCGAGGCATGCTCTCAATACATGCCCTAATACAAGGTGTCTCAAAAGAAATTTTATATTTAGTGGATCGATTAAAAAAAAAGTAAGCCGTATATAGAAAAAATGTTTATTAATTATTAAAATACACTTTTTGGGGATTTATTTCTTAAAAATAATATCGTCTAAATGTAGACCCTCGCGTTCTCGGCACTCATTTAATCGAACAGTAAAATTACTTATGACGTCTCGGCAGGTGGACTCAGGGATGGCTGCCATTTCGTGACGGATATTTTCTTTCAAATGCGCCAGTGAAGTCGGTTTATTGGCGTAAACTTTAAATTTAAGATAACCCCATAGGAAAAAGTCCATAGGGGTTAAATCTGGACTGCGTGGAGGCCAATTTATGTCACCTCTCCGGGAGATCAATTTGCCTGAGAATTAAGCCTCTGACTGGCATCTTGGGGCTTTAATTCTTGCACCAATTGAATTTTGTAGGGGTGCAGCTTTAGGTCTTTGTGCATAATGCGATGTAATGATGATCTATGCACATTTAAAGCACTTGCGCGCTTCCGAATTGAAAGGTTCGGGTCGTCACGAACAGACTGATTAACATTCTCCACGTTTTCTACCGTTCTTGATGACCTAGGTCGCCCGGATTTTGATTTATCCAGCGTTGTACCAGTCTCTTCAAACTTTTTAATCCAATGTCGAATGAGAGGAATGCTTGGCGCATCATTTAAGTGGCGAAAACCTCGAATACTGCAGAATTTTCTACGCGCTACAGTCGTTTTTGTAAAACTATCGCACGCTTAACGCGCGGTCTGCTCCCGAGAAAAGCTCCATAGCGACTAAATTCCCAAGAGCCAGGCTACCGATTGACATAACCCCCGCGCCCCTCGGATACGTTGCGTTCACGCAGTAAGCTAAATAAATATAAAATTTCTTTTGAGACACCTTGTATTTGTTAAGAATATACCGTCTATAATTTATTTCAATTTATATTTATATAAAATACGTCAATAATTTTTGAAAATGAAAAAAAAATTGAATTTCTAATAAAAATCGTTGTACACATTGTTTGTATTTCTGTAATAAATTTTTATAAACTTATTATACTCTATCTCTGAAAGACTGATAGTAATAATTAATTTTGTCAGGCAGTTACCAGTGGCGTGCACATTTTAAACACGTTTAAATTGGTTTTGTGTATTTCTATATTACTATTTATCATTTTATTAAACACACGCCTGTGACCATATTTATCGTATCATTAAACACACCCCTGTGACCATATTTTTCCTCAAAATTTTAGGGTCAAATTTTTATGGCCTATTGTGTTTAACCCTAGTTCGTATTCCCATATAATATGTGCGGCACACTCTTTTGTTTTTAACAATATTTCGTTTCGAACTATTCATATTTTGTCGTTTTTGTTTTACCGCTTCTATGTGATAATACAATAACTTTTTACTAATAATTAATTATATTACTATCATTCTTTCGGAGATAGAGTATAGGTATTGTTTATCCTATTTTCAACCCAAAACAGCTTAAAATCTATTTCAATTAACCTTTATATGGGAAAAGTCTTGTTTATTTTGTAAACTATGATTTTAAAACATTTTTTTTAAATAAAGATTTAACAGAACAGGTCCGTATCCGTATCCGCGGATATTTTACAAAATAATCCGTATTCGTATCAATTATCCGTACCGTTCAGTCGTTAGAATGCAGTACAGGGCAAATGGAGTAGTTCTTTTTCATATTCACTAATGGGTTCTCCCAATATCGCTATCCTTTCCTCTCTTGACGACGTTGCCGGTTGTAAAACGCGCTGATCTACGAAGATACGGTATTCTACAAATGATTATTCATTTAGTTCTCTTTTTTTAGTCATCAAGTCTTATAATATTCTCCATAATATTTTGGGTTCATTGACATATTTGATACGTATGTAACATTTGGCAACACAATACCCACTTCCCATAAGAGCAATATTGCATTCGAACGTTTGAAGGGACTATATGACGTCCCTAGTACAGACAGGACGCATGAGTGGCGGTATAAAGGTTTTTTGATTATACTTACGAAATCCCAAAATTCTGCTTAAGGTTACTCTAATTAAATTTTACACAGTAACAAAACATTCTTGCCTGTGTACTATGTCTACAAAACTGGAAGCTTTTAGCATCTCCTAATTATGTTTTTTTTTTGCTTCGAAACTTGTAACTGTTCATCACTTCATTTTCAAAGTTATTTCTCCGTTTTCATTTTCTATTCCGTAAAATCTATCCCGATGACAGTTTAGTCCATCTTCACACCCTAAATATTACCGTGCAAATTTTAAGCAATACCCGGTATCAAAAATATACCTGCTACTCTTCACCCCAGATATCGCACGAGGGGGAATAGAACACATGGAGCTCTGTGATCTACACACGAGACTGCATCATTTATACACAGTACGTAGTGGAGGGAAGAACTCGAACAGTTGTCGCGGCTCAGTAAAGTGATACGAAGAAACTGTACCATAAGAAATCGTGACATTTTAATTTCTTGATAAAAAGAAGCCCTTTTATTTTGTGACCAGTAAAAAATATCTCCATGTGTTCTTCTTAGTGTGTCAAAGAAGTGATTAAATATATTCTTGATAAACTGTGGAAACTGTAAACGCTGTTGTTAAATTGTTGTTATTTGTGTTGTGTTTTCCAAATATCAGTCAACTGAGTGTATAAAGTTTTAAAAATTGCGTAGTGCTGGTGTAGTTAATATTTTCAGAAAATTATTTTTAATGGTGAGTTACTTAATCCTTAATTTCTCTACTTTCATGCAGGCTTGTGCGTGTTTGACTTTACCTCAAATTAATCTCGTTCGCGTTTTTTTAATTATTTTGATATTGTTTCATGCTGTCTTGTTCTGCGTGATTTCATCTTATCCACGTAACACCCTTCTCCCATTGGGTGTTTTATCTGTCTTTGCCATGTTTTTCTTGGTTTTCCAACTTTATATTTTGATAGAAATTTTGCTTGGTAAATTTTTCGAGCTATTATATCTTTTACCATTCGTAGCACATGTTCAAGCCATTGAAGCAGCCCTTTCTGTATTGTTGTTCCTACAAGAGATGGCACATCCGAGGATATCCGCAAGAAAAACCATATCCGAATACGTATCTTCTGTTTTTTTTTTTTTTGCGGATATCATACGGATATTTTTATTATTAATAATATATTATGAATAAAAATGTTCTGTTAATCTTTAATTATAAAATGTGTTTTAAAAGTTTACAAAATAAATACGACTTTTTTTATATTAAAGTTAATTTAAATCATTTTAAAGCTATTTTGGGACAAGTTTTAAGGTTAAAAATAAGATAAACAATAACATGTTTACAGAATTGTATTAGAAAAATACAAAATAGATTTGCAAAAATGCAAAAGAGAAATTCAAGGACACAAAGCCTCAAATTTATTGTTTTTTAAATATAATCTCCCTTTACTAAAATTTAAATATGATTATTTTTTTGTACAAAGTAAATATCAAAACAAAGAATTTAGCGTTTTACTCTTAGGTTGACGGGTTCGATTCCCAGTGAGGCAATATTTTGATATTTACTTTCTACATCAACAGTTTTTAAACTTTTTCAGTTCTAAAGCATTTACCGGGGATCCGCCAAACAATTTTGACATTAACTTTACATCTTCCAACTTTTCGCTTTTATTCAAATAACTCATTTAATAAAAATCCTACACGGTCAAGACTTTTTGTATTTGTTGTTACCTAACTAGTTATTGACATAACTAAACAATAATTAGTAAAAATTTTATTATTTTTATTCAACTGCAAATTATTTACAGAAACATATTATAATAAAATCTATTTTGACCAATATTTGACCAAGAAATCTTTGTATAAGTTTAACTTATTATAATTTGTAACTTTTTTAATTCTTTTTACTACTATTTTTATTCATTTTATGTTTTTTATTTTATAAGCTAATAAAAATGCTCATCTCTATTAAGGTGTAAGACCATTTAATAAAACAACCAGCGATACATTTTTACCAATATTTATTATAACGTAGTGCCTATGAGATTATTGAGCCAAAAATTCTCAAGAACGACGTAAAATGCCTAGGGTTGGGATGGGGTCCGCAAAATAAATGTTGTTCAAGAGGGGGTCCTCGGACTACATAAGTTTAAGAACCCCTATTCTACATCATATATATATTATCAAATTTGGGTTTCAGATACTTTGAATGGTCTTTATATTTATATTATTTGTTTTGTGATGAATTTTTTTGCCATATAAGATTTGTTAAGAATATACCGTCTATAATTTATTTTAATTTATCAATATTAATAAAATTGGAGGCTCTAACTGTTTTTTTTTCTTTCTATTTTTTCTACCCCATCTTTGGTTTCTACACGTTTCAGATGATTATAAGACAATCAGATCAATTCTGTAAAAATTTACTGTGTAGTAACGTTACTACAAGATAAAATATTATAAAAAGTATAGACTTTCATTCATGATAGTAACTGACCTTGCTCATAGGGACAAATTTTGTTACAATGATCATAGTAACTGAGTTACAGAATTGGTCTGTATATCCGCAAAAAAAAACACAATTTTTGCAGGCTCGGTCAATCTGTCCGATCTTCACGGAAAAACGGCTGGACTTATTTTCACGTAATTTTATATGATGATAGAGTAGAACCAAGATATCAACATAGGCTATAAGGCATTTCAAAATTTTTATTCTAGGGTGATGTTTCGGGGTTAACACTGTTTATTAAATAACTTAAAATATCTCCCTTATTATTGACTACATGAATATTTGAGGAGTTTAGGGGTAGGGCGACACCCTAAAACTAAAATCTACATATATCTCCCTTATAATAGACTTAACAGCAAAATTATATAAGACAAAAATAGTTTATAATAAGAAAACAAAACAAAAATATTTTTAAGAATATTTTCATTTAGATAAATATTTGGGAAGTTACAGGAGAACCTCCTAAAGCTGAACTTTTGAAATATCTCCCCTAATATTGATGTAACAGCAAAAATGTATATGACAAAAATTGTTTATAATTTGATTCAATTTGATGAATATTGGGGAGACACCCTAAAACTAAAATTGAAAACTCTCATATAGAACTTGAAATATCTCTCTATTATTTACTTTACATCAAAATGTTTACGAGGAAAAAATTTTTTTCTTCTCTTCAATGCAGTTTTTAATTGGAGTAAGAGTAATTGGATTAAGAGATATATTTGGGGAGCTACGGGAAGAGCTACAAATAAACGAAGTATCTCATTTATTATTTACTTAACATAGAAAATACATACAAAAGAGATTTACAATAAAGAAACGATTATTTTTTGTTCCACACCCTGTAGCCCAGATGGTTTAAACTAAAAATCTGAAAAAATTCTATTTAATGTACATTGGTGTGAACCGAAATAGTACAACAGGAATTTTTTATCAGATTATGTTTTTTGGCTAATAATGTACACAAATTATAGCTTTGTAACACGCTACACTGGAAGGTATAGCCTAGTGTAGTGGTTATGATGCTGGCTTCTCACCCAACTAACTCGATCGAAAGGGGGATTTAACCCTGCAAGAAGAGACAATATTATTTTTGTTTTTTTTTTTAATGGTTTAAATTATTTTTTCAAAATTCTAGTTATATTTTGGCGAATGTTGCATTTAATTTTTAAAAGCGTAAATCTAATAACCAGTGGAAATTGTTTAAATTATAATTTAATTTTGTTTCAATGTACACGAAATCAGAGAGGCGGAGCTTATAACAACCAATGGAAGCCATAGGCGCAATTTTTTAAATTCTTAATGAACCTGGCAACATAAAAAAAAAAATACTGCACATATTTAGAAACCTAAATAATGGTATTAGGCGTTCGTATTAAAATTAACAAAAAAAAATATATTAATATAAAATTTGTTTTGGAATCCCAAATAATCATCATTCACTTACTAAATACCTGCAAAACCCTGACATGTGTGAAAATTCACACTTCACATCAATTTTTTAAAATGTTTTCAATTTGTTATCATCCTTGATAAAAATTGAATCAAAGAGTCGGAAGATGATAATTTTTCCGACTCTCCATCCCTGTTTGTTTCTGGTTTCTTCCTACTATTACCATAATGATGAGCTTTATAGTAAAAGTTTTGGCATCCATCAATTCAATCTCCTTATTAAATATTTATAGAATGTTATATGCATCAATTAAATTAACTTAATCTGTTATAGTATCTGTAGTCAGTCTATGTTTATTTTATTTGGTAGCAACTAATTATTGAGTGTCTAGACTGTGACTGTGACCTACAGAACAGATGACAGAATGAAATAACTGACATAATATTACCCGTCTAAAGATACAGTTTTTACTTATTACTGTATTACTTGTACAATTTAGAGAATGTAGATTAAATATTACAATAATTAAAAACTAAGAATGACATATTCATATAACTAGAAAAATAAAATTAATTAAGCTCAACTATTTGGTACATTCTTTAAATTAAAATTTTAGTTATTTTCAACTCAGATCTAGGATAGTGTTTCTGTATAAAATCAGTTCTTGGTGCATTATGGTGGTGTTATGTTCATCATATGGATCATTCTTTTCAAATTAGTCCTTTATTTGGATGATACTTTTGCCGAGGTTACTTTAGGAACAGTTATTCTTTGTTGCAGAGTATAGCACAAAAAGATGCGTATTTAGCAAAATTAACAGTATAAGATTAATAAATAAATAAAACACTCGGTAAGTTTCACAATTATAAGTTTAATGTTACTCTATACGTATTTCGGCAGTGACGCCATCTACATGAGTTCAAATTACAAACTAAACTTATTTTTTAACAGATACATTCAGTGGGAACAAATATTAATGGTAGGGAATAAAAGTGTAAACCATAAAAAATAACAGAAAGTGAGGTTATACATCTTAATTTCTAAATAATTTACACTAATATAACTGATAAATCAGACATGTCTGAACGTAACTGTGTTTTAAAAATATTAAAAATTTAAAAAATATTTAAAAATCAGATTAGAGCTTAATTTGGAGGTCTAAACGGGCCTTATTCTATAGAAAACCTTCTTTATTTCTATAAAAGTCGAGAACTTTCGGTTAGCTCAATGTTCAAGGGTCGCCGTCCGTTTCAAGGCCACGGACTTATTCGAATCAATATCTAGTGTTTAATGTATCCGGTAAGTCAATCATAAAAATATTTATTATAAATGTAAAAACCATACAAGATATAAATTTATGTAGTCTACACCAATTACCGCTAAATACGTAGTAGTCGAAGCGTCTCTAAATATACAGCATGAAAAAAAAAATGTTTTTGGTTTTTATATATACATTCCCAAAGAAAGAAAAATTAATTTAATGAGATACTTGATACTGTTGTACTTAGAGAATGATACCAAGGTGTGATTGTTATATTTGAAAGTACATACACTGTTGGGAACCTCTTGTTCTTAATTAAGATAATTTCCATGTCCAACATGTAGAAAATATCCTCTTTTTTGCAATAAAACCTCAAGCCTAAAGTAATCAATTAACCTTTCAAGTGCATTGCTAGTAGCATCCCCTAACTTTCCACTAAGTTTCCAAACTAAGCCAGTAAGTGGTTGTGTGTACACCTCTCACGTCATTGGAAGGAGGTAGTCCTTTGTTGATCCTGCCGGTATTATCGCAGGATCAGCCCGGGGTTATCCTTTAACCGGTACGGAGCTGTTAGCGCAGGCACGGTCTAACGGCGGGCGGGCCCGACTCTACGTACAGGCATTAGTATGTGTGTTATGATAATGTTTGACATGTTTCATAGAGTTTATGTTACGGGAGAATGTTTGAAGATGCCAGGTAAAGTAAATATAAGATAAGCGTTTTATGCTTAATGAAATTAAGAGACAAAGACACGAGGATAAACTCGCGACTAACTGTAATTTATGTATGAAAAGAGAATTCTCTGTACGTACACGGAAAATGTTCCACAAGTATACGAATATGTATATCTACAATTAGAATTACATAATGGATTTTGTCTCTCAACTTAACAAGTATACATTCATGCAGGCGCGCATCCAGGATTGTGGGGGGGGGTCTGGAAGATAAATTGTTATATAGGGGCAAGGATAGACAGGTATCTACATTTTTGTCGGGCCGAAAACGTCTAAATATATATATTGTGTCCTAGATCTCCTCGCTGGAGCATAGGGCCTTTACAAACTCGCGCCATCGGGGTCTGTGAAGAGCAAGCCTTTTCACCTGGCACCAGGTAGTTCCGTGAGCATCAAGTTCTTTGTATATTGTTCTCCTCCATGTGGATACAGGTCGGCCTCTACGACGGTTTCCCTGAGGGTTCCACTCTAATGCCATTCTGGAGATGTCGTTTACTGCCTTCCGGAGGGTATGCCCAATCCAGTTCCACTTTCTTGCCTGAATTTCCAAGTGGATAGGTTTTTGTGCTGTCGATTCCCACTTCTTCAACTTCAGACTTCTTCTTTCAACAAGCCGAAAGCTTGTTGAGCTTTAAGTATTCTGTTGTTCACGTCCCTTGTAGTTCCTCCATCTCTCGTTATTGCACTACCGAGGTAGCAGAATTCTTCCACATCTTCTAAGACTTCGCCGTTAATGTAAAATCAGTTGACGTTATTGGTACCAATCCGCATTACTTTGGTTTTCCCTATATTTATGCATAAGCCAACTAAATTTGCCAAAGTACTTATACTTTCAAGTTTGGCTTGCATATCTTCATAATTATGTGAAAGAAGGCATATATCGTCCGCATAGCTCAAATCTTCCAAACGGTTTTGGAAGTCCCACTGTATGCCTCTGTGTTCTGTGAGGGCATTACGAAGAACCCAGTCCAAAACGGTATTAAATAGTAGAGGAGATAGTAGGCAGTCTTGCTTAACTCCGCTTTTGACGGTAATACTTTTACTTCTCATCCCATTATGCACAACTTGCGAACTTGCTTCACGGTATAGTTCTTTTATGAGGTTAATTATTTTAGTAGGGACCCCAACATAATCCAAGATATTCCAGAGTGCCTCTTGACTGACCCTGTCGAATGCTTGCTTAAAGTCTATGAAAACCAGATAGAGTGGTACCTGCCACTCTACTGATTGTTCAATAATTATGCGCAATGTATTAATGTGGTCAATACAGGATCGGCCAGGGCGAAAACCAGCTTGCTCACGACGCATACGTTTCTCTAGTTTATCTGCAATTCTGTTGAGTAAAATTTTATATAGAACTTTGGTTATAACATTAAGAAGTGTTATACCTCTCCAGTTACTGCACTCTTGTAAGTTGCCCTTTTTAGGTAGTTTAATAATTAACCCCTCTTTCCAGTTCTTTGGCATGGATTCGTTATTCCATACCAGTGCTATCATGGGATGTATTTTAGAAGCAAACAGTGAGCTATCGGTTTTAAATAGTTCGGCTGGGATGTTATCAGCGCCAGGAGATTTATTGTTCTTAAGCTGATCAATTGCTTCTTGTATTTCTGCTTGTCTGGGAGTTTCTGTGTTCATACGCAAGGTTCTATTTGGCGATCCTGGTAGAGTAACAGAGGGTATACTGTTGCCTAAAAGGTCTAAAACTGGTCTAAAAAAAGGTTACCCTCTTCCAAAATACAAGTAATGACCAAGACAAAGGTCCTCTTTGAAAATGCAAATGGTGACCTAAATAAAGGTCCTCGCTTCCAAAATGCAAATGGTGACCTAAAAAATAAAAACAAATAAACGTCCTGACCTACAAATTATAAGTGATGACCTAAAGAAAAGGTCCTTGCTTCCAAAATGTCAATGATGACCTAAAAGAACGGTTCTCGCTTCTAAAACATCATCATCATCATCATCATTTATCAGTCATTGACGTCCACTGCTGAACATAGGTCTCCCCTTTGCATCTCCACTACTCTCGGCCCTGTGCCACCTGCAGCCAATTACCGACCAGTCTCTTAATGTCATCCGTCCAACGGGTAGGAGGTCTGCCTCGGTTTCTTATACTGTCTCTAGGCCGCCATTCCAGTATTCTCCTGGTCCATCTATCATTATTTACTCTGGCAACATGGCCTGCCTACTGCCACTTCAGACGTGAAATTCTTCCAATTATAGCACAGACTTTTGTTTGCTGTCTGATCCACAAATTTGTTTTTCGATCTAAAAATGTACTCTCTCAATCGATCTTTGAGCTCGTAATTTTTCTGCAGATTTTCGCGTGAGTGTGAGAGTCTCAGCACCATAGGTGAAGACTAGTAAGACACATTGATCAAATACCTTTCTCTTAAGGCAGATGGGGAAATTACCTTTTAAAATGTGCCTTAGATTTCCAAAAGCTGCCCATTCCAAACAATTCTTCTGTTTATCTCTATAGTTTGGTTGTCCCGGCCGATAGTGATTTCGTGTCCCAGGTATTTTTAGTGAGAAGCTATATCAATGGGTCTACCCGCGATTGACAAATTACCACTCAGCACTAAATTTGTCATTACTCTGGTCTTTTTTATATTGATTTGGAGTCATATATCCTCGGCTTCACTATTTAATTCTTCCATCATTTGGTCCATTTCTCCTAAGTCGTCAGTAATTAAAAGATTATCATCGGCGAAACGTAAATGGTTTAGACCAGCGTTTCCCAAGCGGTGGTTCGCGAACCCCTGGCGGTTCGCGGGGTGTACAATTGGGGTTCGCGAAAATAATATTGTAATGGCGGAATTTTAAATCGCCAAAGAAAATTAAACGCATAAAAACAAATTAAAAATGAATATCCTGTTCTGTCAAAAAAAGCCATTGAAGTTCTATTACCCTTTTGCACAACATATACTTATCTGAAAGATAAATACAGAAACAGGTTAAATGCAGAACCTGATCTAAGACTGAAATTGTCGGATATTGAGCCAAACTTTGAATTGCTTTGTTCCATCAAACAGCCACAAATATCCCATTTAACTAAGAGTTTTTTCAAATTTAACGTATGCTTAACTAAGAACCAGTTGGTTTGTTGAATTGATTTTGTATTCATTTTTTATAGCTATCATGTTAGTCTTATTAATGTTTGTACATGGAAAATATGGAAAATAAATGTTCTACCAAATTTTATTGTTTTTTTTTTCTGTCATTAAGGACTACATAGGGCAGTGCATCGCAACCGGTGTGCCGTGAAATTCTAGGAGTGTGCTGCGAAATTTTACAATTTTCCATTTAAACCTATATTCAATAACTCATAGCTGTGCCGCAAAAAAATGTTTACACGTCAAAAGTGTGAGAAACACTGACACAGGGGGTTCGCCAAATTCGTTCGGAGTTTATAAGGGGTTCGCGAGGAGAAAAAGGTTGGGAAACAATTTTCTCAACGATCTCCATTAATGTTTAAGCCTCGATCTGTCCAATTATATTTTTTAAAAACGCTCTCCAGTGCAGAATTGAATACTTAAGGAAATATAGGATCTCCCTGGCGTACACCATGCTTGATTTTAAAACAATCTGTTTTCTTGTGGACCTTCGCAACAGCGTCTGCCTTTTTGTACACATGATTAATTACACGAGAATATCTGTAGTCTATTCGATCATAAGAGTAAAAACTCAAGTGTGTTCCTTAAAATCACTGAAAACATGTGTTTTTCAGTTCTGGTGGGAGGGGGGGTGTACTTAAGCCCATGAGCCCTCCCTGGGTGCGCGCCTGTATTCATGTACTGTTTTTACATCAGTGGTGGGTAAAGTGCGACTCTTGAAACATTTTCTTGCGGCCTCCATAAGTACAGTAATTACTCGATTAGCACGGTTTCTTATTGTACTAATATTTCGAAATGTACGATAAAAATTTCGAATAGTGTGATTTTGTCGATAGTTTAAAAGTTTCTTGTAAAATGAAATGTATTTAATGGACAAATTCTATTTTTCTCCACTGGCAAGCAAAAAATCAACTCAACTTCTGTTTCTGCTATTATTCAAATCTAAATCTATTATTATTGGAAATTTGGATGCCATCGGAAAGCTAAGGTCTGTCTGTCTGTCGGTCTGTGTACACGTGCAGAACAAATTTGGCTAAAAGGACTTTTATGAAACTTCATATTTAAGCTTTTGACATCAGTGGCACGAGTTGATCAACTTTTGGTAAAAATCAGTTAACTAGAAATGAGACTTTATTCGTGTCGGTTTTAAGATTTTTGCGAATATTTCACAACAGAGAAATATTTCGAAAAAATTTATTTAACAAAAGTTGCTGCAAAATCAATAAGTAACAACTTTTATTTGAGACATTTTTTGATAAAGCAGCATTAACTAAACAAGTACTTTGTGATGACGATCGGTCCTGTGGTAGCCACACCTGATTTTTTGGAATATTAAGATTAGAAGGGAAGATAATGAAAAGAATTAGGAAATGTAAGGGTCACGAAAACAGAAGAACTATGTAATAGTAGAAAATATGCGTAAAAGTGCGGGCCCTTTATCACATTCCGTTGATCCAAATTGTCCCCAGCGGAAAAAACTGCCCAGCATGACTTTAAAAAAGAGACCAGTTAAAATTTCAAATCATCGGGTCGCAATTTCGGGCCGTCAGCCCGATATAAAAATTTTTAGGTACAATATAGCCTTACGTTTCAGTCCCGAATTTATCTGTCTCAATCTGAATTAATCTGGAACGAATAGACAGATCACAGAAATTGATTTTTTGCACATATCGTTTTATAACCATCTAAAACGAGTAGAAACAAAATCAGAACGAAAAAATAAAAAATAATAAAACAAATGATGGGACTAAACGCAAAATCAGCTTTGTCAGCTTTTAAAAAAAATTAGTTATAATATTAGTTATATGCTCTCTATGGTGGACAGAAAAAGGTAGCAAAAAGTTTGAGTGCTAAATCCTTTTAGTAGATTATATATAATAAAGTCTGTTCCAAACGGTTAGGCGGAACTAGATTTTGCAATCTAGTTACTTTCATCTTTTAAATCATGCCTTTCAGCCGTTTTGTTTAAGCTTTGTAAATCATACTTACAGTAAACATTTTTTGGTTAAGGTTAATATCATTTTAAAATGTCATTTTCTTTATATTTTGTTTTTTTCGTGTCATTCTTAATACAAATTTCCCATTTATTTATTTTTTTGTCATTAAATATGTAAAAAAAAATAATTTAATTTTGACACACGGCATTCGTTTCCATGGTTTCATTGTTGGAATTTTAAATTTTGACATTCCAACGTGAAATATGAAATAACCCAAGCAAGGTCTCTTCTCGTGACAACCTAAAAGAACGAAATTTACATTTAGTTCCGCCTAACCGTTTGGAACAGACTGTAGTATTAAACATTACAAAATAAAATAAAAAAATAAAATAACGTACTTTGACATTTAATAATTTTACAATATTTTTTATCTCATTTATTTGTTTTTCTTCCAGTGTTTCTTTCTTTCTTCCTATTCTCATCTCGGTTTCCCTCTCCAATCTCCTTCCTTCTTTTTTCCAGTTCTCTCGCCCATCTTTCTCCCTTGCCTTCCTCACTCATCAGTTCCTTTATCTCTTCCTCCCAGACTGCTATCTTCTTGCACCTCTTAGCTAAATGCTCCAAGGTTTCCTCTTCTTACTTGCACATTCTGCAGAGCCTGTCCTCTGGCTCTGCCCACTACCTATTGTTCCTCTCTTCGTTGTCGCATCCTACCCTCGCTATCCTCCTGACTCTACCCCCTGATCTTCCTCTTTTCCCCTTCAAGTATTTCGGTATTCTGACCACTCTTAGAAGATTATAAAATCGCTATCCAAAACATGGTTGTGAATGAAAAATCCTCTATGTGTGCAAACATTGGTTTTCAAAATTGTTGCAAAACCGTATTAAGTACAAACTTAAAGGCATTTTCGCCGACCGGCGTAGCGTAGTGGTAACACATGTGCTCTGCGTTGCGAAGGTCTCGGGTTCGAATCCCGTTCAGGCATGGAAATTTTCTCAAATAAAAAATTGTCCTGGCTAATTGCCACAACAGCAAAGGCCATAAAATTAAAAAAAAAAAAGCATTTTTAGGGTTTTGTAGGTATGACCAAAAAACCCTTATACCGTCATTTTGTCGTCTGTCTGTCTGTTCGGTAAAAATTGTAGCCAAACGGCTAAACCTAGAGAGTTGAAATTTGGCATGCTTATACAACTCTTTGACCCGCACATAGGAAAAATACTAAAACATGTTAAAAACATACCCCCCTAAAAATATAAACAAATATGTGCTCATCGAAAACAAAAATTATTTTTTTTAATTTTGAGTAGAGTATCAAATGAAAGCCCTTAGTACGTGGATTAACGATCAAATTTTTATTTTTGCAAAATAAATTATTTCGATGCGATTTTTGCTAAAATTGTGCAAAAAAATTTTTGTCCCACACCCTGTAGCCCAGATGGTTTAAACTAAAAATCTGAAAAAATTCTAAGTAATGTATATTGGTGTGAACCGAAATAGTACAACAGGAATTTTTGATCAGATTATGTTTTCGGAAAATAACGCATTTTTTGTGGTTTTTGGTTCACAAAGTACAAAAGTTATACCAATGTAAGACACTCACATGCAAGGCGTGCGATAGCGTAATGGGTTAGAGCACTGATGTCGTAAGCTAAAATGCGCTGGAAACGAAGAGTTTCGAGTTCGAGTACGGAGTGAATTATATTTTTTCTGTTTTTTTTTTTGTTGCATTTTTATTATGTTGAAATTATTTTGTCAAAATTCTAGTTATATTTTGACAAATGTTGTATTTAATTTTTAAGAGCGTAAATTTAATAACCAATCTTATTATATGATTAACAGACGATAAATTATTTTAAAAATATCGTTCATTTTGCCGTGATTACTACAAAGTAAAATTTGTCCTACACACTCAGCATACCGCCTTCACTTATTATATACCTGCGAAATCCTGAAATGTGTGAATATTCACACTTCACATCAATTTATTTTAAATGTATTACTGCCACCAAAATTTGATCTAATACCCTCTATTGGTAGATAACCATAATACTAAGACAATTAAAAAGAATTGTTTGTAAAAATATGTCTGCAGTATTCTATAACAGTCTTTCACGCAAAATGACAGAGTGGACAGAGCAGGTTTTGCATTTAGACCCCTCAAATATTGCGTCTGATTTAATTAATAGAGACGCGTTTTTGTATTAAATTATTTTTAATTAGATTTATATTTGGAATTTAAAATATTTTTAAAATTGTGTTAATCAATTTTTCCTTTTTGAGGTCTTTGTACACATTAAACCATTAAAGTGTTAAGTGCAACAACCTGTGAATTTATACAAAGTTGTGATAGCTAAAATTTACTATTTCGTAACAATTGTTCTTTATATTTACTTCTTAGATTATCAGATTGTGCAATATGAACTTAAAACATGCATACCACAACCACCGACTCATCTAAAAGTTCTGTATTGATCTTTTTTTTTAAAGTACAGCTTACGCTTACAAAATTTTATTAGTAAATTTAGTCGTTTAACCCATTAATGTATGAGATTGCATAGTAGTTATTTATGCAACAAGTGCATAATGCAGTACTTTTTTTCACGAATAGGAAAATTGATCGCACGAGCCGTAGACGAGTTTCTTTGCATGGTTTCATACAATATTTTTTTTACGACTGTCTGCAAATAGAAAGAAAAAAAATCAGCTGTGGCCACCACAGGACCGACCGCCATCATAAAGTTCTTATATAAAATAATGTATTTATTTAGCAGCAGAGTAGAAATAACTTGGCCTAATATTTTCTAACAGAGATATTATTTATCATGACCATGGAAACGTTACACATAAGTATGAAAAAATTGAGACAAAAATTTTACAAAAATTATTCGAAATTTTTCATTTTATCAAAAAACGTCTCAAATAAAAGTAATTAATTATTGCTTTTATAGCAACTTTTGTTCAATAAATTTTTTTGAAATATTTTTCTGTTGTGGAATATTCACAAAAATCTTAAAATCGACACGAGTAAACTCCCATTTTTGGTCAACCGATTTTTACCAAAAGTTGATCAACTCGTGCCATTGATAGCAGAAGCTTAAATATGAAGTTTCATAAAAATCCTTTCAGCCGAATTTGCTCTGCACGTGTACACAGACAGACGGACAGACAGACCGACAGACATCATGCTAAAAATAGTCGAAACGTTATGTAGGGACTTCAATTCGTGGAGATCCATCGAAATCTCGAAATGTCAAAATCGGTATGATCACAATACCTCCCTTATATATGTTGGCGGTCGGTAATAAACATTGGAATATATGACCAATGACCGAATGCGGGCAGTGTTAACAACGACCGGCCAATGACAGGTTAGGTTCAGTTAGTAAAAATCTAAGACAGCAGAAGCCGAAAGGCTCGAAGTAAGCTTAAAGGAGTTTGCATTCATATACCAAATTCCCTAATCGAGGATGGTTGATTATGTAGCGCAAATTTATTATTTTAAAAAGCAAAATAGAAAAAATACTATAAAGATCTCGTTGCGTAAGACTTTTTCTCACACTTGTCGAGGTTAGAAAACTCTTATTCTGATCTAGAAACGGGCGAGAAAATCAGGCCTTATGAAACTTGTGTTATATTGTACTATTACACTTAGTGACGAGATCATAAAAATAATAATACTCAAATCGTTTTGTAGTAAAAGCAGCCATCTTGTGTAGCTTCCACGATTGCAGATCGCCATGATTTTGGATGTAGTTGCGTGTACTTAGTTCCACTATTTTCTAGTGTGACGTGGCCTAGAAGTTAGTAAAGTTTGCGACTAGTGAATGCTTGTTAATACCTGATAACAAAAAATAATAATAAATAATAACTGAGACATACATGTATCCAGGGGCGGATAGGTAGTACTAAACCGGGCCAGGAAAATTGCGACATCGGCCCAAGAGTAAAATAGAAAATAACAGTAATACCTAATAATAACACATTTTTTGAATGAATGCAAATTTACTGCTCTTGCAAAGTAAATCTCTATTTTTGTTTTTAATTTCTACCTCTTCTTCCTCACTTTGTACTATTTCTTAATTTTGCTCTTCATCTTGTGCATCGTTCTGGTGTACTGTTTCGTCGACATAGTGTGAAGAAAAATTTAGAGATTTTTTAAAATCTTCTTAATTTGATGCAAATGTAATTGATCTTTGCTGACATTTTCTTTCAAATTTTTCAGTAGTTCAACCAGCTTTGTTAACCTATTTGAATGTATTCCATTTCTTACCTTGTCAAAATTTACCAGAGATAAAAGTGCAATGTCAACAAATAACATTACATTATTTCGAAATCTTTGTTCTTAACTGGAAACCAATATATCGACAATTACATTGTGAGTTTCAGTTTTAAATATCTTTTGCAAATTTTGAATAGAATTATCAACAACTTTCTTTAACCGTTTTTCAGTAAAATTAGTACTTATTTTTATGTTAATCTTTTCGTGTATGTTAAGTAAATTTGAAGACCATGTAATATATGTATGTGTAAGATGCTCACAAACCAAATGTCAATATTAAACTGAGTGAATTTAGTGAAAAGGAATATGTTATTTACAGTATTGAGCGATACCGAAACATTCAATAAAAGCGGCAAGCAGCATATCATTAGACACTTGCGGCATCTAAGGCCTTTATCGCAATAGCCTTTATCGCAATAGCCTTTATCGCAATATCCTTTATCAAACGGCTTTATCGCAATATTTCCACTTCACCACAAGCCGACATTATTATGTCGGCTCCCTAGTCATCATTTTTATATTACCTTAATATTTATGCTCATTGTTCATTACTAAATTTGCAAAAAATTGAACAATTGTTATTCAGTTATAAGACAGATATTAATAGATAATTTTTATCGCTTTAACCTCCACATTTTTTTGATGTTTTGTTAAGTTTTTATGATGGCCCAACCGGCCCATTTGGTGACCGGCTAACCGGGCATTTGCCCGGTAGCCCGCCGGTTGTATCCGCTTTTGCATATATCTGTTGCTTTCCGCTCTAGCGCAGAAAGTATTTTCCGATTGGTCAATGTAAATTAAATAATACTACACATTTAAGTTTATTTTTTTCTAATTAATTGTTATTTGACAATTATTTAAAGTATTAAAATTAATTCCTCCTTCGAACAAAGAGTTGGCTGTTACACAATATACTATTATACCATGTGTTCAAAAAGAAATTACATAAGGGTTGGCTATGGAAAAATAAAATAATGTGTACTGCAAGCTTTAACTGTCAATTAATTAACTGTCATCACTGTTGTTGTCATAAGTTTCTATTGAAAATTCAGTTAAGCTACAATTATAATGGTTTTTATAATAGAACACATTTTGTGTCTGCAAGAAAACGGTGGTCATTTTGAACAGCTTCTTTAGTTTTTTATGTTTATTTTTCTGTACCTGTGAAATCAAAAAATATTGTATATAATTTATAAATTTGTATTTATTGTATATAATGTATAAAAAATGTAATGTAAAAAAATATAAAAAAATAATTTCCCATTTTTATGATTACAAAGGCTGTGCCTAAACGTTAGACAATTGTTATATAAAGCTTGCAACTGACATTATTTTATTTTTCCTCAGCCAACCCTTATGTAATTTCTTTTTGAACTCATGGTATATATTATTACCTTTCTCTTGACTTTCGCGGCAAGAGTTGTAACACTATTTTCTTTCAACACGTCAGCCTCGCTGCTTACTTCATCTTCATACATTATTATTTAACAAACGTACAAATACCAATGTATTTTAAAATAATTATTTTGACATTCGTTTAATTGTTTATGAACAACGTAGAGTACGTTCAAGTTAACTTCATCACAGGCCGATATTACCGAGTCAGTTGCGCAGAAACCAAATTTCGTCCATTACGTTACTAATAGTTAGCTTAACACATTTCAGTGGCGTCACTTACTTTGATTTGTGTTTAACTACGCGTATTGTGCGATGTTGTTTGTTTATTTCCGTTATTATTATTTATTTCTCGTACGTTTCAAAGTATACGGCGTACTAAAATGAGTTAAAATGTATTTGAAATACATGATTTTGTGTGTTTGGTTTCCACAACAATTGTTTAAACCCCTAATGTACGTCAATGTGATCAGCTGTTTTCTCGCCCAGAATTGATGACGTAATTTATGATACCCTGTGATGAAGTTAAGATGAACGTACTCTAGCAACGACATGCCACCTATTATGTATATAAATTTAACATACATAATGATTACTATTTCTAATTTTTTGAATTTGTTAAAATAGGTGTTCGTAGAAAAAATAGTATGTGTGACACGCGCAGAAAGTACATTTGCCGATATCGAAAGATTGCCACTCTCGTTGCGCTCGCGCGGCGTATGTCTTACTATTTTTTATCTTACTATTTTAATTGTAAAAGTGTATTATATTGTGTTTTTAATTTCGTTTTATTTTTGTTTCAGGTTAGTACCAGATTTATTATAATAATTACGAAGTAACCATGTAAGTGTAGAGTGTAATTACTAATTACTAGAGTGCGGCAAAATATGCACTAAAAACCCTGGATTATATGCGGATATAATGCAGTGAAAACATAAAAAATATACACTAATAATCATTAATGGCCCGGTTACACGATGCCAGTAACTTGTGCAAGTACTGGCACAAGTACTTGTGCCAGTACTTGCACAAGTCGTTTTGTCGTTTACACGTATTCCAGTATCTTATTTAAGTAACCTTGCAAAAACCCGAAACACACTGCAAAATGTAGATGCTTGCAATTATTTTTTATGCGTAAAACCGTCTTTTTAACGCGCCAATTTTCGATGTTTAACCTAATTTTATGTATTTTATGCGTACGTCTTTTCAAACAAAAATGAATTGGTGCCAAAAACTACATTTATTAAAAAAAGGTGTGAAAAAGTTTGTTTTTTTAACCACGGAAATACATCAGCTGTTCACGGCGGCCATTTTTAAGTCACTTTTAAGTCATTTTTAAGGCACGGCTACTTGTGCCAGTAAATAGGAACGGCTTCTATTCACTTGACTTGCATGAGATACCTGTGCCAGTACTGGCACCAGTACTGCATGTACGTTTACACGATGCCACTGGCTGGTGCAAGTACTTACTGGTGCAAGTTACTTGCATCGTGTAACTGAGCCATAATGGTTAGTAGAAAAAAATAAACCTAAAAAATTAAATATGTAATGTAAATATTACATTTAGTTTTTATCATTTTATTAAATTCAAAATAAAATAAATTATGGACAATTTTTATATTTAAATTTTTTCTATATAACCAACGAGGAAGCAGGAATTCGCATATATCTGTTTTTAAATACCTATTCAACACCCTGTATATATAGTCAAAATCTATAAGTTCTATATAGTCAAATCTAGAAATATGATTTCCCTATTTCAAATTTAATACTCCTATCATATTTGTCTGTTTTTATTTTATTCTTTTCAACTGCTATTGAAATAAAATATTAAATAGTTTTTTTTATTATTTTGGTTCTAAAATATATCTATACATAATTTTAGAAGTATTAGAAGAGTTGTTAAGTCACTTATCGCTTAACACTGTAAAAGTGGTAACACCGCTATTCATATATATGTATTATTAAGGTTCATATTTCATGATAACCATTGTTACATACCAACAGCATTAAAATTCTTACCCTTACTCACAGTTATCACAGATATAAATAATCCTATAACAAATCCCTATATTGTTTTGAAATAATCTTGAATCAAATCCGTTGCTGATACAGCAGTGGAATAAAAAATAATATACCAGTGGTTGTCAAGTAGGGGTACAATTTTATTTCTTCATTATTTTAGAATTTAACTAACTTAACCTACCTAAGATTGATTTTCACTATAAATACAAAGCCCCCTGGAATTTCACTGTTGCACTGATACAGCAATGGAATAAAATATAATATACCAGTGGTTCTCAAGTAGGGATACAATTTTATTTCTTCACTAGCAGTATACCCGCTGCTTCGCTGCCGAAAAAAATAGTCGTAGCCCGCTTAGATCGGACCCATTTCGAAATCGGTTCAAGACTGGTAGCTGCGAATCGTTTATATTCAAATATATTTATTTGTTTTAATCTATCATTGTATTAATATGTGCTTCTTATACAAATAATTTAAGTACGAACTTCTTTGTAAACATTGGTAGTACAGACATTTATTATATACTCAGGAAAATGCCACATAAAATGCCCATTTGAGAATCACTCATCGCCAAAAGCAGCTCCGATCACGTGAAACATTTTATCTTGCACCTTACGAAATTATTTATTATAATTTTTATGATATTT
This sequence comes from Liopterus haemorrhoidalis, assembly GCA_963971575.1. NCBI lineage: Eukaryota > Metazoa > Arthropoda > Insecta > Coleoptera > Dytiscidae > Liopterus > Liopterus haemorrhoidalis. Next base: position 17,093,532 of record OZ020621.1, read on the forward strand.
ATTATAATTACTCCGTGATAATTCCTGATTTATAAATCGTACCTATATAGGTCGGAGCACTTTTTTTCGTTAGTAAATATTCTTGCCACCCAAGAAAGTTTTTTTCTGCGTATAGCTTTAGGGGGTTACAATAATGTTCAATAGCGAATTTAACGTTATAATTGTTGTCAAAAATGAAAATAAAAAAAATTGTGATATGTATTCTCGGGAACATTTTTGTAGCAATATTAAACCCTAAAATTCGTTAATATAAGGTGTCTCAAAAGAAATTTTATATTTAGTGGATCGATTAAAAAAAAAGTAAGCCGTATATAGAAAAAATGTTTATTAATTATTAAAATACACTTTTTGGGGATTATTTCTTAAAAATAATATCGTCTAAATGTAGACCCTCGCGTTCTCGGCACTCATTGAATCGAACAGTAAAATTACTTATGACGTCTCGGCAGGTGGACTCAGGGATGGCTGCCATTTCGTGACGGATACTTTCTTTCAAATGCGCCAGTGAAGTCGGTTTATTGGCGTAAACTTTAGATTTAAGATAACCCCATAGGAAAAAGTCCATAGGGGTTAAATCTGGACTGCGTGGCCAATTTATGTCACCTCTCCGGAAAATAAATTTGCCTGAGAAAATTTCACGAACACGTGGCAGAGACATATTGGACGTGTGTGAAGTTGCTCCGTCCTGTTGGAACCATGTTCTTTGGTTATAGCCAGGAAAGTTTTGCAGTTCAGGTACCAAGAAGTTGTCTAACATCTCCACATAACGCTCTGAATTCACTGTAACTGCACGCCCCCTTTCGTCTTCAAAAAAGTAAGGGCCGATAATTCCTCGCGCCGACATCGCAGCCCATACGGTCACTTTAGGCGAATGTAGGGGTTTCTGATGTTTGCGTTTCGGATTCGTTGCACTCCAGTAGCGGCAGTTCTGCTTATTTACGTGGCCATTAAGATGAAAATGAGCTTCATCCGAAAACAAAATGTTGGTAAACGTTGAAAATCGCTCAATCACCTGATTTACGAAATTAAGCCTCTGACTGGCATCTTGGGGCTTTAATTCTTGCACCAATTGAATTTTGTAGGGGTGCAGCTTTAGGTCTTTGTGCATAATGCGATGTAATGATGATTTATGCACATTTAAAGCACTTGCGCGCTTCCGAATTGAAAGGTTCGGGTCGTCACGAACAGACTGATTAACATTCTCCACGTTTTCTACCGTTCTTGATGACCTAGGTCGCCCGGATTTTGATTTATCCAGCGTTGTACCAGTCTCTTCAAACTTTTTAACCCAATGTCGAATGAGAGGAATGCTTGGCGCATCATTTAAGTGGCGAAAACCTCTAATACTGCAGAATTTTCTACGCGCTACAGTCGCCGAATCACCGTTTTTGTAAAACTCTCGCACGCATAACGCGCGGTCTGCTCCCGAGAAATGCTCCATAGCGACTGAATTCCCAAGAGCTAGGCTACCGATTGACATAACCCCCGCGCCCCTCGGATACGTTGCGTTCACGCAGTAAGCTAAATAAATATAAAATTTCTTTTGAGACACCTTGTATATATTTTGAATATGTGTTTTTATAATACGGAAAATTTTTCCGACTTTTTTCTAAATATTTCTTAATTGATCGGAGGCCTGGTGTCATACAGCGATGATATATCGGCTTAAAATCTTTCCAGACAAATTTGCAATACGCTATTGCAAATAGCACTAAAATCGGTTAAGCCGTTTTTGGGATTTAATACATGTACAGATTCTAAACATCCGAGACGTTTTATAACTAACCTTGAATCTAGATTTGCCGTTTATTGGTTGATCAGAGCAAAATGCGTTTTTGTACATGAGCATGGGTAACCTTTGGAAGCAAAAACAAAGTCGATATGTCATTATAGGTCTGATATATTGAGGAAAAATTTGTTTATTTATTTATTTATATTTTTCATATTATAACAACTTTTGTTATGCACATGTTTAATGTTAAGTCAATAATAAGAGAGAAATTTCAAGTTTATAAGTAGCGCTCCCTCTGTCCCCCTAAATATTCAAAAGCTACACTAAACAGAAAATAATCGTTCTTCAATCAAAACAAATTGTCTTTATAAATTGTTGATGTAAAGTAAATAATAAGCTAGATATTACCAGTATTTTAGTTTTAGTACCCACCCCCCTCCATCCTTCTCCAGCTTCTCAACCAATTGAATAATTTATAGGACAACATATTATATTTGTTTTTTTTTATTTTAAACAACTTTTCTCATGTGCGTTTTTGCTGGTAAGTCAATAGTAAATGAGATATTTCAAAAGTTTAGTTTTAGATTGTCCCTTCGTAACTCCCGTAATATCAATCCAATTGAAAAAAAAATCATTTGTTTTCTTTTTACAAGCAATTTTTCTACGTCTTAAGTCTACGTCTTAAATGATACAATTATTTTTTTTTCTGATTTTCGATTTGGCTCCTTATTTTGACTGCATTTCCTACCTATATACCAAATTTCAACTCGGTATACACAGATTATTTTATGGTTTAACTAACGTAACCTACCTAAGAATGATTATCACTCTATATACAATAGCCCCCTGGGTTTTCACTGTTGCACTGTTTCTATGTTTCAATTCACTTTAACATACAATTTATTTTTAGGTAGTTTACAAAAGAAAACAGCAAGGTTTTTAACAATGCTTTTGAGGTGAATCACTATTTAGGATTAACCCATGAAAATTATTCTCAGGGCTCTATTGTGCAGGATTACCAAAATTTTAATAGAATATATTTATTTTTATTTTTTTTCGTTTAGGCTTTGGCAAGATTATCAGTAATATATTTTTTTACATTTTCATGTTCTTTAGACAAAATTGTCAAATTTGACAATCTTATGGGACATACTGGCGAACGAAATTTTTATTAACTGAAGTTCTGAATAACTTCTTTTGCACAATGCAATGAACATACATGCTGTTAAGAAAAATCTCAGTCTTAGAGAGCCAAATTTGGCAGTCAGTCACAAATTCCTACTTAATAATGAATTAAATATTCTAATCCATTTAAGTGTTTCTTTAGTATTTATTTTGGCTTCTTTCAAATGTCTTCAAATTCTTCTCGAACTGTTCAATCGAACCCAATTCCCAGCGTCATCGCTGGTTAGTTAATAGACCGGGAGCTCATGACATTTTTGGTCTCCGATTTCATACAGCATGCCTTTTGGAGGAGATAATATTTACCCTGTGACAACAAAAAAGGGATGGTACTAAACCCCTGCACGCTTTCCGGTCATAGGGAAAATTGCATTTCCACTTGCACAAAATTTTTGTGTTTTTCTCTGACTTAATATTGCTTGACCTTATGTCAAAAGAAAGTTATAACAAATTTAAAGTCTTTTAATTATAGGCATGCTGTATGAAAACGCGGAAAATCATATTTTTTTATTACAAGATCACATAACCGTTTGAGCCCTTTGGGACCCTCCGAATCGCATGCTGTATGAAATCGGAGACCAAAAACTGTCATGAGCTCCCGGTCTATAACGAAACGAAACGTGTATGTGAGACCTTTTTTTCGAAGCTCGGTTCAATTCGTATTGGAACAAGGGTTTTTAGACTTTTAGGTTTACTAATGGGGTGAAAAATTTAAATGATATATCTAAAAAAAATTTTTTTTAAATAATTTTTTTATGTGATTTTCGTTAAAAATGTGTCAAAAAAATTTTTGCTTCAACCTATTTCTGTAAAAATCTGAAAATAATCTCAAAAACGTACATTGATGAGACCCGTAATAATTCAATAGGAATTTTTGATCAGATTAGTTTTTCGAAAAGTTTTAAATTTATTGCGTTAAGACGTATTAGTGGTCTTAAGACGTAGATAAAGCATCAAAAAGTAATTTTTTTAAATTCATTTTTTTTTTTTTTAACAGGATATTTGCCAAAAATTTTTATATTTGCCAACCCAGGAGGTGTTCATCTAAACATTTGAAAAAATTCTGAGTAGTGCACATCAATGTCAACCGGAATAGTAGAATTTTTGATCAGAAGGTATCACATTTTTTGCATTTTTGACAAAATTGCTTATTGTACTTATTAAAGACATACAAAACCTCTAAATGTGTAAAAATGCACACCTCACACGCACATTATATATATATATATATATATATATATATATATATATATATATATATATATATATATATTTAATAGTGTTTCTTTTTAAATCGTTAATAGGTGAAATAAATAAATTAATTCATGGGACGTTTCGCATTTATTGCAGTAAATGTATCTTCAGCCAGTGATATGCAGTCATAAACTGTTAATATGTCATGTATGTACCAATCCCAGGTAAATACTAGGTTAAAAAGTTAAAAATTACAAAACACATGAAAAATATAAATTATGTTAAGAATAGGTTACTATCAAGACGATGTTACCGTGTCAGTATTTAATATCAAATGTGACTAATATGTGAAATGTGATTAAAATTTGAAAAATATTTTATTTTTCAATATTACAAAAAGTAATGTTATCAAAAATTCCGTTTGTATATACTTACTTACGTACTTGTTTACATCAATGTTGCTCTGCGTTGTACGGTGTGGAAAAATATTGGAAATATTTTTTTCAAAGATCGCGTCAAAATAAAAATATTTCTTAAAACTACCTGGTTACTATATATTTCAGTAAGATATGTTAATATTTTTATTCTGACGATGGGCTAGAATACAACTTATTAAATATTTTTTTAAACAAAAACCAAAACAATAATGTTTTTATTATATCTTATTCACTATGTTTCAATGAGTACCTACAACGGATTTAATTAATATTAACAAAAATTTTATTATAATAATAAATTAAATCTTCTGTTCCATGAATTTTTTCAATTGGATGAATATTAGGGGAGTTACTGGGGGGGGGGGATGCCTTATTTTATCACACCATTTTTTTAAATTGCTTTATTAGTTGGGGAGAGGGCCCTAGAAACCGTTTGCGTCTCGGGCCTTGATGTAAGTAAATATGGCCCTGGTCATACCTACGAAACCCTAAAAACCACTTAACTGACTTCAATTAATCTGATGTAAAAATAAACACTTCCGGTGTGCCACAAGGAAGCCCCATTGGCCCTCTTCTATTTATCATTTTTATTAATGACATCTTATCTTGTTTTCATTACTGTAACTTCCTTCTCTTTCTACAAATTTTATCTCTTCAACATTGTTTTCAAGTTCAATCTGATTTAAATAGATTATCTCTTTTCTGAATATCAATAATAAATATGAATTAAATATAAATATTTCTAAATGTTCTAAAATATCCTTTACAAGAAACACAAGTAAAATTGATTTCAACTATAATTTTAAACGGTGATATTATCCCGCAAGTTTCAATTGTTAAAGATTTAGGTGTAAATTTTGATACCAAATTGATATTTGACATACAAATCTACTATATTATCAAAAAATCATATAAAATGCTTGGATTTATATCTAGAATCGGAAAGGACTTTAAATCCTACAAAACACTCCTATCTCTTTATTTTTCTCTAGTAAGAGGTCAGTTGGAATTTTGTACCGTATGTTGGTCTCCTCAATATCTTGTATATATTAAACGAACTGAGAATATTCAAAAAAGATTTTTAAAAATATAAAATTTTAGATTTCAAAATGAGAAACTCAATCTGTTATCTTTAGAAAACAGAAAAATTCTGCATGATTTAAGTTTTTGTTTTAAAATTTTCAACAGTATTATTGATTGTCCTGCTCTTCTAAATAAATTAAACTTCAAAATCCCGATTTACAATACTTAGAATTAGTGAACATTTATCTTTGCCTTTTATTAAAACTAATTCTGCCTATGATTCACCAATTAATCGCATTTCATTACATGTAAATAGTTTAGCTGAATATGGTAACTTTCCTGATATTTTTTCCACCAGTTTTATTACCTTTAAGAAAAATATCATTAGTATACTACAAAATTTTACCTTAAATTTAAATAATATTCTGTATTATCTTTGTTATAATTAATTTACTGATAATTTAATTTTGCTTTTTTTTTCTTTTGATACTGTGTATATAACTTTGTATGTAAATTACTTTAGCGCCACACTTTTATTGGGCTTGTGCCTATTGTGTTACCAAAAATAATTAAATAAATAAACACAACGTTGTTTATAACAACTACTTGATAGATTTGCTTGATATTAAAAAATTTATGTGAAGTGTGAATCTTCACACATTTCTGGGTTTTGCAGGTATTTAGTAACTGAATGATGATTATTTGGGATGCCAAAACAAATTTTATGTCAAAATATTTTTTTATAAATTTTAATTCGAATGCCTAATACCATTATTTAAGTTTCTAAATATGTGCAGTATTTTATTTATACAGCAAAGTTCAGTAAGATTTTTAAAATTGCGCCTATGGCTTCCATTGGTTGCTTATATCATAAGTCCCGCCCTCTGATTTCGTCAAACAGAATTAAATTATAATTTGAACACTTCCCACTGGTTATTAAATTTACGCTTTTAAAAAATAAATGCAACATTTACCAAAATATAACTAGAATTTTGACAAAATAATTTAAACAAAATAAAAAAGCAAAAAAAAAAACAGAAAAAAATAAAATTAACAGGATTCGAACTCTGCAACGTTCGCACTGCAAATTACAAAGTGCATCACAAAACCAACTGAGCTACCAGAGTTACTGATCTGGAGTGTTACATAGCGAATTAAATATTTAACATATTTTAGTTAAAAACACAAAAAATGCGTTATTTTCCGAAAACATAATCTGATCAAAAATTCCTGTTGTACTATTCCGGTTCACACCAATGTACATTACTTAGATTTTTTTCAGATTTTTAGTTTAAACCATCTGGGCTACAGGGTGTGGGACAAAATTTTTTTTGCACAATTTTGGCAAAAATCGCATCAAAATAATGTATTTGGCAAAAATAAAATTTTGATCGTTAATCCACGTACTAAGGGCTTTCATTTGATACCCTACTCAGAATTAAAAAAATATATATATTTTTTTTTGATGAGCATTATTGTTTATATTTTTAGGGGGATGTTTTTTAGATGTTTTAGTATTTTTACTATGTGCGGGTCAAAGAGTTGTATAAGCATGCCAAATTTCAACTCTCTAGGTTTAGCCGTTTGGCTACATTTTTTAACGAACAGACAGACAGACGACAAAATGACGGTATAAGGGTTTTTTGGCCATACCTACAAAACCCTAAAAACGGTGCAAAAGCTTGATATTAAACAACTGTGCAGACGTAGAGGTTAAACGCGAAAGCAATTAGAGAGACGTAGCATCGATACCTTTACTTAGGATTAATCTGTATTTTATTAATTCAAGTTTTACTCGTGTGGCAAATGGTTAAATATTTTCATTGCATATTTCTATAGGGCTGGAACAAGTTATTAGATTTCAATTACGATTCTAAATAGAGTGAATTCGAAATATGCGACCATTTCTCGGGATTTATTATCCACACTAATCCCAACCTACCTGTAAACAAATCTAATGGAGTGTCATATGAAATATTTTGTAATTTAATAACTGCGACAACTTTATCGTGTTACACGATATTAACATTTCATTTTAAAATTTTCATTTTACTTTTTAATATAATCCTCAAACAAAAGCCTATATTGTTTTGAAATGTTGCGTCTACAGCTAAGGCATAAGATGAATGAAGCTGTGACCTCGTGTCTTAGCATCCACTGGTAACCTACTTATCCAGCTCTCTCATTCAACGCTGGCTCGCTACCCGGCCCGGTCTGGCCCTCTTTGGCCCGACCCCTACCTGGCTCTAACTCTGAGAACAGACAGCCTTGTAGTCTGCTTTAATCTCACTGCAACCAGACCACAGACCAGAATGCATGTTTGTTAATTAATTAATGACTATCGTTAGTTGTTTTTGGGATTAGTTCACAGAAATGTAATTTATTTAGCAATATGACCACGTCTTTTATTATTGAATACTCAAACTTGCTTTACTTATGGCGCTACTCTAATATAGATGTTTCTAAATGTGGGTCGACATCTAGGGATGTAAATATTGATTGCAGGTACAGGAACCTGAAACTTAATTTATTTAGGTTCAGGTTCTGGTTCAGGTTCAATATATTACTTTTGGTTCGATTTCAGGTTCAATAACATATTTTTTCTAGGTTCAAGGACCTAAATTTATTCAGGTTCGGGTTCCATGAAAATTTTAAATATAATTATAAGTACAAAATTATACTTCTATATTATTTTATTCAGTCGCGCATCCAGGAGGTGTCTCACGGGCTTGACCCCCCCCCCCGAGGTCCAAAAACATGTGGTTTTTACGTGTTTTTGTCAAAATATAAGTGAGGACCTCTTTTTTTTGTCATCGCTTGTATCTTAGAGGTGAGGACCTTTTTTTAGTTAGATCACCACATGTGTTTTAAAAATAGGACCTTTTTTTTAGGTCATCACTTGTAGTTTAGAAGTGAGAACATTTTTAATAATTCTAGTAGTTTTGTATTCTGAGCTTCCCCCCGGTAAATAATAAAACGTTCGGGTTCAGGTTTTGGTTCTCAATCCTTGAAATATAAAGTTTCGATTCAGGTTCCGGTTCACGAAATATACAGGTTTTTTCGAGTTTTCGGTTCGGGTTCGGGCTCAGCATCATGCTCCTGCGGGTTTAGATACTTTGTATCGGTATCGATATCGTTTCGAAATCTAAGTTCCAGAATTGGCATCTAAATAATATATATATTTCTACTACACATTATTTTTTTTTTTTTACTCGTTAGCTAAATTGTTTTCTAGGGGCGGGCTCGTTTTCCATAACAAGGAAAACTTAAAAGTCCCTGTCCCTTAAAAGCGTGTTTTTTAGCGTTGGTAGGCGGGGGGGGGGGGGGGGACTGAAGCCTAAAAATACTCTGTCTCACTTAGTTGACTGGTTGATTTACTTGTACGAGAATATAGGAAAATCCGACATTACTATATAAATATTACCGATACTAATTATAATCGATACCCATAAAATCTCAAGCAAAATGTATCAAGTACTAAAAAATACTAGTATCGAAAGTAAAATATCGATACATTACTACTATCGATCGTATCGTAAGGGTGTCACCAATGTGTACGGGTGTCTATAAATTAGAAAATGACCAATAACTTCCTTTTTTAAAAGATTCGACTTTTGAGTTTATTAGACTTTAATCATAAATTAAAGAGGCTGATTTATTTCGCTTAACAAATTAAATACCGCAGTTTATTTTTAGTAACTTCAGTCAGTAAGTTTAATTTTTCATACACTGCACATTTTTTCAAATGACACAAAAATATTATTTGGTAGCATATATTTTTCTTAGTTTAGCAGCACACAATATTTATATCAGATTATTAGATCTCCATTACTTATAACCTGAAATATGTGAGGATTCACATCAATTTTCAATATTCGAGAATAATAATAATAATAATAATAATTATAATAATAATTGGAATGATTAGAAAAAACAAAAATTTAGCCAACAACTCAACCGTATTTTACAAATATACTGATTTTTTAATTCAAACTGTCACATGATGTCCATTATAATTAATGACAAACGTACATAAATGATAAATTAGTTTTATTTCGATTTAATTGCAATTAAAAACTTTTCATGAAAATTTTAATTAAAACATTAAAGGGTTACAAATTAGTATTTACTAGTGCTGGAAACTGAAACAGGTTTTTGGGGTAAAACTGGGTTCGTAATTTTCGAGTAACCTAATTCTGGATACTCAGTTTCGGATACCTGGTTCCGGATACCTGGTTCCGGTTACCCAGTTTCGGAAGCCAGAAATAGGGTTGTTTTTTTTTTTTTGAACCGTTTCCGACGTGTTCGATTTCTAGCAGCACTTGTACAAGGTGTCTCAAAAGAAATTTTATATTTAGTGGATCGATTAAAAAAAAAAGTAAGCCGTATATAGAAAAAATGTTTATTAATTATTAAAATACACTTTTCGGGGATTTATTTCTTAAAAATAATATCGTCTAAATGTAGACCCTCGCGTTCTCGGCACTCATTTAATCGAACAGTAAAATTACTTATGACGTCTCGGCAGGTGGACTCAGGGATGGCTGCCATTTCGTGACGGATATTTTCTTTCAAATGCGCCAGTGAAGTCGGTTTATTGGCGTAAACTTTAGATTTAAGATAACCCCATAGGAAAAAGTCCATAGGGGTTAAATCTGGACTGCGTGGAGGTCAATTTATGTCACCTCTCCGGGAGATCAATTTGCCTGAGAAAATTTCACGAACACGTGGCAGAGACATATTGGACGTGTGTGAAGTTGTTCCGTCCTGTTGGAACCATGTTCTTTGGTTATAGCCAGGAAAGTTTTGCAGTTCAGGTACCAAGAAGTTGTCTAACATCTCCACATAACGCTCTGAATTCACTGTATCTGCACGCCCCCTTTCGTCTTCAAAAAAGTAAGGGCCGATAATTCCTCGCGCCGACATCGCAGCCCATACGGTCACTTTAGGCGAATGTAGGAGTTTCTGATGTTTGCGTTTCGGATTCGTTGCACTCCAGTAGCGGCAGTTCTGCTTATTTACGTGGCCATTAAGATGAAAATGAGCTTCATCCGAAAACAAAATGTTGGTAAACGTTGAAAATCGCTCAATCACCTGATTTACGAAATTAAGCCTCTGACTGGCATCTTGGGGCTTTAATTCTTGCACCAATTGAATTTTGTAGGGGTGCAGCTTTAGGTCTTTGTGCATAATGCGATGTAAGGATGATCTATGCACATTTAAAGCACTTGCGCGCTTCCGAATTGAAAGGTTCGGGTCATCACGAACAGACTGATTAACATTCTCCACGTTTTCTACCGTTCTTGATGACCTAGGTCGCCCGGATTTTGATTTATCCAGCGTTGTACCAGTCTCTTCAAACTTTTTAACCCAATGTCGAATGAGAGGAATGCTTGGCGCATAATTTAAGTGGCGAAAACCTCGAATACTGCAGAATTTTCTACGCGCTACAGTCGCCGAATCACCGTTTTTGTAAAACTCTCGCACGCATAACGCGCGGTCTGCTCCCTAGAAACGCTCCATAGCGACTGAATTCCCAAGAGCCAGGCTACCGATTGACATAACCCCCGCGCCCCTCGGATACGTTGCGTTCACGCAGTAAGCTAAATAAAAATAAAATTTCTTTTGAGACAGCTTGTACTTACTTAAGTTAAATGTTCTTGAAGTTTTCTGTTTTTATAATATATTTATTGCTGGTTCAACAAAATGAAATGTTATTCACAGCAGTGGTAACAAGTAAAAGAAACTAGCTTAATAACATGGAACAAACTTAACTATCCTAATAGTACTTAAAATATAACTTATAATGTAGCACTTCTGTTTTATGTAGAGTTTCTGGTTTTTGTACTAATGTTTGCTCCGAATTAAGTCACATCACTATTACTGTCACTGTCATTGCTGCTGTTGTATATGTCTTGAGGTAGCAGTCATTAAGTCTAACGTGTATAAATTTTTGTAAGAGGGTCTTCCAATAAGGACGCTCGATTTTAAAATGTAAATAGAACAAGTTGTGTGTGAGATATCCACTCTTTTTTTTTCATTTGAAAGTATATTTTATGGCATTAAGTGTGGAATATAACGTCGTTCAAATGTCCACCGCGGCTTTGCTTTATGGCACGTATTCGGGAGGTCCAATTTTCAATGACTTTGTCGCATAAATCTGGCTGAATTTGCTGGATGGCGTTTGTTATGTTGACTTTGAGGGCGTCAATTGTTTGCGGTTTATTCGCATAGACCTGCGATTTAAGATAGCCGCAAAGGAAGAAATCCAAAGGCGTTAAATCGCATGATCCTTTGATCATTTGCCGCCGTACGATATAACTATGCCCTCAAATCGCTCGTACAGAATATCCATCGTAGACTGTGCTGTGTGCCACGTAGCACCGTTCTGTTGGAACCACATGTTATCGGTATTCCCATCACCCAGTTTAGGCCACAAGAAATTGCTTATCATCGATCTGTAGCGCTCGCCGTTGATGGTTATGGCAATTCCAGTTTCGTTTTGGAAAAAGTACGGACCGATGATTCCGCCAGACCAAAATCCGCACCAAACAGTGACTTTCTCGGGAGGCATTTGGTGCTAACGTATCTCGTATGTATTGGTATCGCCCCAAATCCGACAATTTTGCTTGTTCACATATCCATTTATACAAAAATGGGCCTCGTCGCTAAAGATGATTTTTTTGGCGAAATTTGGGTTAACTTTTAACTGCTCCAGAACCCAATCAGCAAATACAAGACGTTTTCTATGGTCGTTTACCTTAAGTTCCTTGGTTAGTTGGATTTTATACGGGTGCAGACCAAAGGCCCGACAAAAAATTCGCCAAAAAAGTCACATAAAGGCCAAGTTCTTGTGAACGACGAGAAATTGACTGTCTTGGGTTTTCCCGCACATTCTCACGCACAGCAGCGATGTTTTTAGCAGATCTTGCGTTTCGGTGACGTACTGGTGTTGGCTGATTATTTACCGAACCGGTTGACTAGAATTTGGCCACCAAACGTCGAATAGTCGACTAGGCAGGACGGTTGTGGCGAGGATAAAATTCACGTATTGCGCGAAACGTTTCTCGAATGGGGCAGTGACTTTGATAGTAACATTTGATGATTTGCATACATTGTTCGACGCTATTCGCGATTCCAAATAACAGTGAGACATCTGGTGGCGGCTTGGTAAATTAAATAGAAACGTATATTTGTGTAATATTTGTAGTGTGTTGTGCTGCAGTTTATGTGAATTAAGACGTATTTTTAAATATAGTGACTTAAATACAGTGCTTTTTTGTCGAAATATTGTTTGAACAGATAAATATTAAGAAAAAACTTCTGACATATGCGCTTCTCGCCGGCCATCAACTGTCGTACGCAGCGCCGCCAACGTTAGTTTGAGTTGCGAATAGCCTTCCATGGTGATTTGCCGTACACTATTAAACAATTGACAGCAAATTTGACAGATGTCCTTTAACAACATGGCTGCTATAACCTAACAAATTTCGAGCGTCTCTATTGAAAGACCCTTACAATGTAGTAGGTTATCGCACCTTCACGGTTTATTATATTGTTTATAAAACGTTTGGTTAATTTTCTTATAAATCACTCGTTGGTATATATAAAAAACGTTGAGGAGCCATGGGGCGTTTACTGCTATTCTTCTGCTGCTCTTCAGAATTTAATTTTGCACCGTTTTGAGTTGTTGGATATTGGTTTTGGAAATGTTTCCCCAGACTTTGCAAGCGCACATGAACAGTGGTCGAATTAGTTATTTACAATGTAGCAAGACACATTTTACTTTGAGCTTCGGATTTCTATTAATCAAGGGGAAGAGATGGTGTAGTCTTTGATGAGCAAGCTGAAGTTTCATTTTAATATGAGATGCCCATGTAAGTCGTCCATCGACATATACTCCATGATATTGTACTGTTGTTGAAGTCACATATTAGTGGTTGGTTTGTTCGAATCTGTTGTGGCTGCGAGATCCTCTTGAGTGAGTATATTTTACATTCACATTTATCAGTGTTAAGCAAAATGTTCCACATTTTGATCCATTGGCAGATGGCTGTCACTGCTTTCTTTAATTCCGTAATAGCTGTGTCATGGCATTCGTCCTAAGGTATAATCGTATGTCATTCGCAAACATTGCAATCACTCCCAAATTATATAGATTATCCATGGCGAAGATGTTGAATAGTGTACGGCCTAATATGTTTCCTTGTGGAACCCCTGCTTTTATCTTTTTTTGTGGTCAATGTGTGTTATTAATTTTACCTGAGAATGTTTTGTTCCCCAGAAAAAAAGAGTATTCCACTGAATTAATTTGGCAGATTTAGTTTTAATAGTTTGCATTCCAGGTTAGCAATCCAAACTTTATCAAATACCTATGCAATATCGAGAAATGCGACAATAGTATACAGTTTTCCTCCAAACCTTTTTCTATTAATTCGGTTAGCCTTAATAACTTGATCTTGGAGTAAACTATTCTCTCTGAATAAACGATTTAACAAAAAATTTACTAAGTCTTGTTTCTTAAAAAGTGTTCCAGTGACCGAAATAAGTAATAGTCGGAGGGTGAAATGTCTGGTGAGTACGGTGGGTGTGTTAGAACCACCCAATCAAGCTCGGAAATTTTTTCACGTTTCTTTTTTTGATGAATTAGGTCAGGCATTGTCGCCTTGAAGAATAACTCCTCTTCTATTCACATATTCTGGCCGATTTCTGGTCAAGTTCTGATTCAGTCGATCCAGAATAAGCACTTTGCCCCGGTTTTAACATTTCATAATAAGTTATTCCTTTATAGGGCCTTCCAGATCGAAGATCATCATCCAAGCATAAATTTCCTGATTTAATTTTTTTAAACCACTGTGACATGTGCGTACACTTAATTTATTACCATAAACAGTGCAAAGGTTTTATGTAGCAACTGTAGCAGATTTTTTTAATGGTACTCATACAACATTAAACAGCATAAAAAATGTTTGGATGAAAATTCTTCCACCATTTTAAAATGCAAGGATTTAAAATGAAACGAAAACAATAATTAGGTACTCAAGATTACAGAGTTTAATCAAAACGTAAAAGACGTCTGTTTAATTCAGCGAATAAGTCCTGACTAGTTCGCATACTGCACTAATAATAAAAACGAAAAAACTTTCCGGTACACCTAATATATAATAAAGAAGTACGGGTATGTCAGCTAGTAAAATATATACGTATTAATAAAAAAGGATGGTAAGTTGTATACCCGTTATCTCAAATAGTTAACATATTGCTTAATTCTTGTCTTTCCGGTAAAAACGAATGTATTTTAATTTGTTCTCATGATCAAAATAAGAAATCCTGAACAAGGAAATAATATTTCAGTTCGTTTTTGTACTTTTTAATTGGTTACAAACCTGTTATTTTTAACAAAATTCCTGTCAAAATAAATCAAAACCCTTAGCATACTTAAAATACATTTCCCAAAAAAATTAAAAAACACATGGCCCAATTTATTAACTCACTCCTCATTTCCGCAGACACCACTCATCAATTAGGTCGTATTTCACACTAAAACAACTATTAACAAACTCAAAACATCCCCTAGATAGGCAAAAAATGGCGACGTTGACAAATCGTCACTTGTCCTAGGTGATAACTTAGTTGCTTTGACAAAAAAATAACAGATATTTCATATGGTGTGGTGTATGTTGTATAGATTGCCCCTATACGGGTTACAGCAGGGGTTAGGGGTGAGATATCTCCTAATATTTGTTTAACAGTCAATTTGGGTAGGGTGCAAATTTACAGGTAGAAAGTGAATTTTAAATGGCTACAATATATGTCACGAAATAATATATCGTTCTACGAATCTAAATACTATTGTATGTTGTCCGAGTCCGTTTTTTGAACCCCGGAATTTTAGGATTTTTGAAAAGCTAATCCTGAGATTATGCCTAGATCATACAAAAGTAATAAATATTTTTTTCTTTTAAAATTCAAAGGTTAATGCTCGATTATTGTAATTTCTGCAGTTTTTTTTTTTTTTTTGTTTTTAGGGTTTTGTAGGTATGACCAAAAAACCCTTATACCGTCATTTTGTCGTCTGTCTGTCTGTTCGGTAAAAATTGTAGCCAAACGGCTAAACCTAGAGAGTTGAAATTTGGCATGCTTATACAACTCTTTGACCCGCACATAGGAAAAATACTAAAACATGTTAAAAGCATACCCCCCTAAAAATATAAACAAATATGTGCTCATCGAAAACAAAAATATTTTTTTTTGAAATTCTGAGTAGGGTATCAAATGAAAGCCCTTAATACGTGGATTAACGATCAAATTTTTATTTTTGCAAAATAAATTATTTTGATGCGATTTTTGCCAAAATTGTGCAAAAAAAAATTTTGTCACACACCCTGTAGCCCAGATGGTTTAAACTAAAAATCTAAAAAAATTCTAAGTAATGTATATTGGTGTGAACCGAAATAGTACAACAGGAATTTTTGATCAGATTATGTTTTCGGAAAATAACGCATTTTGTGTGGTTTTTGGTTCACAAAGTACAACATTTATACCAATGTAAGACACCCACATGCAAGGCGTGCGATAGCGTAATGGGTTAGAGCACTGGTGTCGTAAGCTAAAATCCGCTGGAAACGAAGGGTTTCGAGTTCGAGTACGGAGTGATTTTTATTTTTTGTTTTTTTTTGCATTTTTATTATGTTGAAATTATTTTGTCAAAATTCTAGTTATATTTTGACAAATGTTGTATTTAATTTTTATGAGCGTAAATTTAATAACCAGTCTTATTATATGATTAACAGACGATAAATTATTTTAAAAATGTCGTTCATTTTGCCGTGATTACTATAAAGTAAAATTTGTCCTACACACTCAGCATACCGCCTTCACTTATTATATACCTACGAAACTCTGAAATGTGTGAATATTCACACTTCACATCAATTTTTTTTGTTTTGTTACATATTTTTGTTACTGTAGTAGGCCTGTAGCTGCAAACGTTAAATTGTTCGTACCTGCTACTTGATTGCTGAGCAAGGGCGCGGATGTGAGTTCAATTCCTGCTTATGTCAAATAATTTGTGTCAAAATATTTATACAAATTACAGGTTCTGCTTAGCCGTTCGCAACCGGCTTTAAACTGTAGGTGCCTTTCTGTGTACGCTAAAAAAATGGACGTAATACTGACCATATTACTCCTGAATGTACATAGATTGAAAACATGGACAGTCACGAAACCTAGTAACAGGAGGCCTTGGTCAATATTTTTTTCGACATGATTGTTTATAGTTTAGAACCTTCGCCGAAAAATATTATACTTGATGATAATGGAATGACACTTGGTACACGTGTTATTTACGAAAATTTAATCATTTTTATACGCCACATCTCTATATCGAGAATCGCGGCAGATTTAAGGTGTCGGCAAAAACAGATACCAAGTACAATAACTATAAGTAGTTTTCACAATAGAACAAAATAGTTACAAACATACTTGTATAATGAAACTTTAGTTAATTTTTGCCATGTCGTACGCAATTATGCTTCGATTGGTTTAGAAGATGGCGTCTATAATTCAATTGATTTATTTACAATTATATAACAGTATTTTTTAGAATAAAAAACATCCTATTAGATAAATAGAAATTCGCTACAAATTTTTATGTATAGGTTGTAGTAATTTTATTTCAGATTGTTAGTTTTGTATAACTTTTGAGAACTATACAGTTGTGCACCCCTTAATCCTCATAGCACGAACTTTTATTTGAAATTCCACTTAAAATTTAAAAACATATTTTTTATGCGGTCATATTAAAAACAGTTCTTTTTTTATCATCTAGTACTAGCCAAAAAGTAAATCTTTTTCGGCCTAGACCGAATCGCTTGCTTTTTAGGCCGCTGGATGCCAACGCAATCTATGATAGTGATGTTTGTTCTAACAAGCGAATGTTTAAAATTATGCAGCTAATTAGAATAAATAAGTTTAATTTTTCTAATTAAAATTACTTTTAGTCGCCCAAGAAATATAATGTGCTCCTCATCTGTTTGAAGGCCTCGGCTCTGCCTTGACCATCAAATTCAGATGCGAAATAGAACCACTTTTTGGCCATGGCACAGAAATAACTATTCTTTAAAATACATATTTGTATAAATTTTTCGCGGGATAAACGAAAATGTACTGTTGCAATGATTGTTGCAATTTCTATCTTACATAATAACTTGGATTGGTCACATTGGCTTGAGGAACTGGTGGACAATTGCTCAGTCGTTGACAGAATGGTGGAGAATTCTTACGGAGGCAAGGTCCACCCCGTCTGAGTGACGGTATAAGGGTTTCTTGGTCATACATATTGCGACGGCTTCATGATCGTGATTCTTTTAGCACGCAACTAACGCCTAAGGTCGGCTAATGGAGAAGCTCGTACGATTCATATGTGCAAAAATGTATATCTACAGGGTGCCAAATGATCTGTCAATAAAAAGAAAACTACGAACCGCCGCGTCCTGCCGTTACAAATTTCCTCATACCTACCTGGGTTCTGTTTCAGTCCCTTGCTAATAAAATTAGCTAAAGCTTTGCCATTAATCAAAGGAGCAGACTCCCAGCTATATAAACCCACAAAATCGGCAACTATCTTGGTCTGCTCCACTCCCCACCTATTAAATGGCTCAACCTGCACTCAGGCACTCACCTAGATCGACCCGCAAAATCGGCTCAAAATCCGCCAATACAGTAGATGGCTGCTTTGCTGAACAATAAATAAAATACTCAACGTACTTACAGATTTTCCTAGAAAACAACCACTAAACTTGAAATAACTATTTGCGTTATACGCAACACGGCCACTCAGTTACCCTACCCGCTCGGTGATGCATATCTTGATACGGCTTCATATTTGACAAG
Source organism: Liopterus haemorrhoidalis (assembly GCA_963971575.1). NCBI lineage: Eukaryota > Metazoa > Arthropoda > Insecta > Coleoptera > Dytiscidae > Liopterus > Liopterus haemorrhoidalis. The sequence goes on from OZ020621.1 coordinate 17,111,994, forward strand.
TCTATGCGGACTCTCGCCTGTTCACGCCGTGAACATAACCATTCTGACACAACAATTCAAAAATAAAAACAAATAAAATAGAGCGTAACACTTTTCAAAAAAAAAAAAAAAAAACGTTATTGTTGATTTGAAAGGCCTAGACAACAGATTATTTTAGTTTGTATTTTTTTGTTTACCTATTGTTCGTTTTGAATCTATATTAATAAAAAGTTCATATCCCACAAAGTCCATAAACTACAATCTTGATAATTAAATTTAAAAAATACTCATAGGTAGACAATCTGCAGCTATTAGAGCTGACATCGCATTGAGAAATATCCGTTAGTTTATTTGAACTTATAGTAGTGAATATACCAAGAGATAAATCCTATTGAACATACCCTATGTGCAAAACCGTAGAACAATAATGAAAATCTATTCTCATGGATTATAAAACCACAGAACTATAAATTATTTCGTGACTGAAATACAGTAACTATCCGTGGTGTATTTCACAGGTAACATTTCACCCCAGACCATATTGACTGTACAAATATTAAGACATATTCACCCTTCACCCCTATATACTAGCACCCCTATACAGGTCAATCTACGGAATATAGTCTGCAGATTAGACTGAACTACATGAAACGTGTCGGCTAGTTAATGCACTGCGTACTGAGTTTTGGCTAATAAACTCAACTAACTGCGCATAGTTAGCCACTACCTACTAAAATGTTATGACTTGGTGTTAGAGGGCAAACTGACTCCTTTTATAAAGGGTTATCGCGTTTAACATAATGCCCTTTATTACTTTCCAATTACAATTTAAGGAAAATGTTCCAACTGAGATTAAATTTCGAAGATTAAAAGTCAAAATTATGATAGTTCATTGTATTTTTTTACTAAAAAAATTGTGAAAACATTGTTTTCCTATCTGTCTACTATCAGTTTACTATTGTTATTTGGAGTATTATTTTAATTCAGACCTTTTTATTTTCACGATTAGTCCGGAGGAATTTATTTTTTAAATTTGTTTCTCACAATAATCAGTAATTATTAGGTCGTCAAGGATGAAATTTGTAGAAAAAAAGGCAAAGTTAGTTGATAACTTATAAATATAAAGAATTATTTTATTCATCAACGTATGCACCTATATTGTCTATACACTTTTGCCATTTAAACGGCAGGTTGCTCAGACCGGTGGTATAAAACCCTGGCGGATGAGAGTCAGTGAATTCCTAGAAGGGCAGTTTTACAGAATTGTCGGAATTAAATTGTTTTCCTCTTAAAAAGTTGTCCAAATTGCAGAAGAAGTGATAGTCAGTGGGGGCTAGGTCTGGTGAGTATGGAGGATGATGAAGAAGTTCCAACTCCAATTCCTGTAGTTTTGCCATAGTAATTTGTGCAGTATGTGGTCCTGCGTTATCATGCAATAAGATAGGAATCGATCTGTTGACCAATGTAGGCTGTTTTTCTTTAAGTTTTTGTCCAGTTGGTTGCAGTATATTTCTGCTGTGATCGATGAGCCAGGTTTTTTTTTTTTTTAAAGTTACCTGTACGAAATTTGGCGAACCTATTTGATTATCAGATCAATTCTGTAAAAATTTACTGTGTAGTAACGTTACTACAAGATAAAATATTATAAAAAGTATAATGACTTTCATTCATGATAGTAACTGACCTTGCTCATAATGACCGATTTAGTTCCTATGATCATAGTAACTGAGTTACAGAACTGGTCTAATTGTCTGCTGCGTAGTAACACTAGAGCCAAATACACTATTGATGTTTCACGCAGTCTGCGATGCCGTAGTTCCACGTAAGAACTCATACTTCATAATAGTGCGAATTTCCCACCGTTCCATTTTCAACAAAATTATTATTTAAGTTTTTGATATTTTTTACAGCATACAATGATTTCTTTAAACAGGCGAGATGAGTAACTTTCCAACAAAAAAAAAAAAAACAACCGTAAAATATTAAGCCAATGTCAAATAATAAGCTGGTAAAGTTGGCAATATTATTAACTACAAATTTCATCCTTGAAGACCTGATATATTAAAAAAATTTGAGGCTGTATCTGGTTGTTTGAGAATCGCTGTATAAACGAGGAAACTAAATTTGACTATATTTTATTTTAGCTAGTTTATTTAGCCTAGTGTTAGAAACCGGATTATTATTATTTAAGAAGCATGGTGGAAATATTTTTTTTTTTTTTTTTTTTTTTTTTTTTTTTTAGTTTATTTCCCAGAAAAAAAAAAATAATACATGTGATAGTTATTAAATTATATAACATGGTAATATAAATATTAATACTTATATACTAGGTTTCCTTATTGTTATAAAACATTTTGATGGGGCTGTGCTCTCCTAAGATAATAATCTTGTCATGAGGCACAGACTAATATTTTAGGTTTAGTTTATTAGTTTGTGTATCAGCTGAGTTAATACTTTTAACTTTATTTGTTTGTATATTTATTTTATTATTATTATTATTATTATTATTATTTTATTCACAGTGAAATTATTATTTATTAATTTAGTTATTATCAATTATTCTATGTATCTGTACTCTGTTAGTTTGTGTTAACCACTTTTTAATTTTATATTTATAATTTTTATAATTTTTTATTTGTTTAATATCAAGAGGTAATTCATTATATAGTTTCGGTCCGAGATAGGCGATATTTTGCTTTAATATATATTTCTTGACTTTAGGCATTTTTATTTTCATGCTATTGGCGTATCTAGTATTTGATTCATGTGTTATTAATTCTTTTTTGTTATTTTTATGTATGTAAAATAGAGCAGATTTAGCATAAAGTTGTCTTAAGTCAAAGATTTTTGTTTCTGCATATAATTTTTCAGTTGGGTATGTTTTTGGTTTTTTAAAAACAATTTTTAATATGGTTTTTTGAGCCAAGGTTAGTTGTTTCATTATTGTTTTCAGGGTGCCCCCCCAACCAATAATACCGTATTGGATTACGGATTGGATGAGTCCAAAATATACTTTTCTCACTGTCTGTGTTGGAAGAGTATTAGTCAATTTTATGAAGGCATAAAACATTTTTCTTATCTTCTTAGTGGTGTTTCCAATATGTTCTTTCCAATTTAGTTGTTTGTCTATTTGAAGACCTAAGTATTTAACTGAGTCGCTCTTTCCTATTTTCTGCCAGTTGTCTTCTGTGGTTTCGTCCGGTATAAGAATATTTTCAAAGTTGGGCTGGTTAGCGTTTTTTAATGAGAAAGTTAAAAATTTGCTTTTTTCTGTGTTAAGCGTTAAACAGTTATTATTGAGCCAGTCTTGTATACTTTTCATTATGTCTTGTGCTGTTTCAAATGATTTTTTCCAGCTAGGTTCAGTGATTATTACTGCTGTATCATCAGCGTACGCTATTATTTTTATGGACGTGCTCATACTTAACAAGTTGTTGATGTATATGTTGAACAGTGTGCATCCTAGGACCGACCCTTGGGGTATACCGTATACGACTTCTTGTTTATCGCTGACAATCTCCCCTATTTTCGTGCATTGAGTTCTACCGGTTAGATAACTTATTAGTAAGTTTAGCGCAACGCCTCTTACTCCTATTACTTCCAGTTTTTTAGCTAATATGCTATGTTCGACAGCATCATAAGCTTTGGCCAGATCTAAAAAAATAACTAATGGCTTTAAGTTGTTATTTATTGCTTTATAAACAGTGCTAGTGAGTTCTGCTATAGCATCCTCGGTGTTGCAGTTTTGTTTAAAGCCATACTGGTTCATATGTATTATGTTATGTTTTGTTAGAAAACTGTTTAGGCGAACATTTATACATTTTTCTATTATCTTACCGACAGAGCTCAGCAAAGAAATAGGTCGATAATTGCTTAGCTCGTTTTTATTTCCGGTCTTAAATATTGGTGTAACTATTGCTGATTTAAATATAGTAGGGAAGGTGCCATTTTTTAAGATATTATTTATTAAATTTGTTAGAGGTTCGATGATGTATTCTTGAGTTTTTTTTATTGTTATATTGTGTATTCTATCTAGACCTGGAGCGCTATTATTTTTCAGCTCATTTATGTAGCCGGCTATTTCTATGGGAGTTGCAGGGCTCAGAAATATTGTGTATTTATTTATTCTGTTGCATTGATTATTTATTATTTGATTATTTGTTATTTGTTTCGAGTTAATTTTAAATTTTATTTTCTTCGCCATTTTTATTCCAATATTCGTAAAATGTTCATTGAATTGGTTTGATAATTTTTTTAAGTCCATTGATTCCGGCATAGTTCTTTCGTTATTTGATTTATAATTAGATATTTCTTTTATTGTTTCCCAGGTTTTTTTCGGATCTTCACCGTTTTCATTAATTTTATTTGTGTAATATTCACTTTTAGTTATTTTTATTAGCTTATTTATGTAGTTGCGGTAGAGTTTATATTTTTTTAAGAGCTTACTGTTAAATGGTTCTGATTTTAGTTTATTTTTTAGCCTGTCTCTTTTTCTCATCGAAATTATTATTCCTAGTGTAATCCACGGTTTAATTTTGGTGTTTCTTTTATTTATTTTTATAATCTCATGTTTGGTACAGTTATCTATTAATTCCTTGTATTGAGCAATAAAATAATTTGCCGCGTTGTCTACATTTTCTTCTAATACAGTACTCCAGTTCGCGTTTTTCAATTTATCATTTAGCAAGTCATAATCTATAGTGTTTTTGTTTCTAAAATCGGTTGTATGCTTGCGTTTTTTATTTATGGTTGATTTAAAATTTAAAATAATTGAATAATGATCCGTTATATTAGTTTTTAAAATTATTGGTGTCATTTTGTATTTTAAGAATTTATTTTCATTTAAAAATATATGGTCAATACACGTTTGGGTTTTATCAGTTACTCGAGTTGGCTTGTTTATGACAGATATTAGTTTATTTTTATACATAGAATTTAGGTAATTACATGTTGTTTCATTTGTCTCTAAAATATCAATGTTGATATCACCTACAGTAATGTTTACTGTTTTTTCTAATTCTAATACATCATCTATTGCTTTAATAAATTCATTAGCTCGTGTGCTAGGAGGTCTATATGTTGCTAGTATATTAATATTTTGACTGTTAATTACTACGCTTAATAAAATAAAACTGAATTCGCCGTGGTTAATTATTTTTGTTTTATAATTGAGACTATTTTTAATAAATATTATTGTTCCATCATTTTGGTTAATACTACTTTCATTGTATATTATGTTATATCCGCGAATGGCGAAATCATTTTTATTTTGTACATTCCAAGTTTCAGTTAAAACTATTATTTCAAAATTAATATTTAAATCTTCTATTAATATCAAAAATTGATCAAAATTTTTTTTAATACTTCTAATATTCATATGGAATACATTTATATTTAAGCACACATTATTTAAACTTATCACATTCTTACAATCTACAATATTATTACATTCAAGTGTATCAATATCTTTTAATAATAAATTATCCTTAATATAATCCAACATAGTGGGAACAAAAAGCTATAAGGTTTTAGTTATTGTTGATTCCCTATTAAACCTGACTGTTCTAAACTACTTTAATATCTACATTCTCGATATTATTTATTTTTATAACCTTAGAGCTTTCATCTTTTCTAACTAATATTTCACCGTTTTTCACCCAAACATATTTATACGACTTTTCATTTGCTTTTTGTTTGGTATAGAATAGGATTTTTTTGTTTTCACTAGTTAAGAAGTCGTTTACATAAATTTTTGTGTTTGGAAAATTTTGGTGGATTTCATTAGCATAAAGTGATTTTTTTATTTTAAATTGTTGCATCCAGTAATTTTTTTGGTTATGATTATCTAGTTTTACTATAATGTTATTATTATTGTTCTGATTTCTACTACCTTTAGCACGGAATGCAGTTATGGTTTGCTGTTCAGGAACTTGTATGATTTTACCCACTTTTCGCACTATTTCAGCACAATCTTCATTGGGGGTTACCGGAATTCCTGCTATTTCGATGTTGTTGCCGTTGGATTCTTGCTCTATATTGTTGATCTTCTCGGTCAGGAATATGATCTGGTTCTTCATTGTTTTGTTTTCTTCGACAAGTACTGTATTTATTTTGCTTACGTTTTGCACTTTCGCCATCAGTTCGTTTTGCGTTTTATTGAAATCGTCAATTTTGTCACTACAAAATGCAACCGCTTTTTGCAGCTTATCAAATTCGTTTTTAAGATCGTCTAAACTAAGCATCTTGCAATTAATTTCAGTTATTTGCTTATTAAGTTCAGCGAGGATATTATTAGTTTTTTCTACATTACTTGTTTGGGAAGATTCGCTGGCATTTTCACACTCATCGCACTTCCAAAATTTTCTCAATGCTTTAGTTTTTGTATTGTTGAGCTCTTTCAGTGCGGTACATTTGGTGTGAAAGTATTTATTACATGGTCCTGTGCACAAGACGATGTCCCTTGCATTTCCCTTGCATATTGAATTATTGTCAAAACGTACAAGGATTGCCTCTTCAATTTCGGGATTGCGCTAAACTAGTGCTGCCATCTGGCAACTGACGCTTCTGTTGTAAAGTTTGAAAATTAAAAAACACAAAGTTTGACATTTTTGACGGTATACGTACTCAGAAAGTTTCGACGTACCAGCGCTATTTGTGTTGTTTACAGTAACTTAACTAAAAAATCATCTCGGCTAAAAATGGAATTAAATCGTGAACATTTTCGTGCGATTATTTTTTACAACTTTCGACGTGGATTTTTTGCGAGAAAGCACAAGGACTACTGTTTAATCGTGGTCGTAGTTCCCTTAAGGACGAATTACGTGATGGTCGTCCAAAATCGGTTGTTGTTCCGGAAAACATTGATGCTGTGCGTGAACTGATACTGATCATCAGGTGACTTATCGTGAGATTGAGGTATCCTTGGGCATTAGTAGGACTAGCATTTTTAATCCGACACTGTGTCTTATTAATGATTTTTGTAATTACCTTCTAATTTGTTAGAATTTTATTTTATTTACGTGCAATATGTTTTTTTTTTAATGTTACTAAATTGTTGGTATTTTGTTTTCGTTTTTGACAATAAAATTTTTAATTGAGTTATATTTCTTTTGTATTTTCAATTTTATAATTGAAAAACAAGAATAAGAAGGGAATTTGGTAAATAAAACAAAATAAAATTGAACCAAAATTTATACCAGTAGATATTTGATGTTAGACACGATTTTAACTTGTTGTTCGAACCGAAACCGAACTGGAACTGAACCGGAATTTTTAGACGAATCGAAACCGAAACAGGAACAAAAAACATTTACTTGGAACGTAACCGTAAATCGGAGCGAAATAAATTTGGGTTCGACTCTTTGCTCAAGGAGGAAAAAAGAACCTAATACAGGGGTCCCCAAAGTGGTAGATATCGACCCCCGGGGGTCGATATGACATTGTTAGGGGTCGATTCTGGCTCCGGGGTCGATGGAAAAAAGTTAAAAACTACTAATATAATAACTACACAGTTATATATAAATATAAGTGAAGTTAAATTAGATTTATTTAGATTGTTACGAAGAGATTTTCAGTATTTTTAGAATTTGCGACAGTTGGAAGTAAAAGATGAAGACTTGGAAATATACACAAAGTATCTTCAAAAATTGAGCGTGGATTTTAAATTACGTTTTGAGGATTTTGAGAAAATGCATATCCCAGATTGGATAATCGCGCTCTTTTCTGCAGATGTTGAAAAGATCTATAAAGTACTCTACAAGATGAACTTATTGAATTGTCGGTTGATCTTGAAGCTAACACGCTTTTTAAAAATGTTACTTTAAGTTACTTTTGGACAAATGTAAATGTTATACAGAAATATCCAAAACTTTCGGAAAAGGTAGTTCACTTATTGCTAGCATTTCCAAACTCGTATATGGTTGAGGCTGGTTTTAGCCATATTAATTCCAGCCAGGCAAAACAGAGAAATAGTTAGATGTAGAATTCCGTGGCGGTTTAAGGCTGAAATTAAATCATTATAAACCCGACATTGCTAATCTTGCAAAAAGTAACCAACCACACCCGTCACATTGACATTTTATTTAATAATATTATTGTATTGCATCTGATTAGATATAATTATATAAGATAAATGTAATATAAATAAAACACTGTACAATAAACCATATAAGAAATCATATAATCGTATTTTTTGCTTATTCTATTAAAATAACGTAATTGTAAAATAGAGGGGGTCGATAAGAAGTCGAGAAACTCTTCTGGGGGTCGACGGTCAAAAAAGTCCTGACCTAATACATAAAGACATCTTTTGTGCGAGTTTAGAAATCCACATCCAAGTAGTAAAATTAAGCACGTCGTTGGTATTTTGGGTAGTCTCAAAGACTTTAGAAGGTAAATAAAATTTGAAGGGGTTTTAAGAATTTCTTCCTTTATTTCATCACAGTTGCAAAATATATTACAGTGGACCCTCGAACTTCGATCAAATTGTAACTCGAAGAAAACCTGGTATTGAAGCTTGAACAAATACTCGACAGTCGAACAAAGAATCACGTGGATTATCTTGTTACTTTTTCTGTAATAGGTATGTAGGTAGGTACTGAATTTGCATTCTGAAAATCTTTTCAGTTTCCAAACAGCATTATATCTCCGGTTTTGTTCTACCACCATACCAAATTACGTGAAAACATTTCATTTAGGATTAATATTTTAGTTATTAATTGTGCAAGTGCATTACTTTGTGTTTTTAATTGTTTTATTTTTGTTTCAGGTTAGTAGCAGTAATTATGAAGTAATCATGTAAGTGTAGAATGTAATTACGAGGGTTGCCTCTTATATTTCGGGATTGCGCTAAACTTGTGCTGCCATTGGGCAACTGACGCTTCTATCGTAAAGTTTGACAATTTTGACGGTATACGTATTCAGAACATTTTGACGTACGAGCGTTATTTGTGTTGTTTACAGTAACTTGAAAAAATTCATCTCAGCTAAAAATTAAACCGTTAACATTTTCGAGCGATTATTTTTTACTACTTTGGACGTAGATTAACGCAACAACAGTGCATCGATGAACTTAATTTGACTTTTGGCGATGAAGCACCATCAATGACTACTGTTTATTGATGGTTTGCCGACTTCAATCGTGGCCGTAGTTCGCTTAAGGGCGAATTTTGTGAAGGTCGTCCAAAATCGGTTGTTGTTCCGAAAAACATTGGTGCTGTGCGTGAACTGTTACTGCAAGATAAAACATACAATCTGTAATATGTTAAGAATAAAAGTTAATATTAATAACAGGGCCGGTGGAAGAGGAACTTCAGAGCATGCAGTGCATGTGGGCGCCGCTACGAGGGGGCGCCGCCGTTAGGCTCAAAAGAACGCCAAATTTATGTAAAAATAAAAATAAAAAATAAGAATTTTGGCACACAGCAACAAAGGCTATTTGCGCCTAACGCAGCCCATTTAAATAACTAGACTATATAGTAAAAACAATATATTAGACAATCAATAAATAAATAAAATCATTAAAAATACGCATACTCAATAAAAGAAATTTTGCACTGACAAACACAAATAAATAATATAAAAAGTCTGTTCGAAAATTTGAACAGACTCAGGGTGATGATAAGAGGCTGTAAAGAGGCCAATTACCAGCGAATGTCACAGTCAATAACTAGAAACACATTAAAATAAGGTGCAATACTTCACACATAAAACAATTAGTTCGATTCTCTCAGGAAGAGTATCAGCCTGTCCATGAGTACCCTGTCGTCACCTAAAGCAACTGACAGGTCATAGCACAGGCCTAACCTCTCCCTGACATCCTCGAACTGTATTCACTCAGTTAAAAAGTGTAACACAGACAAATATGTGTTACACGTCTCACAGATGGGGTACTCTTCTCCTCGAAGGAGGTGTCCATGGGTCCACCAACAGTGACCTATACGGAGGCGTGTGATGGCGGTTTCCTCCCTGCGGTTAATCCTGCAGGAAGAACCCCATGGTTTAACGTCTCCCTTAATCTGTCGTAACTTAACGTTCTGTGTGCGGCTCCACTCATGTTGCCACATGTCTAAAACCAGATGTTTCAGATGACTCTTTGCGTCATCTGGAAAAATGAAACTCACAATCATAGGTCTGTGAGAGGCGGCTTTTGCAGCTGCATCTGCCGCTTCATTGCCTTTAATACCAACATGTCCCGGTATCCAAAACAGCTCTACCCTCACATTAGAGCATTCAGATTGTGGAGTAGCAATCGGATCTTTAGTACAAGAGGCTGCACTGGATCTGGATCTTGGATACTGTTCAGAGCGCTCAGCGAGTCCGTCAAGATAACACTTGACCGACTTTGCTCTGACGAAATATGTAAAAATAATTAACGTTATGTAATTTTGTAGCGAAGACCTTTTTTTTAAGGTCATTACTTGTATTTTAGAAGTGAGGACCTTTTCTTTTTTTGGTCATCATTTGTAATTTAGTGGTGAGGACCGTGTTTTCGTTAAATCATCACTTGTATTTTAAAAGTGAGGGACCCGGGTAATGTTCTATACCCAGAGCTGTCCAGAGCGTGAAAACTAATTCTTCGCCTCAGACTCTGGACCATATACAAATGTAGCGGGAATTTTTTATTTTAATACAGGCGAAAATACAACTGTTGACCTAAAAAAAAGAGGTCCTCACTTCCAAAATACAAGTGAATGACGGCCACACGCCCCTGGCACTTGCCCCGATGCTAGACCATTCCTACGGCTCTGCCCACGACCCCGGGGCCCCGGGAATTTTCCCCGGCTACCCCCCCTTTCTTGCCGGACATGTATATAATATGTTTAATGTTTAGAACCCAATTATAAAATCCTACCCGGGGCTCGAAACAAGCTAGTTACGGCCCTGCCTAGGGGCGCTGAATTAAGTCTAGCCTAGGGGCGCCAACAACACTGGAGCCGGCCCTGTTAACACAATATACAAACGATTTATTTAAAAATACGAATACAATACAGTGTTTTATTTATATAACCTAACTATTTATTGTGCATGTCAAAGTACAAAGGAAGTAATATTTATTTTAAATAAACCTGTATTGTGTTTTACAATTAAATAAATATACTCTAATTAATTATTCGCAATAATTAAATTAATTCAATCCTATTAAGCTATATGTGAATAGTTACAACTTTTGTTCATTTTTATCCTAGTTAAAACTAATTCGTACATTTGCAATGCACTTTTTTGTAATTTTTACTCGAGTTAGTGATCATTTTTCAAGCATTTAACTCTGTCTTTAGCAAACGGGCAAAACAGTTGTTTTTGTTGGTATATATATGTAGATATTTGGAACCATTGGTTGTTATTGGTACTAAAATTATAGCCGATGACTATTTAAATATTTAAGATAATTCAGCAATTAGCAGTTGGCAGTACTATTGGCAATACTGACGAATGTTTATTTCAACACCGCACCCTGCTATCAAGCTATGGTTGTTATAGTATTTCCAAAATGAAATGGCCACTCTTGTTAAGAAGTTTAACAAAGCAGTAATGGGTTTATGGCAGTAATCTTAAGACTTGCTGTAAAAATAATATAAGGGGTATTAAGGGAATTTTAAATTTAAATCGAATAGATGTAACACTATTTCAATTGAAGTTTCTTAAAGACCTTTAAGGATATTTTCCAAATTTATAATCCTATTGTTTCTAAATTTTAGGGGTTATTATACTTGTTTGTTAGTTAATTTTCAACGTTCATAGCGTGTATACATTAACAACATGACGCTTTGGTGACCATTTGATTTTGAAGAAATCCCTAATTTCTGTAGTGAAAATAGTGAATCTGTGCAAGGAGATTTGGAGTGCGAAAATGTGGACGTGGCTACTAAAGAAAAATGTCATTTGTCAGAAGATTGCAAAGTTCTGATACTGAACGTTTATAAAAAGTTAGTTTCGGAAGGTAATGGCAAACCTATACTTAGAACTGCGGAATTAACTAGTGTTCCATACAGAACAATTCACTGTTCGTGTTTTAAACCTTATAGAACTAATATGGAGCCAATTAAAAGATAATGTGCGCCGGAAAAATACAACACCGACAGAAAGTGACACTGTAGTACAATTAATTAATGACGAAACAAGTGCAATAAGTAGTGATTTGTGGATAAAAATGTGTAGAACATGTAAAGACAATTGAAACATTTTTTTTTATAAATCCACCAAATAAATCGTCAATAATTATTAATTTAAATGACAGTGGTAGTCACACAAACTCTGATAGTGATATAAACAACGATAATAGTGATAATGATTAATATTTTAATAATTTTAAGTTACCATAAATTGACAAGTTCAAAAAAATAATGATTTTTGTTTGTGCAAATTTGAAGTATTTATTATAGACTATAAAGACTTTAAAACAAAACGATTTTTAAACATGCCTATATTTATAATTCAAATATAGCCATTCCTAAGCCTGATAAAAATGTGAAGAAATGTCATGTGAGTATATAAAGTTCATGTAATTTGTCATTAGATATTTTTTTATATATTGAAGTTGACTTTTCCTGAACAAAATGATCAAAAGCTTCAATCAATCGGTAAAAGTAATTAGAATTGAAAATCTAGTTCATCCTAAACCAAAGGAACAGACCTTACTATTTTTACATTTCTAAAATGAAATATTCGATGTTATTACAATACTAATATAGTAATCTTAATGTTAATTTTATATTATTTAACATAAAAATAACAGTCATACACAATTATTTTTATACTTTTTTAAGTTGAAATAAAGTCTGTTCCTTTGGTTTAGGCGGAACTAGATTTTCAATTCTAGTTACTTTTACCGATTAATTGAAGCTTTTGATTATTTGGTTCAGGAAAAGTCAACTTCAATATATAAAAAAATAGCTAATGACAACTTACAAAAATCCAGAGATTGGAGCAATAACAACTGGGAAAGTGTCAACAAGACTCAAACAGAAAAAGTGTGTTGGCGCCTTTGGTCGTTCGCATTGTTTGCAAAAATTAGAAGTTTCTTCTTATATTTTCGTATTCTGCTAACTGATAAGAAGAATAAGAACTAACACTATTAGTATTGTTATATCACAACAGATGGCGTTTATATTTTGTGTACTAATTTTAATAAAAATTAAATTTTTAATATTCCAACGCCTCTAGCGGTAGTTTCTGAATTTCAAAGTTTAAACATCGACATCGGTAGTAGACATCGATGTTTTATCGATACTATCGCCAGCTGACCATCGATGGTAAAAACATCGATGTTTTCGATACATCGATGTTTTTTTCCCATCCCTACCCGTTACTGACGTTTTCATGAAAAACTAAACATGTATAAGTATCCGGATATTTTTTGAAGGATAGTGTAGCTGTTGTATATGTGACAGACAAAATGGACTAAAGATCCAGCCGGTTAGTCCTGATCCCATCAGACTGTTTACAATCCATCCATGCTGTGCATATTGTGTCATAGGATATTACGTATGTTATGTGCCAAGTATACCGGTCGGATAACGTATGACTAATATTACACACAGGGACGTCGACAGGCTACATCACGTCCTGAGGCAAGCAATTAAATATCGCCCCTGATGTACCATATTGTAAGAAACAAAAAAGGGAACCTAATTCCAGAATTAAGTGATGAGTAAAGAAAAAAGTAATCGTTATACCGAAATGCCGCCCCTTCGATGAGTCCTGCAGCGCCCTTTTTCAGCGGCGCCAGGAAGCAGAATGCCTCTGTGCTCAGGGCCGCCCCTAGCATTTGCGGGGCCTGGGGCAAAACTGGAATTGCGGGACCCAAAACTGGATTTGCGGGGCCCCATCTATATATATATATATAGATATATATATTGAATAACGATATTTTCTTTAATACTATTAAGGGGTAACACCACAGTAACGGTCGAAAAATAAGGCTCTTTTTGACAATTTTTTTCGGAAACCTGGAACGGGAGTAGGAAATTTCTGTTAAAGGGCTTTATTGAGCACACATTGAAGTATGAGAAAAAAATTTTTCATTATCATTTTCATACAAAATGGCGGCGATAGCGCCGATCTTCAAATAAGCCTTTTTTTTAATTAATAAACCGGCGAATAGATTTAGCGCAAACGATGAGACCTGGAACAAAAAGGAAACAAAGTTCATTATTCACATATAATTAGCTATAGAATCACGTAGGCATTTTTATTTAAACTGATTTTTGTAGAAATGGTGCACTTTTGAATTGTTTATAGTTGTTTATAATTGTTTATAATTGTTTATAAAAAAAAGTTTACATCCAATCAAAAAACGGCTACGTGATGCTCAAGATATTGCATTTACAAAGCTACAAAAAAAAATTGAGACTGATCGGAGCAATAGTTTTCGAGTTATGATTTCGCCCAACTTGAAAAAAGTAGTTTTGAGAAAAACGTATTTAAAGTTTTATGTGCATTTAAATCATAAAAATGTTGTATGTACCTTTTATCAGCGATGCCTGCACCATACATTTGGCCATCCATGTTGATGCTCGCCTCTTCCGCCTCCTTTCTAGATGCTTTTATTGACAATCGAGCCTTTTTCGCAGCATCAGACAGTGACATCTCAGAATATCGAACACGACGCTCGTCCGCCTCAACGCAGAAATTGTAGCAGTTGTAGCCAATTTTCATATCTAAATTCTCCATGAGCCTCATTATACTCGATAAGCCATTATTATAAATGCCCACGGCGATATATACTGCAGTCTCAAGTACTTTCTTCCCACTAGAACTTGATTTCGGAGCCATCGAATTTTTTCTGCCAAAATTCACATGATTTACAATACTTAGATTTCACTAAGACATCTATAACTTTACTAGGTAGACATCTATAACTTACCTGGTGGTCTTCTGTGAAACTATGAGCCCTATAGCTCCAAAGGTAACAGGCCCAATCATCATTTCAACCGGTAACACTAATATATAAGAGATGACAACAAGCGCGCAGAGGGCGGTAAGCTATCTGCTTAGCGCGTGCTGTAGACGTTGCCGGAAAATCGAGAATTTGACGTTATAAAAATGTTTTTCAGCTATATAACTAGTAGAATACTGTTTTTGAATATATAAAGGTTCGTTTAGAGCTATAAAAAAAAAATGGATTTTTTGAACTGGTTACTGTGGTGTTACCCTTTAACTATTAACAAAGTACACATACTCAATGAAAATATAATTTTTTCCAACTATTTATAAAACTTGGAATAATATTTTTAATGTATTTTATTACTTGAAGGTCCAAGCGCGGGGCCCTTACAGGCGCGGGGCCTGGGGCAGGTGTCCCACTAGCCCCCGCCTAGGGGCGGCCCTGTCTGTGCTTATACCTTGTCGATTGTATTGATAACATGTAACTCTTGTTGCTAGTTTTTTAGAAAATGAAAATTACAAATTGTTATTAGAGAGTTTTTGCAAATCTTATAACGTTGTCAGCTATGCGTTAAAATCACGTGATAACATAACTGTGCATGGTTACGGTAATTTTTAACGTAAGTCTTCTTCTTCTTCTTCTTCTTCTGATTTGTTGGCTATAGTGAGGTCATTTTAACATAATTCAAATGACGAAGTTCGTCTTTGTTTTATATCGTTTACAGGGCCGTGCGGTGATTTTTTGGCGCCTGGATCAGACATTCTTACAAGGCACCTTTATACTCAGGTACTTTATATATTTATATTCCAAGATTTTTTTGCAAAGTTTCATTGAAACACCCCTTTCTATAAAGGGATATTCTTTCTGCAAATTCTTTTGAAAAACGTTATTTCGGCGACATAATAAATGTTAAGGGTAACGAAATTAATAAATAAATATTAGTGCAAGTCAAAGTCACAGTTTTGGTTACCAATAATAATTTTGAACACTAATAATAGTAAACAGATATTAGTACCCTAATATTATTATTATTAAAATCATACACTAACACTAACTGCAAAAGATATCTGACTAATCTCAAAATTCTGAAAAATATTGCACTCACTAAACGTGATTGTCTATTGTCTATGGCTAGAGAGGGACATGTTTCGTGCCATAAAAACGTTTGATTAAATGCCGCAAACCTTTGATAACAATTTGTAGGTTTTATTGTATTTATACCGCTTCTCCTAACAATCTTCTGCTTTTCTATCGAAGTGCATTGTTACTTATGTCAGAGTGGGAAGCGAAGATCTCGTTAAAGGTTGGCTGCCGCACGAATTAAAATTGCTTTCTGGAACTGGTGCTTATATTTATTTTATAAATAACTTGAATACACCTCAAGGACATGCGGGACAATAGGTTTCAGGGACGATTTTAGTTACCGATATTAAAGCGGGACATGGATTGACAATCCGGCACTAAAAAGCCTAATAAATCCTTTAAAAAGGCCTAATAAATATCAAACATTTCCGGGAATTATCAAACGCATCTATTGCGTTTCATGCACTCGGCATAAGAATCCTCCTCTGTCTGGTTATCGCTATCGTTTTAGCTAGAGCGGCATATACATAGAGTCTTGTAGAGGCGGCGACAGCACTGTTAGATACATTTTATGTTTATGATTACCTATACATTCTTTCATTTATATCGACAAAGTCGCCACCCATTTGTACGCCGACCAAATAAAATGTAATATTTATAAACAAAGATAAATAAAAACATAATTTATTAAGATGCTACGAACAAGTAATCAAATTTTTATTATGAAATTATTATAAAAATAAACAAATGTGACATATCTGACAGGCGCCCCCATAGCCCAGGCGTCCCCATAGCCCAGGCGCCCCCATAGCCCAGGCGCCTGGAGCGTCCGCTCCATTGCTCCATGCCACCACACGGCCCTGGTCGTTTAGCCTTTAAGTTTTATTCCTTAACCTAAAAGAAAATAATTGAAAATATTTACAATGGTACATTGTTTTAATAGGCCTATATACCTTTTATTGTGTATTTAAATATATAAAATATCATTTTTGTCTTAAATATATACTTATCATTTATTGAGGGAAGGGCTAAACGTGAAAACTATAAATATACTATGACAGGAGTGGCCATAGCGCGATTCGCGAGACGCGTGCGGCTCTCGCAGGCGATTCGTTAGGCTCTTATGCATATATAATGTATGTATGAAATATGGTAGACGAAAACTGATCAATGTCCAAAAGTAATTATTTTATTCCATTTCTTACAAAGTTATTCATAAAAACCTAAAAGTTACAAAGTTATTCAAAAACATAAAAATAATAAGTTCACAAAATATTGTTCTGATTCCACCAAACAATTTAGTAATGGAAATCTTTAAAATTTTACTTGCTTGTGGATACTTTACGAATGTTGTCTATCATAGCAGTTGGCTGCCGAAAAATTATTTGATCACTTGTTAGGGCAGTTCGCTTAGCTCAGTTAAATGCTGATCAGTTAAAATAGATTAAGTTGGTTTTACACAGTTCAATTAATTGATCAACAAATTGATCAAGTTTTTTGTCAATTAATTGAAAAATTTATTGGTAACCTTGGAAACAAAAGCACCACTTTACACACATTTACATTAAAAAAAAAAACTTTTACATTACCATCTGTAAAATATGTTGACATATTTATCAGAATGAAAATATTGAAAAAATCACAAAGTTACGAGCTGTAAACCAAAACAAAAGAAATAACCTAGATGATGGTAAATTAGAACGTTCGAGGTTATGTTAAATTTGAAAACGAAACACAAAATATATATTTGGAGGTTATGCTACAACTAAACAGTTGGCAATATCTTAACAGATAAAAATATACCTAGAATTCCCTAAAAAATTGATGAAAAATAGAACTTGTTCTATTTTCAAAATAAGTTGATCAATTTTTTTGTCAATTAATTGACGAAATTTGTACACTTTGCACACATTAATTAACTGAATGTCAACTTTTTCAATTAATTGATCAATTAATTGAATCGTGTAAATCCCACTTTACCAATGCTTATTTTTATTAAGTTTAAGTTGAACAAAGACTTGCAACAATAAGAAGTACCGAAAATCGAGATTAGTCTCAGCGCACACTCTTTGGCTTTAGGATATTTTTGTTCCGGAATTCATTCCAATACTTGCATTCAATTTTCCAGGAAAGTAAGCTTGAAATAAGCCAAAAAGTAAGAAAAAACTTTACAAAGACCTCCCTATACTAGATAGGCCTCAGTGAAGTGGTACTGTCGTACGTAATTTTTGGAGTTTTAAAAATTTATTAATAATAATAAGAATTGCTTAGTTTTTATTTCACTTTTTACCGACCGCCAACATATATAATGGAGGCATTGTGATCATACCGATTTTGACATTTCGAGATTTCGATGGATCTCCACGAATTGAGGTCCCTACATAACGTTTTGACTATTTTTAGCATGATGTATGTCGGTCTCTCTGTTGGTCCGTGAACACGTGCAGAACAAATTTGGCTGAAAGGATTTTTGTGAAATTTCATATTTAAGCTTTTGACATATGGAAGTTTACTCATGTCGGTTTTAAGATTTTTGACAAAGAAAAATTTCGAAAAAATGTATTTAACAAAAGTTGCTATAAAAGCAATAACTAACATCTTTTATTTGAGACATTTTTTGATAAAGCAGCATAAATTAAACAAATACTTTGTGATGGCGGTCGGTCACAGCTGATTTTTTATTAAACAATTAAAATAAATTAATTTAATTAATAAGATTATAATATAAAATGACATTACATGTTCTTATTACTCCTCATAACAAATTTTCACGACCTACACCCATAATTATAATTAAAATTATGTGAAGCGAAAATTTTCACACATTTCGGGGTTCCGTAGGTGTTTAATAAGTGAACATTTTCGAGCACATTTTTTACATTAATCGCATCAGAATCAATGTATTTTTTTTTTTTTTGTAAGTTAATTTAGTCCTGTGAATTTAATTATTACGGATTTTTAATTAACCTTCTCAAAAAAAAAAAAAATGTTTTTTTTTAACCAAAAATCCATAAAATTCGATATCTCTCGAAAACTCCGTTTCTGTTATTTCAGTTCACAGCAATGTGCAATCCTCACAGTTTATTAAAAGTACATACAATCGAACTTGGTTACTACGACCCTCTGGAGATCAGGAATATTTGTTCGTTATAAACATTACTCGCTATATCTACAATGAGTGAATACGAATATGTAATTTGGGTAGTCCTTCGCTATATCGCTATATGAGTTCAAAACAGAAATATCTTGAAATTTTTACAAATTGAGTTATTACTGAAAAACTTCAGAAAATAGTACCTAACCAGTATCAGTTTCCTGATGATCCTAGATGACCAGATCAAATAAAACGTACGACAAGTCATAGCATGTAGACCAAGGGTGTCAAACTGGCGTTTCGCGGGCCGCATGAGGCCCAATTGTTGTATTTTTGCGGCCCGCAACGACTTCTTATACTCTAATAAATTTTTATACTATATGTCTTATACAGTATAAAAATTTATTTTAGCGGAAACACCTCGTGACAGATTCTGTTCGGGCCGCGGCGTCAAGACTTTGGCAAAGGGCGGAAAACCAATAGTCAGGCAGTAACTGTTGCAGTTAGCCAAGGCCATGCGATAGTCGGTAGATCGGTAATTCCCCATGATTCCATATAATATACTCGTAAGCAGAGCTATCAAATAGCACTTTTCTATAGGTGCAACTGCAGTTTACATTACCAATACGCTGAACTTTGTTGTTCGATAAAGGAAATATTTTGGCAAAATTTAATTGTTATTTCTTTACTTCCTTCAAATAAATATTCAGAAAAATGGTGGAAAATGAAAAACAGAATGAGTAATAATATAAATACGTATCGTGCGGCCCGCGTGAATTTTATTTGTTAGAAAAATGGCCCGGGGCTGATATGAGTTTGACACCCATGATGTAGACTGTGCATTACGCTATACAAACACACACATGCAAGTTTGTCAGTCTAGTCTGTTCAAGCGAAATCGAACGACTTGCATGTGCGTATACAGCTGGCTGAAGTTTAGCCAGGTTGTCCACAGTTTGTATCGTACAGACAGAAAGATTCTATATTTCATAAGAGCTATTTATTTGAAGTCAGCCACAGAACTGGACCATAAGCCATTAACCAACTTTGAATTTAGACCGAAGAGAAACATACTTTTTGTTTTTGCAGTACAATAAAAAAACTTTCCCACTCAATGTTAACCCCAAATGTCCCGACACATATCACCTAATGGAAGGTTCAGCAAACCAAAACAAACAAAATATTTCCAAATCTAATTGAATGTCGAGGGGTGACGTTGCAGCAACGATGCAAAGCTGAATGCCATTAGCCTGAACACACGCTGTCCCGCCTGGATTTCGCATCTAGACACATTTCCTCTCCCCTCCCGTAGCACTAGCCCTGAACAAGTCTGCTTATTCAAAACGTACACAGGAGATTTGAGACGCAAGGATAATGTACAGCTGTACAATAAATGGCACAGAATATGGACCCTTTTAGCCTTGAAACACCCCTTACAGTGGCGCGCTAATTTTGCACGCAGATTTTCGGGTATTGAAAGAATTCATAGACATATTCCCCTGATACACAGTATGGTGTCACTGATAAATTACCCGTATAGGCTGAGCAGTTTCTTAATTGCCTAAAATGTAATGGCTTTCAATAATCTTCCGTAAATCGCGGTTTTAAGCAAATGCGCCGTGATTTCTAGCATACGCTGTTCATAACCTAATCCGTAATGCTTGATGCCGATAAAGAAATTAATGATAATGATGAATTAGTCAAGGATTGGCAGTAGGGTTCCTAGATCCAAAATATGCTTCAGTAGACCAGTAGAGGGGTTGGGGTAATAAAACATTTATAATCTTATAATAGGATTTTAATAGGAACTTAATGGTAGACGTAGCCCATTGTAAAAGTATCATTAAGTTGTTTGGGTACATAACATTGAAGTTTTATAGTGGTGTACCAATTATTTTACAATAATAAAATAGAGCATTTCACGCAGAATAATACAGTATTGAAATATTCAAAGATTGATAATAACAGAGTTATCACAGTGTGAACTAGTGGTGGGACTTGTGGTTCACTAATCTGATTCGATTCTTTTAATCCCACTAAACTTAATTGAATCAGTGAGTCAACTCAGTGACTGCATGAATCATGAATCGTCTTAGTTTCTATCATTCAATAACGGTTTGATTTATGCAGTATGTTTATATGAAGTGATTCAACAACAGTAAAGAAATTATTTGATTCTGAATTCATTTTCATTCTCGAATATACATTACATAATTAATTACTTAAACTATTATTGCAAACTATATTATTTTTTTATGCTAGATTATTAAACATTAGTAATCTAAAAATTAATAAAATATAATTAATTGAACATTGTAAATAAATCATTACAAATATTAATAAATAACAAAACTTAATAATTATTAACAAAAATATAGACAAAAGAGAGGACATTTTGATTTCAACAATTTGCACCATTCAAATCGTGTTACAAAAATATTCAATTTAACATTCATGTTGAAAAGTGACATTAAAAGTGCAAAATCCAAGCTCAATAATATAATTTATTATTAAAATTAATGGCTAAAGATATTATAGAAATAAAAATAGTATATTATTTTTATAAAAGCATTCTTTTAATGTCGCAATAAAATTCGTAGAAGAGTCGTACAAGAGCGGGAAATACAAAATATTAATCTTATTGTCGTGACGCAGCAGGATTATTTGCTATTGCAAAGCTGTCGATCGCTGTTTTAAAACACAACTAATTTTTTTTAAATTTTTTTAAATTTTATTATATTTATATTACTTGGTCCAGAAATATGTTTTCTATCTAACGTTGTACTGAGATTATATATATTAAAAAATAAAAATGGAAATTACAATTATTCGACTCTTAAACCAAGTTTATATAAAATGTTAAACTTTAAACAGCAATATGTCAGAAACTTAATTTTTTAAGATACCTCACTATTATTTTAGAGCAGCGTTATTTAGAAATAATTAAACAGATTAATTTTTCCCATTTATGCCCAATAAATCAGCAAATTTAAGAAATAAGTTCTTAATAATAAAACTAAATTCTTAAATTCATCATATTATTAAAATATGAAAGTTATATGATGACTTCAAGAATTTTAAGATATTTTTATTTATTTTTTTAATTTGATATAAATTTCTATGTTTTTAAATGTGGCAAATTACCATGGTTAATTTTTACTAATATTTCCAAAAATGCAAAATAAGGCGAAACTTAATTATTTTTAAATTAATAAACGCAATAAATCCAAAGAAATTGTTGCATCTACGACTGTATATAAACTCTACTATATTTAACTATTTAAGTAAACGTAAAGTACGTCTTTATGGGAAGAGTACAAAAAGTAAAAAGTGCCGGAACGTATTATTATTTCACTCTTGCCATAAGCACAATACAAATGCCAGTGATATATTTTTGGGGTTTTAAACGCGTCTTCCGTAGGAAGAGGCGTCCCCCCGAAGATTTGATGTTCACGCGGATATTGCGGATAAGCGGATATGATATATAATCCGCATCCGCCCGATTTAAATTATAATGTGTCCGCATCCGCAGAAAAATGGCGGATATCCGCGGGTAATCCGCGAATATCCGTCAAAAAACATGTTGAAGTATTATTTGAACATTTCTACACAAAACTATATAAATATAAAAGTTATTCGAAACCCACAAATAGATTTAAAAATACCTATACAGAACAATATCGCTGATGTCTATTTTATATTTTTACAATAAATGTTTCTACAATTAAAAATATCCTATTAGATAGATAAAAATTCGGTGCAAAATTTGATGTATAGATTGTTACTAATTTTCTTTCAGATTGTTAGTTTTGTATGAGAAACTAGTAAGCTCTGGGGGTTGTACGCAGTCTTAATGAACGCTTTGTAGTTAGATAGATCGTTAATTTGGCAATGATATTTTTAAGAATGTAATGTGTACAGCCTTTGAAATATATAATGAGTTATGCTGAAATATGTCCTGCATAAAGTTCTATTTTTGTAATATATAGGGCAAGAAAATGCAGGAACAACAGAAGATATTTGTAAATAGAAACATTGGCATCCGTTCTGAATTGTAAAGAATTTCTAAGTCATTTCCGTCGCAAATTTACCGTAAACATTTTCTACAAATCACGATGGCTTTCTAGCATAAAAATTGGTATATAAACAAATCGATTATTAAATTCACAAGCATTTTTTTAAGTTGTTAATTTGGCTTTAGTGATCCATCCAGCGATCTTCCAATTTAAGTTTTCTATCAAATTTACGTCTAGGAAGAATACGTTTTTAAACAAACCAGTACTGGGTGGCCAGTACGAAAAGTTGATCGTTACGAAAGAATGAGTGTCGACTTGGGTCTAATAATTTCTATATTATCAACGTGAACCAAACCAACCTAGTGTTATTCGATAACTGAGGGAACAAAAATTTATTATAGATCTTAGATTCGCGCGCCGCGACTTAAACAGTAGAGGGGCGCCGTTTAGGGGACTTTCCGCTGCGCCGCGCAAACTTGAAATCAGTATAATTCAGGATAGCGAAGCGCTGCGACATCGAAATTGATCTTAAACGAAAGCTAACGTCGAGTTCTGTCGATTTCAGACGATTAAGACAGTGAAATCGAATACAGTGTTAAACCCGCTGTACACTATGAGGCCATGCATCGATTCATAGCGTCGATTCCAAGGCATTATGAAACAGGCATCACTGGCTGTTGGACACACACTACTGATGCATGCCTCGATGCTAAACATTGAGTCGACAGAATAACCACCGGTTTTGAATAAAATATAAACATGAATAGTGATTTACCATTGCCAGTGATAATTTCAAAGCTGCTTACAGCATAGTGTATGGGCTTAGTCTTTGCAGCATAGTCTTTAGCTATTAAGCAAATGTAACTAGTGATAAGTTAACAATTTTTTATTTATTTATTTTTTTTATTTCACGTTTATGGCTTTTGCTACTGAGGCAATTAGCTAGGACAATTCTAATTTTTCTTAATGAAATTTCCATGCCTGAAAGGGATTTGAACCCGAGACCTTAGCAGCGCAGGGCACGTGTGTTACCACTACGCTACGCCGGTCGGCAAAGTTGTTAATTTCTGTTCTATTTTTAGTCTAGTGCCTACGCACCATATTTTACGTTGATACTGCACTTGATGATAATGGAATGTTATTTGGCACACGTGTTCTTTATAAAAATTAAATCATTTTGACTCGCAGCACCTATTTGTGATTCGAGGCAGATTCAAGATGGCGGCGAAAATAGTGCGTCAATTACGATAACAATAACTCATTTTTATGATAGAGCAAAATAGCTAAATACATATTTGTACAATGGACCTTTAGCTATAATTTGCCGCATCGTACGCGAATTTTCGTCGCTTAGTTTACAAGATACCGTACATAATTCATTCTCAGACGCAAGAAAGTGATTTCTGAAATTTCTAACGAATTTCGTATGATATGGCTCGTTTTTTATTAATTTAATGTCGTAGTTTACGAATCTCTTATCAAAATCGCTTTTTTTCGGGCAAAATACAATCTTATGTGTAGCAAATCTTTAAATTAACTCCATTTTCGAAATCTACGACTTCAATATACCCGAAATATACAACTCAACAATTTTGGTGTAAATAGCAAAATTCGATTTTCAAGAGTTATTTCGAAAGTGGTTTCATTTGAGACCAGGTGTTGCGAACAAACTTAAGCAAATGTATGCATTGCGTGTATGCATGGAGTATCTTACTTAAATGTCATAATTTACAGCCGTTCCGGCCGGATATGTGAAATTTTTTATTTCATTTCGGGCAAAACCCGAATAATAACAAGTCATATGCCATTTTTTATTTCATTTTTGTAATTTACAGGTCCGATTGGGTCGAAAACGATATCAAGAGTGTCAAAATAATACGAAGTTGAGACTTTACACATTTTCAGAGATAAATTCCGCACATATTCTTGTAGCCAAGGATATGCTCTACAGATTTAGGAAGAATTGAAACAAAATGTTAATTTATACAGATTTATAGTGATAGAGTATATAACCATGTCTCGAATTTGGGAAACAAATTCGTAATCTACGGCATTAAATTATTTAAAGATAACGAGCCATATCATACGAAATTCATTAGCCATTTCGGAAATAACTTTTTTGAGTCTGAGAATGAATTATGGACGATATCTTCTAAACTAAGTGACGGAAATTCGCGTACGACGCGGCAAATTGTAGCTAAAGGTCCATTCTACAAATATGTATTTAGCTTCTTCGCTGTATCATAAAAATTAGTTATCGTTATCGTAATTGGCGCGCTAGTTTCGCCGCCATCTTAAATCTGCCTCAATTCACAAATAGGTACTGCGGGTCAAAATGATTAATTTTTTATAAGGAACACGTGTGCCAAATGGTATTCCATTATCATCAAGTGCAGTATCTTTCGACGTAGGCATTAGACTATTTAAAATAAACGCATTTTACATTGCTGTCAATCAACCTTTGTTATAGAAATGAAACTTCTATGTTTAATGATAAAATAAGCTCACGGTATAATCATTGCTCCAACGAAATTTTGTCCCAATTACAATTCTACTCTTATACGAAAATATAATTTAATATCATCCCATATTTTCTGGTGTGTCATCCAATGACACGCGTATCGCAGGTTTGCCGTCAGTATGCTATACAATATTTAACACTGCCACGTCCAATATTCGTGTAGTAATATCCTTCGGTACAATGGTTGTAACGTGGCGGTAAACGTGTTAATAAAGCTCTCGGAACAGACATAATTTAACTCGCATGCTCCTAACTGAACGTACTAATTCAATTGTTGGGAACATGTCGCTAATGTGAGAGACAATCAGTCGCTCGTGCCAGCTCTACTCTACCCTATCCAGTAACTAACACACTGCGTTAGAGTCGTATCACAGAACAAAGCCCCTCACTATACACAGATCTCATCTCTTAATATTTGTACGTCAATCGATTGATTAAAATTTTGAAGTTTATGGGGTTTGATTAGAGATTTATGGACGCTGATAATTTTGGATTGGTAATTTTAATATATAGGGGTTGTTTTAAATTAATTTTAGTTATGCATGTTATGATTCGACTTCCTCATTGATAACAATTTTATGTGTGGTGTTTTGGTTTAATTAAATAATACTGGAAAATTGATATTTCAATTTTCTCTAAATGATGGAAGATATACGAGGTCTAATAAAAAATATGCAACTGTGCGCGTTTGGCAATATATAATAATTGAAGGAGGGAATAACAGCGACTTGATATGATCCAGTTGTCACATGCGTTGATTGTTAATTTTGTTTCATTTTATTGCGGTTTTGTACTTCCTTTTTCATTTTTTTACCCCGGCATTTTTAAGATAGACCTGATCGGTTTAAAAATTAGTAAGGCTGCGAGAGAATCACTTAAACTTTTGAAACACAGCTTTTGGAGAATATGTTTTAATTAGAATAGCGTGTTTCAGCCAGGGATGGGGAGTCGGAGTCGTGAGTCGAAAAAACTATCGACTCCCGACTTTTTTATTCAAATTTTTTCAAAGATGAAAACAAACCGAAAACGAAAACAAAATAATGATATTACCAGATTTTTTATTAAAAACGGGAATAAAATTTTGTTTTTTTGTTCAAGAACGAAAACGATATTGGAAATTACTGACAATAATATAAATTGTGTGATTCAAAAAGAAAAAAAAAAAATACATCACGGTAAGCCGTGGAAGAGAAAGACAGTAATATGATATGTGTTGGTGATATTCAAACAAGAAAAGCAAGAACTGTTTATTACTGTCGTTTTTGTAATTTAGCAAGTTTAAAGAATGTGTGTTTAATCATTCAGATCAATTAACAGAAGAATTAGAATCTGTATTGATGAAGGCGTTGGTCACATATCCCATGTAGATTTGTTTATAATTTTTTATTTTATTTATTTGAAATTGTTTATTTAATTGCTTGTATCAATTTATATTTACTATTCTACATATACAAAAAAATAAAATAATACATAAATAAACAAGAACTATTTTTAAGAAAATCTAACTTTTTAAAACAAAATTTAAATTTGCTCAATATTAATGTGAGTAGTTCTAACCTTCCAAATTTATTCAAAGACGTACGTGATTTTTTTCTCGGCGTTCTCTTTATTAGGGTTTTGTAGGTATGACAAAAAAACCCTTATACCGTCATTTTGTCGTCTGTCTGTCTGTCTGTCTGTCTGTCTGTTCGGTAAAAATTTTAGCCAAACGGCTAAACCTAGAGAGTTGAAATTTGGCATGCTTGTACAACTTTTTGACCCGCACATAGGAAAAATACTAAAACATCTAAAAAACATATCCCCCTAAAAATATAAACAAATATGTGCTCAACGAAAAAAAAAAAATTTTTTTTTAAAATTCTGAGTAGCGTATCAAATAAAGCCCTTAGTACGTGGATTAACGATCAAAATTTTATTTTTGCAAAATAAATTATTTTGACACGATTTTTGTCAAAATTATGCAAAAAAAATTTTGTCCCACACCCTGTAGCCCAGATGGTTTAAACTAAAAATCTGAAAAAATTCTAAGTAATGTATATTGGTGTGAACCGGAATAGTACAACAGAAATTTTTGATCAGATTATGTTTTCGGAAAATAATGCATTTTTTGTGTTTTTAAGCAAAATATGTTAAATATTTAATTCGCTATGTAACCAAGTTGATACGTCAGCACTCATAGCTATGTGCGTTTAGTCATTGGTTTTCTAATATGTAAACAGGTAACTTGCAAACTAGAGTTCGAATCCTGTCAATTTTTTTTTTTTTTGTTTTTTTTTTTTGCAGTTTTCTTTTGTTTAAATTATTTTGTCAAAATTCTAGTTATATTTTAGTAAAATGTTGCATTTAATTTTTAAAAGCGTAAATTTAATAACCAGTGGGAAGTGTTGAAATTATAATTTAATTCTGTTTGATGTATACGAAATCAGAGGGCGGGGCTAATGATTTAAGCAACCAATAGAAGCCATAGGCGCAATTTTCAAAATCTTAATGAACCTTGCTATGTAAAAAAAATACTGCACATATTTAGAAACTTAAATAATGGTATTAGGCATTCGAATTAAAATTAATAAAAAAATATTTTGACATAAAATTTGTTTTGGCTTCCCAAATAATCATCATTCAGTTATTAAATACCTGCAAAACCCTGAAATGTGTGAAAATTCACACTTCACATCAATTTTTTTTATTATTATTATTATTATTTTTATTTATTATTTTTTTGAATAACACGTTGATAAAGACAGTATTGCCGTCCTTAAAAATGGGCGGCAGTTTAAAAGTCGAAAAAAACTAATTTTACTATTTTGAAGGAAGCGGACCAGACAGCCACATGTGGCCCACGTGGAAATCAAACCTACGAAAATGTACTGCACATTCATTGGAAATACTACCTACATTTCAAACACTCTGTGGTAACAATTAATGAATGTTTAACTCTAAAAAGAAAAATTTGCCGTCCCTAAAATTATTACCCCCTTTTAAAAACATTATTTAACAGGGTATTTTTTATTTTTTTATTTTGGGACAGTTATAGCATGACTGCCCATAGTAAGAAGCTAGGAGGGGCACTTGCCCCCCCTGGAGTCTCCATTTTAAAGTGTTTATTCCAAACCTTTATGCTTTTTTGTTCTCAAATGTATTTATTTTTATATTTGTCTATTTTATATTATAATTATTTTTATTATGTCTGTTTTATATTTGCTACTAAATTTTCGTTTGCATCAAAGGCTCTCGCAACTCTGGAAAATCTCGGGTTTCGGAAAGGTTAAGCAGGGGCGCCGAGAGAGAGCTTGTGCCCTGGACCGTTTATTTATCATAAATGCATAACATAGCCGTAGCAAAAAAATTACAATAATCTCTTTGTTCTGTTTATTACAAAGAGATGTTCAAAGCAGTAAAACCTTTTGTGAAATCTTATGTATATGTCCATGCACTAAGTTATGTAACTATTATAAACGATGCTTTAGTGACGGAGCAAACAGAATAAGAATAAAAAAGACTCATGAGAGATTCGTCCTGAACCGTATTGAACGCTTGTCCGTCTTGAACGCATTCCGACATGGACCCGGTTACGCCGGCTACGACTTTTTCTTCTGGTAGCGAAGCAGTGAGTATATTACTAGTAATGATAATAAAAATAAACTTACTGCATAATTTTAAAATTAATATTTTATAAGTAGTTTGTTTCCCGAATATACAAATACTGACTTAAGGTTATAACTTATAAAGTTACAAGCATTTTCATATTAAAATTCATAATTTCAAAAACAAGAAAACAGATTAAACATCTTTCTAAGTTGGCACGTATATCATAGTTTAAATGTTTCTCATTTAGGAGATGAAGCTACTTTTAATTAAGCTTCATAACTCTATTCATGGTTATGAATAGTGATGTAAGTCATAACTTTAGAAAAGGTAAAACTATGCATTTATATTATTTAGAAAAGATGCTGAAGATTGTTATTATTATTTTTATAATTCTCTAAAAAATATGTTATATTTTTGTGAATATGTAACATATATCATAATATTAGGTTGTGTAATAAATTCCCGCGTTTTTTGTATTTATCTTTTTCCCGCAATTTTGTGTTTTGTTAGGTTAAGTTTATGTATGCATTCTTAAGTGTTTTTCGTGCTTTACAAACTTATCTGCTTTAATTTTCGGAATTAATTAATTTTAATTGAATTTGAGGCTTTTGAAATGGAAGTTCCAGGGGATAAAAAAAGTCATTTTCGACATCTGCACTATTTTGCCTTTCATCGTGGTCAAAAAGATTGGTCTTCCAAGTTTAAATATGGCAATTTTGACCTTGGTGATGCACCTCGCTCCGGCCGACTTCGACGATGATCGTCTCAAGATGTTTTTGAAGGAAGATGGTCATTAAACAACACGAGAGTTGGCCGAAAAGATGGAATGTACCTTTACGACCATCGCTAACCACCTTTACTCCATGGGCTTTACTCAAAAACTTGGGAATTGGGTGCCACATAACTTGAGCGATGGCCACAAGATCTCAATGATCTCAAATGGGAGGTTCTATCGCATCCGTCATACACTCCGGACCTTGCGCCAACGGATTATTACCTTTTCCGCTCCATGTCGAACCAAATAAGGGACGTACCCTTCGCTAACGATGAAGACCTCAAAACCTGGCTCACAAACTTCTTCAACACAAAATCAAAAGGTTTTTGGCGAGACGGCATCAACAAGTTGGTCGATAGGTGGGAACAGGTTGTAAATAATGATGGAGGATAAATTATTGATTAATTTGTTACTATAATTATTGTTTTCTTCAATAAATCTTATAAACAAAAAAACGCGGGAATTTATTACACAACCCAATATATATATAGGCAATTAGAAACCATCACGATCTGATATTAGTGACGGATAAAACTTACATTGGGCCCCTGGTCGAAAATTTTGTCCGGGTCCTTGTAGCTAGCCGATTTTTACCGACCGCCAACATATATAAGGGAGGTATTGTGATCATACCGATTTTGACATTTCGAGATTTCGATGGATCTCCACAAATTGAGGTCCCTGCATAACGTTTTGACTATTTTTAGCATGATGTCTGTCTGTCTGTCTGTCCGTCCGTCTGTCTGTGTACACGTGCAGAGCAAATTCGGCTAAAATGATTTTTATGAAACTTCATATTTAAGCTTTTGACATTAATGGCACGAGTTGATCAACTTTTGGTAAAACGGTGGACTAGAAACCGAATCCCTCCATCTCCTTGGAATTTTCATCTTACGATATTGTGCAGTCTGTTAGTCTGGGGTCGACTCAGCCTCAAGTATTATATACTTAAAATGAGTACATGTTTCCACAGAGATAATAGGACAGGTCGAAATGTCACACTAACCACGTGGCTTTCATATCTATGGCCAGTAGTCTTACTTGTGTCGATTTTAAGATTTTTGCGAATATTTCATAACAGAAAAATATTTCGAAAAAAATTATTTAACAAATGTTGTTATAAAAGCAATAACTAACAACTTTTATTTCAGATAATTTTTTCCGAGTATCTATTTTTTCATACTTATATGTAATACGTATACGTTTCCATAGTCATGATAAATAATATCTCTGTTAGAAAATATTAGGCCATGTTATTTCTACTCTGCTGCTAGAATGTATTTTATACAAGTACTTTGTGATGGCGGTCGGTCGTGTGGTGGCTACAGCTGATTTTTTATTTTATAGTAAAATGAGATCAGATTTTGGTTATGTATACGTAATACGTATAGACCAGCGTTTTTCAACCTTTTTAGCATCACTGGTCCGACATAATGTCTTTTGAAGTTGGCGGACTCCTATCCAGGGGCAACATATATATATGTTGTATACATACATCCATATATAATAAATATACTTGACTTTTTCGTAAGTTACTGGGACAGTTTTCCCCATCAACCATACAGTCCCCACCTTGCGCCAAGTCATTATCATTTATTCTCCAATCTCAATAACTTTGTGGGTGACAGAAGACTGGAAAATGACGACGAAGTGAACAATTGAAACAACCGAATTCTCTGAGACCGTAGAAAATTCATAAAAGCCATTTTGATCAACTTCTTTGATTCTCTCTTTTTGTCAATAAAGGACAAAACTGCTTAATAGCTGCAGAATAGATCATGGAGTTGCATCAAGATAACGCACCAAGTCACACTGCCCTTATGGTTCGATGGCGAATATCAAAGTTACTCTCGGTCTGCAACGGTCATACTCGACTGACATAGCCCCGTGTGGCTTTTTTTTTTTGTTCCCAAAAATGAGGATTTCCTTAACAGGACGCCGTTTTGTAACGATGGAAGAGACAAAGTATCGGAAACTGATCTAAAAACGATTATAAAATGTCTCTCAAAATGTGTTGAAGTAGAAAAGACGCGAAGTATAGGCGCAGAAGGGCAGTGTTTCGAAGGTGATGATTTAAATGTAAATTCTTGTTAATAAAGTTTTATGATGCAATTTCTGGTATTTTTATAATAAACCTCGTACATACGAGGGGAGGTCAATAAATTTGCGGAATAACGCGGTAGAAGGGTAAAAAAACATAATATTATTTTTATTTTTCAATATATTCACCGCTTAACTTAACACACTTAATAGATCATTCAAGTTATTTATATGTCTCATCGTAAAAATATGTATCTTCTTTCGTTTTAAATGAGGCTGAAATCGGTACTTTCTCAAAATGTCTTCCCCCGAAGCCCATTCTTCATGGGTTGGAAATAGGAATGACCGACCCATTATCTTCCCATTACCTGTTAACTATTAACGGGTAGCGGATAATTAACGGGTAATTGAGAGGTATTTTGAGTATTTTTGTATATTTATGAGTATTTTGTTTTTTTTTTTTTTTTGTAAATTGGAAAGTGGACAAAATTGGACAGAATAAGAAATGAAGTATTTAGAGAAAAACTAGGCACAAAACCAGTAGAAACTATAATAGAAGAAGGACAGCTAAGATGGCTGGGACATATACATAGAATGAGTGAAGACAAAATAGTAAAAAGAGTTTATGAAGCAAGAACAGTGAAGAAAGTTAGACCAGGAAGACCAAGAAAAACCTGGCACCAAGAAACAAAAGAAGCTGCAACGAAGAGAGGCGTAAAGTGGGAGGAGATAAGAAAATATACAAAGGACAGAACACGATGGAAAGAAGTATGGAGAATAACACCAGAAAATAAGTAACTCGACTCTTAGCCTTAACTCTTAACTCGAGCCTTACACCGCAAGGTAGAAAGGCTTCAGGATTAAGTAAAGTAAGTTGTTTTTTTTTCAGTGGTTTTTTGTTCAATTTTCATTTTTCAATGGAACCCGGTTCCCGAAATTTTTTACTCTCGTTATTCTCGTCAAGTTGGAAATAAATAGTCATTCGATGTGAAGTCTTGATTATAAGGACGATGGTTTCACATTTGTAAGCAAAATTTATGTATGGCAGCCATTACAACATTGCTCTTGTGAACGGTCGCATTGTTGTGCAAGAGGAACACGCCTTTACTCCATTTTCCTCGTTTCTTTTTGTTCATAGCTTGCTTTAATCGTTTTAGAAATTTAGCTTAATATTCTCCAGTAAATGTAAGACTCTTCTCCTCCTCCTTATATATTCTCCTTATATATAGATCAACAGGATACCCTCCGTATCTCAAAAACAGTCGCTAAGATTTTCTCAGCCGACTTCGACACCTCAAACAATTTCGGGGTGGGTGTGCCCTTATTGCGTCATTGCATCAGCTCCTGCTTGGACTCAGGTTCATAACGATAAACCCAAGTTTCGTTTCCAATAACAATTCGTTGCACAATTTCATCAGGATTGTCAGATACCAAAAAATCTTGTGAACAGACGACGCGATGTTGTTTATGCTGCGTTTTCTTGGGAATTGAGTTGCTTGCTCAATGATAATTCAATAACTACTAGCCCGATCCGGTTCATTTTTGGTATTCATACTCTTAATTACGCAATTGATCTACATATACACAAGTATTCTCAACCCTTTCTAATCCCTCCATTCAGCGAATTTTTTGACATCCCCTCATATGTGCCGTTTCCATATTATTCAACTGTATTTTTGTAAATCTGTCTAAGCATACTATCAAAGCATGCAAATCAGAAACATCGTATAAACAAATGTTGTTATGATTGAAAATTTAATTAATTATTAATGAAAGTCGTTGATTGTAATTTCCATCAGTTCTTTCAATTACTCGTAGTCTAGCCGCAGCTACAGCTCATGTGAACTGAATTATGCCGGTCCGGTGTTATTAAACAAAGCACAGGGCTGCCACTAACACGCCGCTAAATATCCCCTGGATGAACGGGAGGCTGCGGCGGCAACAGAGGCAAACGACACGACGTGAGACCGCCGTGTGTTTTGTTTTCGTTCGCGATATGTACAGTATAGGGAAAAAGTATGCAAATAGCAGACGGGGATGGAATATTGAATTTTGTTCTAGACTGGATTTTGTTTTTCTAGAACATTAATGGTGATATAAGTTTTGCTTTTGTTTTTGTACTACAGGATAAGAGAGTGTTTATTCCTCAAGTTAACTAACAAGTTATCTAGGATCATTTATTTATTACGTATTTTAAAGCTTATCGCATTAAAATAATTTAAAATTTAAATTTTACTTTGTTATTTGCAGCTTAATCACATGGTTTTATTTACTGTTTACAGAATTAAAGGATGGTTTCCAATTGATGTAGATGTAGGATTCTACGTCTACGTGAAAATATAAGTAATAGGAAAATGCCTGCTACGGTTTCCAATCAGACGTAGATGGACGTAGGCATAGAAACGTTCACGTAGAATATTCATATTTTTATATTTCCCGTCTACGTTTTTACGTCCGGCCAATAGGAAAGTATGATAGAAAATTTCAAAACATACTCAATATGTCGTGTAGATAGATAGAACATGTTAACATTTGTTGGGTTCACGGTAATGAAATAAAGGGAATAAATAATTACTATGGTTAGATTATTGTTTAATAATGAATATATATTGGTTAATATGTGACAGATAAACTAATTTTGGAAACTTTTCGACGGGCAAGGCTGCATCGTGTGCGATGAACACGGGCGACACAACAAATGGGAGGAATTTGGGGGTCGATTCTATAGACTAGTAGAGGGCGATTTTAAGCTTGTGCACAGGCGACATTCGGTTCGATTCTAGAAAAGCCGGTCTTATGTATGTGTACACGGGCCGCATAAGGCCGCATAATGGGTGCATAAGGCCGCCTCGTTGGTGTCAGCCACCAACGAGGCGGCCTTAGTTGCAAAATTGGTCTTAACTACCATCGTGCTTTAGATATTTTGTGTTTACGACGTTGTTTGCGAATAATTAGCATAACAGTAACAATAAAAATTGCTAGCCTTGCTAAATCGTCGTCCATATTATTTGGCGAATACGTGATATTCGACACTTTTAAGACTTCTTTTAGAGGTTGACTTAAAGAGTTTTAACACGATATTCTAAGTTTATTGGAAACCAATGCAACAAAATCTACGTTCTACGTCTACGTCAATTGGATCATCCTTTAAAATATACAAACTGCATGGCCATAATTTTAGGTTGTTGCAAAATTTCAGGCGAGTTTAGCAATTTTTCTCTATTTAAATAAAATAAATAGTACATTGTATTTGATCAAAATATTGGCCATCTGAATCGATGACCTCTTGCCATTTATCAGGCTACACACGGATTCCGCGTTGAAAAAACGTGTCATCTTTTGATGTAATACAATTATTCATCCATTTTCGCATCCGAGAAGCACTCACCAGACGGAGCAATGTCTGGGGAGTGAGCATGATGAAGACGGACTTCGCATTCAATATCTAACAGCGCCTCCTTGCACTCTTCGGTAACATGGGATTTTGCATTGTCAAGGAGAAGGATGACTTTTCGTCGATTTGCGATTATTTTAGGATGATTTTTGTTCAGTTCTCTGTTCAGTTGCCTTAATTGCTTATTGTAACGATCTCCTGTCGCCGTTTGAGCTGGTTATAGCAATTTGTAGTAGACCGCTCCTTCCTGATCCCACAAGATACAGAGTAGAATCTTATGGCTATGGACGTTGTGTCTTGGCGTCGACGTGGTAGGATGGCCAGGATCCACCCAATGTTTTAGCTCTTGCTAATATCGTAATAAATTTATTTTTCATCGCTCGTAACAACGCGCAACAAACAATTTTAAACTGTCATTATTTATTACAACCAATTTAGTTAGCAACAATGTTTGTTTATGCAGACCTGTTATATTAGGTGTACCGGAAAGTTGTTTCGTTTTTATTATTAGTGCAGTATGCGAACTAGTCACGACTTATTTGCTGAATTAAACAGACGTCTTTTACGTATGGATTTAACTCTGTAATCTTGAGTACCTAATTATTGTTTCGTTTCATTTTAAACCCTTGCATATTAAAATGGTGGAAGAATTTTCAACAAAATATTTTTTATGCTGTTTAATGTTGTGTGAGTACCATAAAAAAATCTGCAACAGTTGCTACATAAAACATTTGCACTGTTTATGGTAAACTAAGTGTACGCACATGTCAACAGTGGTATACAAAATTTAATTCAGGAAATTTATGCTTGGATGATGAACTTCGATCTGGAAGGCCATATAAAGGAATAATTTATTTTAGTGTTAATTCTGATCACTGTGAACAATTGGATCGACTGAATCAGAACTTGACCATAAATCGGCCAGAAATTGTGAATAAAAAGTTATTCTTCAAGGCAACAATGCCTGACCTCGTTAATCAAAAAAAGACACATGAAAAAAATTCCAAGCCTGATAGGGAGGTTCTAACACACTCACCCTACTCACCAGACATTTTACCCTCCGACTATCACTTGTTTGTGGAACACTTTTTAAGAAACAAGACACTTATGGCTGGTTGCTAAAGTACGAATTATCCTTAACTCAAGTTAAAATCATTTGTTTTTGTATGTTGTAAGATACAAAAACAAATGATTTTAACTTGAGTTAGAGAAAACTCTTACGTTAGCAACCTGTAAAGCGTGTTCTACATTATACAATTCTCATCAAATTTTAATACTTATTTCTTTGACTAGAACTTGTACTAGAAATATATCAGTGAAATTGTACAGTGTAGAACACTTTATGTAGTCAAGGTCAACTTTATTCAAAACTAGATTTGGTCAAACTTTTCTTGAAAACATATCCAACTTGGAACTCGGTGCATGCGCAGTAGACACTTTTAACAATAGTACCAATATTAAAATTACGCTTATTTAAAATATTTTGTATTACCACGTGTTTAATAGTGTTTTGTTGATCATTGGTTTGAA
The DNA here is from genome assembly GCA_963971575.1 of Liopterus haemorrhoidalis. Classification (NCBI taxonomy): domain Eukaryota; kingdom Metazoa; phylum Arthropoda; class Insecta; order Coleoptera; family Dytiscidae; genus Liopterus; species Liopterus haemorrhoidalis. Next base: position 17,148,898 of record OZ020621.1, read on the forward strand.
TAAGCGAATATATAAATTGTGTTTTGTACGTAAATCAGTAATTTTACAAATCTAATAACTAGGTTATAAACACTTGACAAGATATGAATTATATTTTTATGTTGGTACTTTAAATGAACTGAAACACGGGTAAGAATTTCATTCTCTACCAAAAAATTGAAAAATAAATATTATTAAAACTTTGACAATTTCTAGTTCAAAGAAAAAAGTTTAGAAAATTGACAAATAAAGTATAATGTAGAACACGCTTTAAAATGAGCCTTGAACAACTTTTCCTTCAAAAAATCAGAAATTTTATAAATCGGGAATATTTTCTCTTCTTGATTAATGGCAGAGTGTTATAGATCACAATGGTAACTATTTTACTCAATAAAGTACATTTTTTTCTTTCGATTTGTTTCTATTTTAATAATACCAAATAAATAAAAAAAACTTTCCGGTACACTTAATATAAACATTGTATTTTCTCCTAATACTTTTAGTTTTCTATTAAGACGGTTAAGTAATTGTTTATCAGCTTTTAAAGTACAATCGTAAGCTGTTTAATTTTTTTTTTAAGCGATTTTATTTTAACAAATATTTTCCTTTTAGAGGTAAATTCAACATTGTACTACCGTAAAAATACCAGATACACAACTTATGTAACAATTCTTGAATAAAATTTGGAGAACAAAGTTTTGAAACATCGTAGACGATCCCCTTAAGCTACTTCTTTAGTGATGTTCACTTTACGAAACAAATAACAACTTAACAACTAACCAGTAATATTCCAAAATGTAAAGTTTCTCAAAAGCTGTAGTTCCGTTTCTCATCTCACAAGTTTTCACGCGTCTAAAACTTCGTACTAAATAGCGGCAACTACTTTTCGTAAACCATAATTTAAATTTTGCATCCAGTATTTGCGGGGTGTTAGTGGCAGGCCTGTGCTTTGTTTAATAACAGCAGACCGGCATAATTCAGTCCGCCTGGGTTGGAAGCGAGTCCAACGGCGGCTACACAACCAGCCAGCGGCCTGCGGCAACACTCAAGGTACTAATTCAATTGGACATGTTGGTTATATGACCATTGCTGGTTTTCATTATCAATAATTAGAGTATGAGGGTCCTTGTATCAGGGAAAATATTTTGGGGAGATTATTGAAGAAGTGTACTTAACGAGAGTTGACACGTAGGTTGATGTGTCATTGTACGCTTTATTCGGTTATTTTTCTTGTGTGACTAAATATTTTTTTACTCAAATAAAGCAAATATGAAACGAATCAGAGTGATATGAAGAATGCGGTTAGAAATATGAACAGGGATTTCTCGTTGTATGCAATTTCAATTGATGGTTTTTTGCTATAACTTCTTCTTTCTCCTCAGCTTGTATTATTATCTTATGAGAACACAGCCCCATCAAAATATACTATAACAATAAGAAAACCTAGTATATAAGTATTACTATTAACTATATAACCATGTTATGTAATTTAATAATTCTCACATGTATGGTTGTTCGGAAAGTCTCCGCCGATTTATAAGGTAAATTAAAAATAAAAATTTCTATAATAACAATTAAGTTTATTAAATAATGTATTCTCCATTTTGTTTTATACAGTTGCCATCTTTCTGGCAGTTTCATAATCCCACTCTCATAGAAAGTCCCTGACTTAGAGCTAAAAAACTCCTCCAGGTGCGGTTTGCAGTCTTCCAGAGAACTGAATGATTTTCCATTCAACGAATTTTGTAAAGAGCGGAACAGGTTGTAATCTGACGGTGCCAAGTCGGGACTATATGGTGGATGAGGCAACACATCCCAACCAAGTTGCAACAACTTTTGTCGAGTAACCAAAGATACGTGTACGATACGTGTAAGATACTTTTCGATAGGCTAATACTGGGCGTTCCTGTTCAATTGCTTCCATCAAATTATCCAACTGATTGCAATATTTTTCAGAGTTGATTGTTTGTTACGCGGCAAAAGTTCATAATAAACAATGCCCTTCCAATTTCACCAACAACAAAGCATAACTCTCTTTGCAGTGATGTTGGTTTTGGGGGTGGTTAATGGCGGTTCATTGGAATAACCCCACGATCGTTTTCGCACTACGTTGTTGTAGAGATTGTAGAGGATCCATTTCTCATCTCCCATTATTATCATACGCTTCAAAAATGGCTGCTTTTCATTACGTTTAAGCCAGGGGTTCTTAAACTTATGTACTCCGAGGACCTCCTCTTGAACAACATTTTTTTTTTGCGGACCCCATCCCTACCCTAGGCATTTTACGTCATTCTTGAGACTTAATTTCTGGCTCAGTAATCTCATAGGCACTACGTTATAATAAATATTGGTAAAAATGTATCGCTGGTTATTTTAAGAAATGGTCTTGTGCATTTATAGAGATGAACATTTTTATTAGCATTACGAATAAAAAACATAAAATCAATAAAAATAGTAGTAAAAATAATTAGAAAAGTTACAAATTATAACATGTTAAGCTCATACAAACATTTCTTGGTCAAATATTGGTCAAAATAGATATAATTATAATATTTTTTTCTGTAAATAATTTGCAGTTGAATAAAAATAATTAAATTTTTCCTAATTATTGTTTATTTATGTCAATAACTAGTTAGGTAACAACAAATACAAAAAGTCCTAACCATATCGGATTTTTATTAAATGAGTTATTTGAATAAAAGGGAAAAATTGGGGGATGTAAAGTTAATGTCAAAATTGTTTCGCGGACCCCCGGTAATGGCTACGCGGACTCCCAGGGATCCGCGGACCACAGTTTAAGAACCGCTGGTATAAGCAACAAATCGCACATGGAAATACGGTCCAACAAATTGCGTTCGCTTAATTTGTGGGATACCCAAACATCAAAGCGGCTAGTAAATCCAAGCCGCATGAAATGGTCGTGAATAGTTGAATTTGATAGTCCGAGTCTTTCTGCTATTTCACGAGTGAAAATACGCTGATTTGTAGCAATTAATACCTTGATTTAATCATCATCAACCGTAGATGGCCTACCAGAGCATTGCTGGTCTTCAAGAGTAAATTCACCCCGTCTAAATTTCACAAACCATTCACGCACTGTTCGTTCACTTACAGCCTCATCTCCGTATACACCACATATCTTTTTCGCGGCTTGAGCTGCATTCTTGCCCTTGCGGTAGTAATACAGCATTAAATGCCGAAAATGCACTTGTTGGTTCTCCATGTTTAGACCAACTCCAAATCAACACGAATCAAAAATATATTTATAAACAAAAAGTAAAGTAAAGACGAATGTGTACCCTTTCAGAAAGTGTAAAACTTAAAGAGGTTATGTTATTCACTTAACCTAACTAAACGCTGATACGTGCAATGTATTAAAAATCGGAAGAGACTTAAACTAAATAAATAAATAAATTAATTCATCCACTGCTGGACTCTCTCTTCCTTCCTAATTTTATTTCACACATCCTATCATCAACTTTTCTATACCATTGTTTGCAGCCAGGCGCGGATACGCCCGATGGGATACCGGGTAAATGCCCAGTGAGCCGATTGAGCTTTTCATGAAAAAATACTACATTTTGACCAAATTTTGCAAAGAAGAAACTGTGGAGGTTAAAGCGTTAAATATTATTTATAGCTCTCATATAACTGAATAACGATTGTTCACAATACGCCAATTCAGTAATGAACACTATTGATTTGATGGATACTAAATAAATATGAAAATAATATGGTTATGGTTATGGTTAAATAAATGTTAGGTGAAGTAGAAATAATTCGAAGGCGTTTGACTAAATTCCCCAAATGTTTGATAATGGGACGTTTGCCGCTTTTAATGCATTTCTTCTGCATTTATTATTATTTAAATAACATATTCCTTTTCACCATATGATTTCAGTATAATTTTCGTTAGGTTTGCGAGCCTGTTATAAAATTAAAACAAACAATAAATAAATAAAGTTGTTTAAATATGAATAAAAATTTCAACCCAATGCAGAAGCATAAAGGTGATACGGAAAAATTTCGAGAAATAAAAAAGAATAAATTAGAAATCGAAGCTGAAAAGTGCAATAAAATAACTTTATTGTGCAAATGGTGAGTGTTTTTCTAACACAAATAGTGTTGTACTAGGAAATATAGATAACATAAATGAGAATCAACTTAAAACATCTTGTGAAGACACTGATGATAAGACCTGGAAACTGATATCTCATACCAAAATTCTACTTGAGGAACGCTAATGTTGACATTACCGCAACGGTCTACGGTAGCTAAGAGACATTTTTTACCCATTTATTTTTGAAATTTTGTTTGTATGTTTCTATTTGCTGTATAGTCGATTCTCGGAATTCGAATAAAAAATAGGTTTCCTACGTATTTATTAATTTCAGGGTTTCAGAAATAACTTCGATAAATTCAGATATAATTTATGAATTAACAAAAACTTCTTTTGCTCTTCTTTAAATATTTCAAATAAAAAATGACTTATTGACAACAGTAGACCTTTACCTGAACCTTAAAAGCCTTAGAAACTATCATTAAAGAATCAGTTGTTCCACCACAGGGCCGACCGCCATCATAAAGTAATTCTATAAATTACATTCTAGCAGCAGAGTAGAAATGACTTGGCGTAATATTTTCTAACAGAAATATTATTTATCATGACCATGGAAACGTTACATATAAATATGAAAAAATTGAGACAAAAAAAATTTCGAAAAATTTTACCGAAATTATTCGAAATTTTTCGTTTTATCAAAAAACGTCTCAAATAAAAGTTATTAATTATTGCTTTTATAGCAACTTTTGTTCAATAATTTTTTTCGAATTTATTTTCTGTTTTGAAATATTCACAAAAATCTTCAAGTCGATACGAGTAAACTGCCATTTTTAGTCAACTGATTTTTACCAAAAGTTGATCGTGCCATTGATGGCAGAAGCTTATTAAAATATGAAGTTTCATAAAAATCCTTTCAGCCGAATTTGCTCTACACGTGTACACAGACGGACAGACAGACGGACAGACAGACGGACAGACAGACAGACGGACGGACAGACAGACCGACAGACATCATGCTAAAAATAGTCAAAACGTTAATCGAAATCTCGAAATGTCAAAATCGGTATGATCACAATGCCTCCCTTATATATGTTGGCGGTCGGTAAAAACTGGAGTACAGTCGACTCTTGATTTTATGAAGAATATTTTTGCCTAAATGCATTTGTTTTCACTGCATCCCTTGATTAGAAAGTCACGCCACACCACTACTGTAATGTCGCTACTAATGAATGTGTTTATCATCAGTGTTTATAGTAGGCCTACTAATTTAAGAAATAAAAAAAATTCTCAGTATTTATCAGAATCAATAACCGCGTAATATAAGGGATAATATATTGCCCCCATAAGCACATTTTTGAAGGAACAGAACCATTCACGTGCAATCGGTGCAACGCAAGGCAGACAGTCTAACATCTTCTGGTCGACTGCCGTCTATGCATCCAAATTGATCGACCGTGCTTTAAAAATCGTGCAAATAATAAATTATCCAAATGAAACACATATTCACAAACATCCAGTTTTAAAAAAGAATACGAAAGATGGTAGACAACAAAATGATCCAACACATAAACATACTCTAAAACATGTATTTTAAAATAGATACGAAAGATGGTAAACAACGAAATCTGATAATGGAATTTGATGAAACGAAATATGATTCCAATCTTATAAACAACAATTGATTATATGTAGTAACGAAGATTCTATTACACCCATTGGCGACAGGTAACTAAGACGTACTATGAAAGCAAGAGCTGAATTTGAAGCTAACGTGACTCCGTGGTTGCCTACGGCATACAGAAACGAAGTTTCAAGAGGATACTCCAGTTCTTGCGCGCAAATCATTAAATATTTATGGACCAGATAGTTTTCACCCATGCTATTCAGTGATTAAGATATATAAAAATAAACCGGGTGAATACATTTGCCCCAGAATATAGGAAAATAATATTGAAATCTACGTTTTTGGCGATTCCTGCTCCCTATATTAATTTATAAAGTTTATAATAGTAACAGTCGAGAGGGAACCTTTTCCGCGTTTAATAATATCAAAAACTATACAATAAGTTTTGTTATTGTTAGATTTTCTTTTAATTCCTTTACCGCTAAATGTAACATTATTTGTCCTGTTGAACTATAAGAAAATTTAAATTCAGAGGTGTATTTAGATGTATTAATTATTAACATTGCCGACTGGCGTAGCTTAGTGGTAACACACGTGCCCTGCGTTGCGAAATTCTCGGGTTTGAATCCTGTTCTGGCATGGAATTTCCAACACGAAATATTACAATTGTCCTGGCTTATTGCCTTAGTAGCAAAGTCCATAAATGTGAAATTAAAAAAATATGTATATATTTTAAAGTTGGTACTGCAATCCAGGAAGATGCACGTGCAAACTAGAAGTTCTGGTTCCAGTATAACGGGTAACCAGCACATTTTGAAATAAATGTAAGAGAATATTTGAATTACCCGTTGCCAAATCGGGGGATTGGTCAAAGTGGTGTAATAAACTGGCCCGCCAGATATCATGATTTGGCACTATTTTTTTTGTGGGGTCACCTTAAAACTAAAATTTATAAAACCCGTAACCTAAATATTGATTCTTTGAAGAATGTAATCTTCGCATAATGGGCTCCAATAACAAATCGGCAACAATAAACATTTTATAGCAGAATGGGGTATTGTCTGCTTCAGAATTATGACATATGAACATTTACTATAAATTCTTAAGTAATAACACATTTGTTAACCAGTTTTTGATAATTTTGTTAATGCATGTTTTATTGTTTTAATTTAATAAAACAAACTATCTAATGATACGAAGCTAAATTTATTATTTATTTTTTACTTAATTATTGTTAAATATTTTTATGTACCTAGGTATGATGCAGTTTTTGATTGTTACCATTACAGACCTTATAAGTTAATATTGGCAAATGGTCATGAGAGAGACTTTCAGATCAATTCTGTAAATTAGTTACTATGATCATAGTAACTAAATTTGTCACTATGAGCAAGGTCAATTACTATCATAGTAACTTTGGGGTATTTCGTATTCCGTAAGACAAAAGTTACTACAATATTTAGTAACATGTTACTATAAAAGTATCATAGTAACTACCAAATGCTGGTGTTTATAAGTAATAACTTAGTTCTTATGATGATAAAAATGGCGGACATTTGATTTTAGTGTAATTTTTAGATATAATAGAAAATGAAGAAGATTAGTAAAGAAAATTATATAAATTAAATATATATAAAATATGTATGTATGAGTGTAGGTAAATGTTTATATTGCAGGAGATGAAATATATTTAAGATTCTATTCAATGGCGCAAAAATAATTTCTTGAGGGGGGAGGATTATAAAATGAGACGTATGGAAGTAATGACAAAACAAGAAAATGCATCGAGGTAAAAAAAAACCAGCTTCATGGGAGGTTCTAACACCCAAATCCCACCCGCCTGCGCCACTGGTTCTATTGTCGAGAATTTGTCTTTGCATTCAGTTTTTTCTTTTTAATTTCTTCACTCATTTTGTTTTTTTTTTTTATATTTTATAAATGTATATACCATAATTTATATTATTCAACAACAAAATAATGTAAGCAGTACAGTATTTTGACATTTTTAACCTCAGCTGTCATCTGTATACCACCAATGCGCATGCGTGTTGCGCTTCTGTAACTAAATTCATTCTTTTCACAGTAACTGTCACTAAGATATAACTTTCATAGCGACGTTACTACAGTTGGATATTACAGAATACGAAAAATGTTAAAGTTACTATTAAAGTCACTATAAAAGTTATCTTGTAGTAACGTTACTACACGGTAACTATTATAGTAACTTTTTACAGAATTGATCTGTCTATCTGGACTATTTACGTTGAACTAATCAGATAAGTTTGTTATTGTTCTGAAGTACGCGTTACATATGTTTGGACTTTTAAATTTTGTATCTGTTTGGCAGAAGTGTGATATTTATTGTTAAAACACATTACTGGTATTAGTAATCAGTGAGTGTGTTTAATATGAGTTCAGATTATAAGTGTTGTGTTCTTGGGTGCAATTCCTGGAAAAAAGATCGCCGCTCCTAACCTTTCATTCTTTTCCACCAAAAGGCATACTTTAAGTGTATTTTGTTATATCGATTTGCCTCATTATTAGTGAAAATAAAATATAACAAAGCACAACTCAAGACAAAAATTTGTTATTGTCTATTTGGTTAGTTAAGATTTTGCCACTTTGGCGCTGCAATCTTAAAAGGGGTTACCTACTGGGAGCAATAATCGCAAAAAATTTAGATGCTGATGTTATTTTTCAGCATGTAAAAATGTACTAAAGCCTTTAATACTATTGACCACATTATTTTGCTAAATAAATTAAGCTCAATCGGTGTACATGGTAACCTATTGCAGTGGTTCAGATCGTACCTCGCGGAAAGGAATCAATGTGTTGTCGTTGATGGCCATCAATCGGAAGTAAAGTGCATTACTTCCGGTGTCCCCCAGGGAAGTCATTTAGGCCCATTACTTTTTAATATCTTTATAAATGACATAGGCAAATGCTTTACAAAATGTCATTTTCTTCTATACGCTGATGATCTAAAGATTTTTAAAACGGTGTCGGGCACAAACGAGTGTTGTGCGATACAAGATATAAATAGACTAGCAGCTTATGTAAAAAATAATTATTTAAAAATTAACATAAATAAATGTTTTCAAATCACATTTACACGCAATAGAAATAATATAACTTTAGATATGATATTGACGGAGATACTATTGCAAAAGTTAACCTAGTAAAAGATCTTGGTTTAACGATAGATCAAAAAGTTATATTTGATGTTCATATAGTTAACATTATAAAAAAAATCTTATAAAATGTTAGGTTTTATTATTAGGATGAGCAAAGATTTTAAATCATACAAGTCTATACTTTTTTTATACTCGTCTTTAGTACGAAGTCAACTTGAATTCTGTACGATATGTTGGTCTCCTCAATATCTTATTTATATTAAACGTATAGAAAATGTGCAAATCAAATTTTTTAATTCCTTAAATTATAAATTTAACGATGTAAACTTAAATCTTTTATCTTTAGAAAAGAGGCGTGTTCTTATAGACACAAGTTTTGCTTACAAAGTTATGAATAATATTATTGACTGTCCTGATCTTTTAGAACAATTTAATTTTAAAACACCTGCATAGCATACTCGGGATTCTGAATTTTTATGTTTGCCGTTTAATAAATCAAATTCAGCTTATAATTCACCAATTAATAGGATATGTTTTAATTTAAATTAGTTTATTAAAATTGACAATTTTCCGGACATATTTACAGTCAACATTATAATTTTTAAAAAACATGTTACTGCAGCTCTGCAGATCACAGATTTGTGATAAAACGTATATACTTATATATATATATATATATATATATATATATATATATATATATATATATATAATAAAACAATTTCTCATGGTATTCGTCAATATATTAAAATCACAATACGAATTTACATTGGCATTACAGTTGGCGTCCAATTTTATTAAAATAGATTACACGTGCATGACTCCCTTGCGTAAAGTGTGCAAAATCCTCTTAAATCGATAATCGGACCTGTCGAAAATGAAGACGCCTTCCTTCATATTTATAGATAATATTGTCATACACTCTCGTTCAGGCCTTCCAGCTAAACTTTTTTGCACTTCTTGTTAATTAGTAACAATTGATTTTGAAAAAATCAATGTTACAGTTAATTTTTATTTTCATTGAATTCTTTTATAATGAATAATGAATTTCTCACAAAACAAATAGTGACCATTAATTAAAACGTCATATTGCATTGAAAGTTTTTTTTAAAAATAAACTTTTCATATTGTTAGCTTTGAACCATTGGTACGACAGTACAAATTAAAATATTCTGTGCTATTGATAATTTTACAAATAAGAGAATTGATCAAAGAATTGGCGAACTAGCATCATAAATCTTCAATAAAAAATTACTTTACATTTAAATAACTTTGAAATACTGCCCTTCCGTGGCTACATATCGCTGCCAGCGTGTTTTTCACTTCAAGAAACACATTTTGTAGACAGTTTTTGAAGTCATTTTTAGATTAGTTTACGATTTTTTTAAATAAATCGTTTGAAAAAGGTATCCCTTGACGAAGTTTTCAGAACAAATATAAATCACACGGAGCCATCTCTGGTGAGTATGGTGGACGGGGGAGAGTGACTTTGTTCTTCGCCAAAAAGTACCGAACCATAAGGAAAGTATAAGCTGATGTATTTTAGTGAATGTTGAAATGTCTTGAAAAGGGCCGTGTGACATTTCTATTCATTGGCGCCCGCAGTAAGGGGCAAGAAGGGGCCCTTGCCCCCCCTTGGAGTCTCTATTTTTAAGTGATTTATTCCAAACCCATATGCTTTTTAGTTTTCAAATTGAATTATTTTTATATTTGTCTATTTAATATTTGCTATTAAAAATTAATCAAATTTTAGTTCAGATGCATTTACTCGTTTCAAGTTTGCATTAAAGGGCCTTGGAATACTGGAGCACCTTGGGCCTCGGAAAGATTAAGCTGAAGAGTCGAGAGAGGGCCCGGGCCACGGTAAGACAATAATTCCGGGTCCGAGAAGACATTAATTCCGATCCATCCCCCCCGAAAACGATAATTACTTGCCCGATAACAGTTAAAAAACTCGAAATTGTATTTTATTTTTTCTGTAATATAACATGTATATGTTTACATGATGTGGTTATGTTCATGGCGGAAGCTACGGATAGGCCATAATAGGGCCCATATACTCATAACTGATGATAGCTAACTACGTAAACAAAGTGTTCAGTACAAAATTAAATCTGGCCCGGACCTATAAACACTATTATTTCAATTATTATTACGGCAACTATGAGGTTAATTATGATGACGATGATCGTTTGCCTGGTTTGAGTATGTTAAGTGTACACCGGGAAAAAATTACTAATAATAGAGTAGATGGCAGACGGTTTCAATTTCTATTTAAATTGTGTTCTGTATTTATTTTTATTTAATACATTGCTAAATATGCCTTTATATTTTGCTGCCCTTCCCTTGCAATAATGCTGCTACCAGTGTACAGTCAATCGTCGACGCGGAATTTGTGAATCTGGACATCTTTTCCGTTCGTTTTAGAAATTGAAGGCCTAACCGCTTAAAAACGTAGTTCAATTCATAGCATCTTTTTCTGTTTGAAACTGTTTTGAAAAGTGTTTTTTCCTACGACCTATATGGAACTCATATAGGTCGATATCATTTCGATACTGTTAGTTGACAGGAAATTAGCTTCATTTCGCATGTTACCTTCATGCACGTCAGGCGATGCGGGAATGATAAATGCACCCCAATGCGCATGTGTAGTGTGCGGAAAATAATAAATTCGCAGCAACTCGCATGTGCAGTTTCCGAGAATTTTCATTACCGTACGGCTGCGTGCGCATTAAGGGCTGTTAATCATATTTATATTGTATTTTCTTGATTATTTATTTATTGAAAAATGGTAATCGGAGAAAAAGCATAGTGAGCAACACGCGCAGAATGTATATTCCATGCTAGTTGCACAATATACTATTGTCTCCACCTTTTCAAGTTCAAAATTAAATGTCAGATACGTTTTCCTTTAGTCAGGTCTATCTTAAAATTATTAATATATAATAACTAAGGTGAATAAAATCGAATTAAATAACTGTTATAAAATTTGTATAATTCGGTGCTGATATTCCAAATACATGGGTACTCTCTATAATAGCCAAAAAATGTATCAGACTGTTAATCGCGGGATTTAAATTTCAATTTGGAAAAATCTTAATATACTTTCAACACACAGTATCTGAAAAATTAATTCAGTATTGGGCTTAAATGAAGCATCAAGTTCCCGCACTGTATATTTTGTTCATTTTTCAATACTGCTCAGTAAAAATGAATAACAGAAGATATCTTATTCACTTTTAATAAAGAAAATTCTATTCAGTCTTACTGAACAAATATTCTGACGTTCATTTCATATTCAGTTTCAATGAATCATTGAAAGTGACTTATCAGAATACGCCATGACGTGTGACCAAGTAAAACACACATTCTTACAAATATGTCGTAACCATCGTAGGTCAGCTCCCCTATGGCGTTATAACTACCAATAATTACCTAGCAATAAAATACGATACTTGGCGGTATTTCTCTCTGTTCCTGGCAAGAACATTACGGTATATATTTTATTGCCTTCTAAGAATGATTTCTAATATGTATATTTAATTACAACGACCGTACAATTACAATATCATCTAAATGATAATATTATTCACACTATTGCTATATTATCTTTATTTGCTATGCAGTCTGTGTCCATATTGTAATATATATGCACAAACGTTTTATTTGTTTATTTATTGTGTAATTGATTTTAGCACTTTCACAAATAAAATACTTATAAATTATGGGAGAATGATGCGTGTGTCGGGATCCATAAGCAGAGTGAAAGTATGAAGCTATTGTCTTCCGAAATTCGTACTGGAGTCAAACAAGGCGATATCACCTCACCTTTGCCGTTTAACTTTGTGTTCGAGATGGTTCTACAAAACGCCGAAGATACCAACCACTGTGGTCTAGAGCAGTGTTTCTCAACCAAAAACTCACCGCGGACCATTAAAATATATAATTTTCTGACGCGGACCACTAATAATAATTGTTGGATCATTTGTTGCAAGAAAACAAATATCCGTTTTATAATGTGCTGCTAAATACATTTATTTTATTTGTAGAAAATCACAGAAATTTTACAGAAAATAAACAAAATATAAATTATTTACATAAAATGTGTATAAAAAATAACAAAAATACCGCAAAAAACATATACAAAAACCTTCGCGGACCACTAAAATATTTCTGCGGACTAGTGGTTTCGCAGGTCGTATGTACCCACGAAATCCTGAAAAATATAAAAATTCACACTTCATTTCAATTATTAAATTATTGTAGACATGGAGCGCGTCTAGCGAAAAATTGTGTGTTATATATGGAAATATGTACATTGCGGTCTGCTGTTTATTTATATTTTATGAAAAACCCCACCTTGATCAGTAATTTGTCTGGCACAAATAAATATTTCTTGAAAAATTAACTTGAACAAACTAAGCGTCACTTCAAAACTCAAATCCAAGAAAACTGCGGTTAAATTTTATGTCCTATATAGTTTTCGCAGAATGCTAAATTCAAATATTTTTTATTGCAACAGGAAATTGTTATTTTAACAGCTAAAACAGATAAGTTACTAATAAATTTATTTGCATCATTTTGCAATTAAGTGTAAATATTATGGTTTTATAGTGCCAAGTTAGATCATCAGTTTTATAGAATAATTATTCTTGGAAAAATTATATATTTGCAACACTATCTTCATGCTCATATTAAAATACAAGAGACGTAGAAAAGAGGTTATCCGACAGGTCAGTAGCCCTCTCCCATTTAATCTCACTTTATTCTTGACTATTTTTAGTGTGGTTTAACAGGTCCGGATTCTGAGAGCTTAGCCGAGTTTAAACCTTTGGTTAAACTCGGTTACAATATAACAATCCCCTAAGTAACCATAGCAACCATTTTCTAACCATTTGGTTATGTTTAGCTAAGCTTTCAGAAACCGGCCCTTAGTGGTAGACCAAAACAGAGGTCGGCAACATTTTAGTAGTTCAAGCCACATCGCGACTACGAGATGTTTAAAGGTACTATTTCGCTGAAAGTGGCCACCACGGCGGTTGGAAGTAACGTCTGGCAATCCCAAACTGTTTTTGAGATTTTAAACGGAAACTATTTGACTGTAACTGCTCGGCAGTCAGTGGATGTGGCATCATGATGGTCCGATCCCATCTGTCGCGTCTCGTCCGCTCTAAAAGCATTCCACCAGCCTAGTCGACGACTAATAGAAAACCTTGGGTGATTTATTTTTACTAGTGTTTGGGAAATTGTAACTGATTCATTCATAATGACGACTAAAGGGTTTAGTTATCATGACGATGAACAACCTGTCGAGTATTTGCGAAATTATCCAGTTCTCTACGATTATGAACACAAACATTTTCGTAATCTAAACACGCTAAATAACATGTGGAAGAAGATTTCGGAGGCTGTTGGAAAGGGTGATTGAGAAAGATGACATCAGTTGGAGCTTGTGCTGGCATTTGTGACTTGCTTGAACTTTCCATGACACATCATCCCTCACCATACCCGAAACAAAAGGTTTGTTCGTTTGTGTGATCTAAATTGCTTAAGGCGAGCAGTTAGATCATGATCATGTGACTGCAAGAGCAAGTTTGAGCTGTGCTGTCCGATCTTCCCAAACAAACGGCTATTTGCCAAAGAAAAATTATTGTCGTTTATTTTTATTAATGCATTGTTCTCCATCTGAACATTTGCTACTGCAATTTTGTAGGTAATACTATCTACATAGAAGAGTAGTATATTTTTGCGTTTGTTGATTAATTTTTTATATTTAGAATATTTCGTAAAAACTCTTAAGTGATAGGCATTTTGTATGGTTATAATAACACGTATCAAAAAACTTCTATATTTTGACGTTATATTTCCTGCTCTACTCTCCCTGCTTCACCTTTGGAGATCGAGCAAGTTTAGCTTGCTCGATATGATCTAGTTTAAATTGTTGTCGACAAACGAACACTGTTATATGAACTATGTAGATACAAACGAACGCCTAAAATGTTACTAGACTTGCTCTAATGCAGAACCGCAGTAAGGGGGGGGGGGGCAGAGGGGGTGACGGCCCTGGGCGCATTAAGGAAAAGGGCGCTGACGGGCTTGACTAAGGGGCGCCATTGCGAAGGCGAGGACCTTTTTTTTTTTGTTCATCACTTATATTTTGAAAGGTGAAGACCTTTTTTTTGCTCGTTACTTGGATTTTGGGAGGTAAGAACCTTGTTTTTATTTGCTAAGGGCGCCAAAACACGGCTCAGCCCCTAGCGCAAGTTTTCCTTACTGCGGCTCTGCTCTAATGTGAACTAATGTGAGAAACGAACAAACCTAATATCGAGCTGCGTTGGAATAAGCCTGAAAAACTTCCTGATTATGTCTTTTCGCAAGAAACTTTTAGGCTTTAAGCAAATTATGTCATCATCTTCTTCTTCGCCCTCTAATAAAAACGCTATAATAATATCTAAACCCATCTTCCAAAACATATCGGTGTTTACACTCCCCAAACTAACAGTCAACTGACTACTTGCCCTGTAGTTGATCAGCCGGTCGCTATGGAGGACACTTTCAACGAAATGCCCTTGCAGTCACTGCCAGACGTAATAGTTGGCAGTTACTGTCAACCGCCGTGGTGAGCAGTTCCAGCGAAATGCTACCTTAAGCGAGTCACATGCAGAGATATATTGTAGTCTATTACAAACGATTAGGCGGAACTGACCGGAATTTTCATTTTTGTGTGTTGTCATTAGCTATTTTTTTATATATTGAAGTTGGCTTTTCCTGAACAAAATGATCAAAAGCTTCAATCAATCAATAAGTAACTAGAATTGAAAATCTAGTTCCGTCTAAACTAAAGGAACAGACTTTACGTATCCCTTTTAACGCAAAATTTAGCAAAATAAATAAGAGAAATTAAGGAGTGAAGATAGAAGTTTTTACTTTTAAATTTATAACATAAAAATTAATGTGAAGTGTGACTTTTCACACATTTTAATGATTCGTAGATGTCATATAGCACGGATGTCAAAAACATTTCAGCCTCGGGCAATTTTTGTAACAAGTAAAATACATGCACGATATGTATTTATATTATTAGTCATTCTGTTTTCCATTTACCACCATTTTTCTGGATATTTATTTGAAGGAAATAAAGGTATAACATTTAAATAATAACAATTAAATTTTACCAAAATATTTTTTTTAACGAACAACAAAACTTAAACGGGTCAAAATCAGCGTACTGGTACTGTACACAGCAGGTGAACCAATAGAAAAGTGCTATTTGAAAGCTCTGTTTACGAGTATATTATTTGGAATCACGGGGAATCACCGATCTACCGAATATCGCACAGTCTTGGTTAACTGCAACAGTTACTGCCTGACTATTGGATTTCCGCCCTTTGCCGAGGTCTTGACCCCGCGGACCGTACACATTCTGTCATCAGGTATTTTCGTTCAAATAAATTTTTATACTATATAAGACACAGAGTATAAAAATTTATTATAGTTAAGTCTTTGCAAACCGCATAAAAGTAAGATTTGGCCGCCATTTTGACACCCCTGTCATATAGCCTATGTTCGAATTCCGGTTTTGTTCTGTCATCATACTAAATTTCACGAAAACAAGTCCAGCTATTTTTGCATGAATCTCTGTAACAGATGGAGGCTTATACAAATTCTCTAAAAAGTTTTACATTTTTTGCAAGCATCGCAACTCAACCTGACTGTTTCTACTGACAGTGAAATATGTAATTAATTTTTCATTTAAAATACAAGAACAATTATATTTGATAGTCGATGAATTTATTCAAATGAAACACTTGCAGTTGTACACAGTTTGTGAAAATTTTCGATGTTTCATTCAAATCACTTCTGTCTCTTTCTCGTCTCTAGCTCGGGTAGTTTATTCTCAGTCATTGCTGAGCAATCGTGACTTGTACAAAACAAATTAACATCTATGCACGATGGTATGTCACTTCATTCAATCTTCAGCATTGCACATTCGTGTTTTCCAGTATACAACCAGTGAGAAAGCACCAGAGATGGGCAAATGGTTGAAAAATCTTTTAAATTACATTAATTGCAGTAATTTTCCGTGTGTCTATCTAGGTTTTCAAATCTATCTAAATGCGATAAACATACATTCGTATTTTAACTTGTAATTAAACATGCATATGTTTAGTCAAATAATAGTGTAGATAATTGATTGAACTACCGTAATTAATTATGTAATTGACAATCCATTCCTGTGCTGGGATTACAAGTAATAGAATTCTATTCTATAGTTGACAAAAAAAACAATAATTAACTGGCAACCGCCAATAGAATCGCGTTAGTGGCCATAGTAGAATATAAATCTATTCATCATAATACCACCACTGGTTACCACCTGATCTAACCATTTTTTATACAGGTAATCCTGTAAGAATGACAAGGTAGTCCAAGTTGTTCAGGTTATTTCGGATTTTCTGGACAAAATATTAGAGGATTCTTCTTTGGACATTCGTTGACAGCCTCGTGGGATGTGTCACTGATGCATCGGTGCGTCGAGCAGTCTATGAAATATAGTACAGGAAATGAAGCTCAAAAAATGACAAAACCTCGCAATTTTTTCGTCCAGCATCGATTTAGATAAAAATTTGGAATTAGGCTCATTTCACCCTCTAGTTCATTTTCTACATTGTGCCGGTGTAGGCTTCTTGTTTTTTAAGGGTGAAAACTACCCCTAATTGTAAAAAATTATAAAATAACATTTTAAACCTTAATATGGGTAAAATTTGGTTTGGATTAGCTAAATATGGATCGTTTTATTCTTTAGAATACAATTTCATAATGTTTCAACCCTTAAAAATCAACCCTTGTTGGAGCTTAATGTAAAAAAAAGTATTTATCTTAAAAAATGATTTCATCTTGCATCGATTTGCACCAAAATTTGAAATTAGGTTCGTCTCACCCTCTACTTCAAATTTTACATCATGCTCATGGGCACAGTTTTTTTTTTTAAGGGGGAAAATACCCCTAATTGTCAAAAATTATAAAATAACGTTGTAAACCTTAAGATGGGTAAAATTTGGTTTGGATTAGTTGAATAATGATTGTTTCATGCTTTGGAATACAATTTCTAATGTTTCAACCCTTAAAAACCCACCCTTGTTAGAGATTGATATAAAAAAAATTATTTATCCTAAAAAAATGATTTCGTCTTTCATCGATTTGCATAAAAATTTGGAATTAGGCTCATCTCACCCTCTACTTCAAATTTTATATCATGCTCATGGGCACTGTTTATTTTTAGAAGTGAAAACTACGCTCCGAACCGTGCTATTCGAATGTTTCGAAAAAAAATTTATTGGTTTTTTAATCATAGCTCCTTCATTTTTGAGTGATAGAAAGTTTTTTCAAAAACGATTTTGTAGGGCTTTTCAAGAGCTATAAGACTATGTAAATTAAATTCCTTAAGATCCCTTAGTTTTCAAATGGGGCGAGTTTGAAGGGCTCGAATAAGGTGGTGTTCGCTTGTAAATAGAGGTTTTAAACGGCTATATGTCGCCAAATATTCACTGTACAGAAAATATATACACAGGGAAATTTAAGTCATTAAAAAAGCTACAATTTAGTGCTCTATCATTTTTTTCGTATCTCCAGTAATTTCGGAGATATTTTGAAGAAAAGGGTGAAAAATACAAAATCGCAAAAAATCGTTTTTTCTTTAAACTCCAATTTTTCTAAAATTAGGCATTTTAAATTGGTCAAACTTCTTGGGTGTACTGAAAATACATACATATATGAAGAGAACCACAGAAGGGTGAGGATCAATTTTAATTAGGGGGGTAAATAGGGGGTTGTTTTCACTGATTTTTTCGTAGAAAAAAGTAGGTACCGACCTTATTTTGATCATAAGTCGCTTAATTTTTATGCTAGAGACTTGTTTTTTTTTGTTTGAAAGGTCTACTCAAATACTTTAAAAAAGATTCAATGAGTTTACCTCGAAAAATGCAAATTTTTCCTGTTATTTGACTTTGAATCTTTCAAATTATGCATTTGGCGAAAAAAAGTTAACCATTAACATGCCGTGTGTCGGTTCTTATTGGTCGTAGGAAAATAATAAAAAAAAGGATTTTGTTTGTTTTTTTAAAAGCTACAATTTTGCTTTCTACAGTTTTTTTGATAAAATGCATATTTTTCGAGTTATTCGCAAAAAACTTTTTAAAAACATCGATTTTTTCGTCGAAAAACTGTTACTATCAACCGCGAATAACTCAAAAAATATTAGTTTCACGAAGAAAACGTAATGAACATTTTTTTCTTAGAATTACTTTTCCCATCGATTCCTATAGTTAAAATGTAGTAAAAAATTTCCACCCCCGAGATGGGGTGGCAACCACCCCCAAGGATTTAGCGTACACCGGCATGATGTAGAAAATGATCCTTGGGCTATTCCCTACCTTCTGTGAAAATTTCACGTAATTCCATGCTGGACGAAAAATTGCGAGCCAAAATGCTTCATTTCCTGTACTAATACATCCGCCTCCAGCACTTTTACTATAAGTACCATTATAACTATTAACCCTTCGTTGATCGCATGTGTATCAAAATGAGACAAGACAATTGTCAAAATCGATTAATCGGCCAAAAATCCGATATTGAATAATCCGCAAAATGACCGATAGAACCGATTACCGATTATCTGCCGATTTATCGGTACAACCGTAGTTGAAAGGATGCCGTTTTCAAAAAATTGTAGAGATAAAAGAGAGAGTTCGGAAATTGATCTAAAAACGATTCCAATAAAAATCGGCCAGAGTAGTGTGGGGAATACATCCCAGCAAACATTTTTATACGGGCCAGTACTGTTGAAGCACAAACTCCCATTGAAAGTAATGGGTCTGTACCCCGGTGGCCCCGTGGCCGTTAGCTGACCCATTGGTTTATCAATTGCCGGCCCAGCAGCGGTAAGATGCAAAATAATCGCACTAGTTGCAAGATTTATTTCTGACGGACCAGTGCTTATTTATAACCACACTCTAGTATTTCAAATATAACATATGTATATTTACCTTATACTTACCCAGTATTAAACTTAATGATTAGGTGCAAAATACTCATTTGGCCATTTTACTAGTGTGACCATTCGTCCCGCTTTTTGCGGGACTATCCCGCATTTTGATTGGGTGTCCCGCATTGTAACTTGTATTTGAGGACTTTTTTTTGCTCTTCACTTGGATTTTGGGAGGTGAGGACCTTTTTTTTCTCTTCACTTGATTTGGGAGGTGAGGACCTTTTTTTTTGCTCTTCACTTATGTTTGGGAAGTGACGACCTTTTTTGCTCTGTCCCGCATTGCCTTCTTAAGAAAATAGTCACCCTACATTTCACCATCGTTGAATAAATTTATTTAACAAATAAAATTGACAATATCGCATCGGTTTTAAACTATTAATGAAGAAATTAACGTTGCTGTCAATAGAATGATGCGATATTGTCAACTTTATTCGTTGAATAAATTTATTCAACAATTGTGAAACAAAAGTAAAATGTAACATATTATCAAAAATAAGAAGTGCTCATAAAATGCTGGTAAAGTACGTATAGGGGGAGTGCGAAATGCAAATGTGAAGTACATTTTTAATACTGGCGTTGCACAAACTTTTAGTGCCAGCAATTTACCAACAGAAAAAGCAGTTTGCCGGCATTCGGCCGATGGTTGAATGTCTGCTGGGATCCGCTATGTTGAGTTTCTGTTTTTTACAGTGTCGTTTGTGTGTAGTAATGAAACAAAGCTGAGCAATGAAAATCATTTATTTCGATAAATTTCACTTGTTTTTACTCAGGCATCGCTGGTTCGTGATGAATTTTCTAGGGCCGATGTGACGATGCGCGATCTCCTCTTTACAACGGTCTCTACAGCGCCATGCTCTTTCTACACCCTTCAATGGCCCCTCATTTTCCCCGACCTTTTGTCTTCTTCCTTCAAACATCCTAAACTTGTATCGTTTTACATATTTTCTTTATAAATGTTGCGATATTTCGAAGTTAAATCAAAATGTTCGTCACATTTTCTATTTATGTACTGTGTTATGGACATTAGTTCGCTGTTTTTGTACGTAGAACTGGTTATTATGAATCCTTTGAGCAGACAAACACGCGTATAGTCTCTCCAATTACTGAGTTTTGACTGCCTAAGTGGCGCGGAATAGCGTCATATTACCCTCGAGTGTTTCACTTACCTCAAATTCAAGGACGTGATAAGTCCCAATAAGTATCACGCGTACATCTATGGTCTATCATAACGATTCCCAAACTGTGCGCCGCAGTGCACTGGGGCGCCGCGAAGTATTACAACGTTCCTCCAACTGCGTTACCTAGAGCAGTTTTTACTTGGGGCATCGCGGATATATTCTGATACATTAAAGGCGCCGGGAACCAAAACATTTTGTAATCACTGGCTTATAGGCATCTAAAAATTTCCGAAGTTTATTTAGTATAGAAAAAAATTGAGGCTTTAATCGTTTAACGCGTTTTGAGATTACGAAATTTTTTTTAATGATATAATTTACATTATTTGTGAAAATTGTGAATTAAAAAATTAGGACTCAAATAACGGTTAGAGAAAACGACCTGAGATTAGAATTTTTAGATTATTCGTAGTTTATTTAGACTAGAAAAAATTGGAGGCCTAATTCGTTTACCCTATTTTAAAATTATAACAAATTTTAATATGGTGTGATTTATAGAAATTTTCATCTTCGCATGGATGTACCTCAAAAACGGAATTAGATAAAGACCTGTGGTTGAAATTTTTGAAATCTTGAGATCCCTAATTAGCTTATAAAATATTTTGAAACAAACAAACTTTTTGAAAATTTTTAATTTTTAAAAATTGTTTTGAAAATTTTGATAAATCCTAAATATAAAATGGTTATGGATAGAAATCTGCGGTTTGAATTTTTAAAATTCTCCTAGAATGTTTAGTCTAAAAAAATTGGGCTTTAGTAAACCAATTATTAAGTTTTATATGGGCAGTAATCCAAAACCTTTGAAAATGAACAAAAATCTAAAAAAATCGTAATTTTAGACCTTAAAAAAATCGTGAATTTTAAGCAAAAAATTGTTGTCTCCGATTTTATTTAAAATTGGTTTAAATATGTCTTTTTGGTCATAGATCAACAAAATTTGGTCCATTGTGAAGTCTGGTCAAAAATTTTTTAATTATTGTCGAATAACTGAACCAAATCGGCACTAACTCAAAAACTAGGAAAGCATGATTTTTTAAAATATTTTTTTCATAAGCCTCGCCCCAAAATTGGAGTTAAAAAATGTTTGACCAAAATTTCAAAATGTTAGTAGAAAAAATCATTTTTGAATTTAGTTGGTAAATTGGTATACTTATATATTTTTAACGTTAGATCACAAATATTTGGTCACTTTTCAGTTATGGTCTAAAATTTTGCCATTTGCGGCAAAAAAAGTAAATAAAAAACAGCTCACAAAAAGGCTCAGACACGATGAAATATTAGCCTCCCCCTTTTTTTAACTATCTTTATAAACTAATACTTACTTCTTATCTATATCAGCAATTCC
This sequence comes from Liopterus haemorrhoidalis, assembly GCA_963971575.1. Lineage (NCBI taxonomy): Eukaryota > Metazoa > Arthropoda > Insecta > Coleoptera > Dytiscidae > Liopterus > Liopterus haemorrhoidalis. Next base: position 17,171,265 of record OZ020621.1, read on the forward strand.
CAAACTGTGCGCCGTGGAAATATTTCAATATTCCTCCAATTGTGTTAGTTTATACCAATGTTTTGACTTGGGGCGCCGCAAAAAATTCTCATACATTAAGGGCGCCGGGAACTGTAAGTTTGAGAACCACTGGTCTATCACGTGATATACCATGCCATGATGTATTGTCATGCGCCTCCGACTGTTATACGCATAAAGTGGGAAACAGAATGCAACGAGTTTGACGGCGCGTTTACGCCGTTCGTACGGCGCTATCTGTCAGAAGAAAGTTAAAACCAAGCTGTCGTACGCAAGTGCATAGAATGGACAACGTCCTATGGCGTTCGAACGCCGTTGATACTGAATGTTCGTCAACCTCAGTTTTTACTGAATGGTAAAGTGTTTGTATGTATAAATAATTTGCATACAACATAAATAGCATCACACACAAGTCTTCATCATCCATTATACTTTTAATAAAAGAAAGCGCATGTATAAACACAGATATAGGTTGTCAAGTGACACTTGACGGCGTTAAAAATGATTGCATTGTGTGCAGGCGAAAATTCTCAACGGCGCTACGCAACGCTGTCGCAAACGACGGCGCGCTGACGGCGTAGCGCGCTGTACATTCTGTTCCAGGCTTTACAGTAAGCATTTTAAATATCGTTAAACTCGATTTTCGGGAATAACACCCATACTAGCTACGGAGAAAGATGTATTATGCGTCAAAAGTGCCTACAAAATGTTTTTTCAGAAATAGAAAAGACGCCGACAACCATGTGTAGCCGCAGGAGCATATGTATTTCGGAAATGATCATTTAAATATAAAATAATGCCTTAATAATAAAGCTATTTTACTCTAGCCCAAGAATTTTTTGATAAAACCTCTACATAAATACCATCTTGTACCAAATAATTACAGAAGATTTTGCGCCGGTCCGAATGAAATAATACTACAATTCCCTGCTTCTCCAGCATCATGTGCGAACACCTCGATTGTACCTAGAACATGGCTTGGCTTTTGCTTTTAACTTTAAAAATTAATCACAAACTATCAATGGAGAAATGTTATTTATTAATATTAAAGTTGGTAAAATAAATTTCGAATGTTGAACAACAGCAATTTATCTTCTCTTCTGTCTCAGTAATAACAACCGCTTCTTTATAGCCAAAAGTAAATCTGACTACTCTAATGGCTAATGTAATAATATTTTTAATGAAAAATTTCGTCACGATCTGTCAACTAGATTAAGAGTTATCTGAGATGAAAAGTTTCGTCACTAACTTACGTGCATGTACACATGCATGTAGATACAATCAAAGAACAAGCATACAAATAATCATTTTACATTCTGGACAGCGGTTCTCAAACTATATCCCTTGATAGCCATATCATAGTTCTAAGAATTCTATATATACTAGTGGTTTTAAAAAGCAGTGTACAGAAACCTTTTCTCAATTGATATAGGCGTTTCTCATCATATGGGTCGCGATCCAAAGATGAGACGTTAATTATTATTTCAATAATTAGAGATTAATTATTTCAATAGGGTTGTCCCAGGTGAACTTATGGGATATATACACAGTTTACCCTTCTTACGAAATTAGCTCATTCGTAGAAAAGTCTTCATAAGCTGAAATTTCATATCTCACTAACTACCAGTTTCCGAGTGATGGCGTGACGCACAGTACAAACACTAACGTGATGCACACACTAACGACAACAAGTCAGTTTACTGCCTTCCAAACTATAACTCCATTCTCTCCTTTTCCTTTCTTTTACCTAATATTACGTCGTCCCAAACTAATTAGGTTTCTCAGTCACAACCGTTCTTCGTAATTCGAAAATTCGTATCGCTTGGAAAAGATGCTTCGTCAGTGGGTCGGAAAACAGCTAGTGTATATTATAAAGAAAACATAAAGTTTGAAAAACGCTGTTTATACGTTTATACTAGTGTTTTTTCTCGAGAATTATTTCTCGAGAATTTCTCGAGAAAATTATAATTCTCATTTTTCATTTCTCGAGAAATGTAAAATTTTCACGACGCCACGTTAGCGCATTGTGCTTTGAAAAAACTATTTAAAAAAATATAATGTTTAGTGAGTCGCTGATTATAATTTAATTTTGATAAAATTTGTCTTTTGTCTCCCGCAACGCAACTGTAGCAACAGATAAGAAGCAATTTATAATATTTAGCTAATTAGCATTTATTGTTACAATATTTTATTTTAATTTAGTGTATTATTTATTATCATAAATTACATGTCATTTTTTGTTCAGTTTTAAACTGTTGTAAAAATGTAAAAGATTACCTACAAGTTAAATAAAATAATTATTACTGTTATAATTAATTTTTTAATTTCTTGAAAATGTCTCTATACATATGTATTTTCAATTAATATGCAATTACGTACCGTTTTCATAAACATTTTTAAAGCCCCGTTATCAATTGGTTCTAATGTTATTTAAATGAATACTTTAATACTTTAAAGTTGACTATAATTTTAACATGTTTTTATTCTCTACAATATTTTCAACATTCAAGAAAGATATATATTCTAATAATTATTTTTCTCGAGATTTCTCGAGAAATGAAAAATATCGAGAAATCAGAAACACTAGTTTATACTATGCTTCTGTTTATGTTGAGCACAGTTGCCCTTTTTACCTTTCTGGTGTAGGTCATTGTTGGAGTTTGAGTTTCACTTGTTTCATTTGTTTTCCTCTTGCACTGCAGAACGTCATTAGTTTTTTCCATTCCTTTCTGTCTTGTGTCCTGCTTCTTGTCTCATTCCAAGGGATGTCTCTTCTCTCTAACGCTTTACTAATTTCGTCACTCCATTCTTTCTAACTTTTTTCTTTGCGTTCTTTTATATACTCTGTATCTTATCTGCATATACCGCTTAATATATATTTTTCGTATATCTACCTTCATCCAGGCGAATCTAAGGTGTGACAAAGAGTTGACAGAGGCGGAAAAGTCATTTCGATCCCTCTTCTTTTTTTATCACCTTGTCTTCCCTTTTTTTTTTTCTTTTTCTTGACGTAGTGTTCGTGTATGGTTTTGTTCTAATACTGGGTCCCTCAGTCATAATCCATGTATCTGTGAAAATTTTAGTCATTAGTAATTTACAAATTGTTAAGCTATCGAGGTAAGGGTACTCTTATCTCAATGGAAAATGTTAGTCAAATTGATTGCTAGTAATTAAATTATTTGTTTAAAAGTAAATAACGAATTTTAAAAAATCCTTCTGATAGCTTACTTTCAAATAACATTGTTTCACTCGCAGAATGTGAGTGTGGGAGTGGGTTTTTGAATAAAGTAAATATGAGTTTTTCAGAAATAGAAAAGACTAAGAGACGAAAAGAATAAAGTTAAATATGCCCATATCTCGATTGTCTTTTTTCTATCACTTCTCCTACTGATTTGCTTCTCTTTACTATATTATTGACCACGTAAAGTCCCCATTAAAAGATTAAATTGGACAAATCGAGGTTTAAACATTAATGGAGAACGTCTAACCCACTTACGTTTCGTCGACAATATACTTTTAATTACTGATGACTTAGGAGAATTGGACTAAATGATGGAAGAATTAAATAGTGATGCCGAGAAGATAGGACTCCAAATTAGTATCAGTAAGACCAGAGTAATGACAAGTTTAGTGTTGAGTAGTAATTTGTCAATCTCGGGTAGACCCATTGATCAATTGTCTTACTACAAATACTTGGGACACGAAATCACTATCGGCTGGGACATCCAAACCATGGAGGTTAATAAAAGAATTGATTTGGAATGGGCAGCTTTTGGAAATCTTAGGTACATTTTAAAAATTGGTGTTTCCATCTGCCTCAAGGGAAAGGTATTTGATCAATGTGTCTTACCAGGCTTCCCCTATGGTGTTCTCACACTCACGCGAAAATCTGCAAAAAAAAACTGCGAGTTGCTCAAAGATACATTGATAGAACAATGATTCGCGTTTTTGAACCGAAAAACAAATTTGTGGATAAGACAGCAAACAAACGTTTGGGAAATAATTGGAAAAATTTCGCGTCGAAGTGGCAGTGGCCAGGCTACGTTGCTAGAGCCAATGATGATAAATGGAGCAGGAAAGTATAGTCTATTTCACGATAATGTGAAGTGACTATCTACGTATGGTCCTAAATACAGTGGGTGGTAATTACAAATAACTCTAATCCCTTGTTTGTACTCGTAAACTAGTCAGAGATGTATCAGGTATAAATTACATTACACCATGTAATGACACAATTGTAACAAGAAATAAACATAAGATATCATCAAAATAAACTTTATTTTTATTATTAATACAATTAATTTATAGAACTTATAATTAAATTTAAAACATTACAATTAGTATTTAAAACATTACAATAAAATAAATTTTAAATTAAATAATGTTTAACATAAAAAAAAATCTTACAAGTCCAAATCATTCTCTGAATCAGTGTCTAAATTAATGATTATAGTACGTTCTATTTGAATATAACTGTCCGCAGTTTTAATAACATGATTTACACAATTTTTCCAACTATCTACAGGGATATTTTCCATTTCTTTTTTTATAATTTCTATCACAGTGCCGTTTAAAGTGGGAGAAACATTATTCCGTTTTATTCTCGCCTTTAACTGGCTCCACATTTGTTCAATAGGATTGAATATACAATAATACGGAGGTAGTCGTAAAACTGTGTGTCCTTTGTATTGAGCAATATTATCGCGAACATATTCTTTAGAAAAACTATAACTTTTTAATAATTTAATTAAACATTTTTTTTTATAACTTTCTTCAAAGTAAATATCATTTTTATATAAAAAGTCTTGGACTTCCTTCTTACTGTTTGCACTATTCGGTACTTTATTTAGTTGCCGACTATGGTAACTTGCATTGTCCATAACAATAACACTGTTAGCCGGTATATTCGGGAGTAATTTATTTTCGAACCAGTTTTCGAACATTTCCGCCGTGGTATCGTCATGGTAGTCGAGTCTAGAATCTTTGATATTTTTCGCAGAAAGCAAGAGTGCATTCGGTATCCATCCAGTTTCAGAACCTGCATGAAGTATCGTAATACGTTTACCTTTATTAGACGGTGCTCTTGTTTGACATTTATTTGACGTATCCAGCCAACCTTTTGAGTTTGTTTCATGTGTGTGGTACCAAGTTTCATCTAAATAAATTATTGACCTTTTATCTTCTCTGTATTTTTTAATGTTTTTTAAATAATTTTGTCTCAAAAGTATTAATCGCTCTGACTCCATAAGTGACTGCTTTTTATTTAAAGTTTTAAATTGAAACCCTATACTTTTAAGGGCACGCCATAAGGTCACCTTTGAACAATTAATCTCACACTGGTCTTGGATTAATCTTTTGAGCAATATGTCCAATGTTGGCACATTTTGTTCGGTGTACATTAGGTAAATTTTTTGCCGTATTACATCTTTCTGGAAACCATCCAAACATTTTGATATGCCTGTATCCTTTCGTTTTCTTCTCCTATCAATGGATTTATTTACAATATTCCATACTGTTGTCATCGCTACTTTCGTTGCCTTGCTTGTCTCTTCTAATGCCGCTTGTTTGTTTTTGCGGTTCCTTAAATATAAATACACATTGGCCACAATTTCTTTAGGTTCTACAGGTAAATATATAAAAGTTTTTACCCGATTTTTTTTTATTGTATCTTTCACTATATCATCATCTTCTATCATGGTCACATAGTCATCTGCTTCATTTGCTTGCACAGAAGTTAATTGTTCAGTCCAAGGACGCCACATTTTTCTAACACGTACTGAACTATTTAACACAAATCACAAGTTATCTGATAGAAAATTCAAAGCGAATTGAAAAGATATTTAAAACATCTGCAATTTATACCTGATACATCACTGACCAGTTTATGGGTGCAAACAAGGGATTAGTGTTATTTGTAATTACCACCCACTGTGTTTTAGGACCATAAGTAGATAGTCACTTCAACTTATCGTGAAATAGACTATACTAGCATGGCGGCCTAGAGACAGTACTAGAAAACGAGGCAGGCCTCCTACCCGATGGACGGATGAAGTAAAGAGACTGGTTGGCATTTGACGGCAGGTAGAACAGGACAGAGAAGAGCGAGGATGCAAAGTGGAGGCATATGTTCAGCAGTGGACGTCAATGGCTGATAAATGATGATAAAAGTCCCCATATATTGCGGGTAGAACAGCAATACTGAAGAATTCATTATCAATAACATTTTAAAATTATATTTTCATGAGTATTTATTCTTATGAGGTTGCTATTAAATTCACAACGTCGTCACAATGCTTCTTTCATTAAAATATAAAGCTCGAAAGAAAAAATTCAGAATCACTTCCTCTTAAATTTCCATATAATTTATTAATAGAAATATTTCTTGGTAGCTTGTCAGAATGAACATTCCACTTAGATCTAAATATCATAATAATTTCTCAAACATCAAAGATAGCATCTCAAATAATTCATTGTCACAAAAGAAATTCATCAAATTCCAGCCCCTTGTAGGTCTGCAGCCAACATTGCATGACCGTACGGCGGCACTGCATACCACAACAACTTAAAGACGTAGACTCTTGAAAAACATTTCACTAGATTGAATTGTTAAGATTATTACTTTGTGACATATTATCATCGAATTATGGAGCACGTTATAAGAAATTACTGTATTATTTCGTTTATATTTTTAAGTAGAGGAAAATTTAAAAGAACACGAAATAACAATACATTTACATCAATGACTATAAAAGGAAAAAATTGATGTGAAGTGTAAATATTCACTCTTTCCAGGGTTTTCTATGTATTTAGTATGGGACAATAATTTCGGCTGCATTGTAATCGCAGCAAAATTAAGAAAATTATTTCCCAGGTAACCATAGAGCTTTGTTGACTATACTGGCACATAGGCTTTCCTTTAAAATTAATACTTCTTATTAAGCAACTATACTTCAACGCCACTTGTTTTGTCATCCACAAAGGAACTACCAGCGTTAAAACTGGCGTAAAACAAGGTTGTCTGCTCTCTCCCCTACACTTCAACCTGACTATCGACTAGATCGGGGTTTCCCAAACTGTGCTCTGTGGTGCGTCTACCGGTGCTCCGCGAGCAGATTAGACAGAAAAGTAAATAAAATAAATGTGATCAGATGTGAAAATAGTGTTTGTTTTTTTTTGTTTTTTTTCGAAACAAACGTTTCACTCAGAAATGATACGCTACTGGAGATATCAAAAGCCAGTACAATAATATTTTATTGCCCCCAATAAATGTTAATAAAGACACTCGAATCTCAATAGTTCAACTGGTCATTGAAAAAGTTTGAACCATTATAAAATACAAATATACAGCTGAGTGACTGTTCTATTATAGGGCTGATATATTACAAGAGCGGCATATAATACAGTACTAATTCCTTAAAATTTGCCAAATAATAGATAATGGATGTTGTGACGTTTCATGCAATGGGAATATGAATTACCTATATTCTTTATATCTCTTATAATTCAGTCAGGAAGTCATAGTGGTGCAGTGTTATTTATTTGTTTTTGCTGCGATTATTTTTCGATGGATCGCTGGATAAAGTACGGATTGTTAAAAAAAGCTGCCAAAGTCTCCGTCTCAGAACGACCAGTAGACGACAAGTGTGTTCAAATAATATAAAGATTATTTTTTTATACACTTAGAATAGTTTTTTCTTACACTTAATGGACTTATGGATTACGTTTTTACCAACCGCAACATACATATACACACATATAAGGGAGGTATTGTGATCGCACCGATTTTGACATTTTTAAATTTCGATGGATGTCCACGGATTGTGGTTTCTACATAATTTTTTTTACTATTTTGAGCATGATGTGTGTCGGTCTGTCTGTATGTCTGTCTGTATGTCTGTCTATCCGTCCTTGGACACGTGTAAAGAAAATTTGGCTAAACGGATTTTTATGAAACTTCATTTTTAAGCTTCTCACACCAACGCCATCAGTTAATCAACTTTTGGTAAAAAGCGGTCATCTAAAAATGGAAGGTTTTTGGCTGTCAGTCCTGTGGTGGCCACAGCTGATTAAAAAAGAATATTGTTACGTTATTTTTACTTTATTTTTATTATAGTAATAATACTTAATAATATTTATTAAATTTTTATTTTGTCATACGTATATGTAATGTTTCCACGGTTATGGTAAATAATTTCTGTGTTAGAAAGTATTTTGTTTAAGTACCTATTTTGTGATGGCGTTCGGTCTTGTGGTGGCCACAGTTGATTTTTTATTAATATTTTTTATTAAAGTTGAGAATGCTTACAGAAGTAAAAAAGCGTCGACAGCACCGTGAAATAGTTTCAGTATAGCAGAACTATGCCAAAGGGGGCAATTTTAATTTAGGATATTTTTTATTAATTACTGGTTAACGCTAGTCCGAACATTTTTTTTAATCAAAACTCAAGCTATCAGTTTTTTTTTTTTATCCTTGATGTAGACCTGAAATAGTTTAAACCAGTAAAGCTGCGTTCAGTACTCTTAAATTAGTCGACTGTAGGCTATGACTTGTGCACTGTTGATTCACTAACAAGTTTGTTATATGGTAACGCGAACAATCGTTCAGAATTCTAAATTTAATACGTTATACGTTGTTGATTGTCGATAGTTTTCCAAACTTATAGTTAGTGAGTTGTTTTAATGAGACAGACATATAAATATATTGGCTATCTCAGTCTAGATCGGAGAGAACATTTACATTGTATTCCAAATTTTGTAGTTAGTGAGTAGTTTTAATGAGACAGACATATAAACATATTGGCTTTCTCAGTCTACATCGAAGAGATCGTTTACATTGTATGCCTTTACATAACCTAACAAAATGTCATCGCGCCTATTACAACAAATCTCGCCCAAAATTACAAAGACGAACATTAAATATGATTAATTTAGGTAATTAGGTTAGGTTTAGTTAGTAAAAATCTCTGGCAGTAGAATTCGGAAAATGATAATAGATAATAAACATTTTACGAAGCCGCCGTAGTTGGTTTAAAGTAAGGTGACCATGCGTCGCGAATTGGCCGTTACAGTCCCGAATTTCCGCCTTCCGTCCCGAATTTTGGCAGAGGCAATATTTGTCTCGAATTCGAATTTTTTATCCCGAATTGTCCCGAATTTTAAAAAAGGTACTTATTTTCAATATTTATTTTTAATACATTTCAACTAAAATTGTTTTTACATAAGTTGAACTAAAAAAAATCTATCGAAAGGGTATTTTCCTTGATGAACAGCTTTTAGATAAGTGACAAGAGTCAACTTGATGTAGACACATTAAAAGCAATATTACTGATTAAAGTAAATTATGAAGAAAACTGTGCGGATTTTTATAAAATGCTTCAAAGCAAAGAGGACCTACCCAAAAAGAGCAATAGTTCGGAAAAATATGAAAAGTATTCTACTGAGTGATTTTAATGAATAAATTTTGAATTCATTTAAAAATATACTGTGATTTTAATAATGTTCCTTTTAATAATATATGTTAATTATCTGTGGTTGGAAATTTTTATTTATTATAAATTATAATTATTTATTGTATATAATTTGTATTAAAAAAATGAATTAAACAATTATATTTGAATAATCCCCCCCCCCCGTTTATGAGCTCCTGTCCCGAATTTTGAACTAAAAAATATGGTCACCTTATTTAAATACACATAGTTGTCGCGCTGTTCGTAATGTACTAATTTCCAGAGCTGTAAACGCTGCCTTGAACGCTAAAACTATCTACTAAATTTACCAATAGCGCACAATGAACAGTCAACTAATTTAAAGAGCTTTGAACGCAGCTTAAGCATACATTTTTAAAATCCTAGTGCAAAATATAACAAAAAATCTTCAAGTTTTTAATATAATTTTTCGCTTGACACAATGTTATTAAACATGCTCAGAGGTGTATTTTACCTCTGGGACGTGTTAGTTATGTTTTAATTTATCGTATAACCTAAGTTAACCTTATTAAATTCCTCGAGTCGTGTCGTGATTCATTTGTTATTGTTGATGGGCGAAACAATCGGGCGTTCACGCGAAATTCATATTGCACAATGCTGGAATTTGGATTCTCCCTGAATTAATTCATAATACAGATAATGGATTGCTGAGTTTTTTCCCCGAATAGTTGTTGTTCAGAATGGATTATTGTTCGAGGCACGGAAATAATGTATTAGTACGCGGTTGCGAACGGTTACGGGTGCAATCAGTCAAATAATTATGTGTACACAATAGAGGAATCACTAATAATTCATGTTATGTATAATAATAATGGACAACTGTGATGTTATTAGTATGGAGTTTGGCTGTGAGTTAAGACTGTTTTACATTATACGTTTCACTTTCTTTTAAACTCCTGACATTAAAACTTGTAAACTTTTTTCTGAAGTAAACTGCAACCAATTCTTCTGCTCCCAGCGAAGTGGCCGGCTCGTTTAATCACGCAGTTCTGACTGGTAAAAACAGTCTGAACTGTGATGTGGCTGGTTCAAGTCTACGCAAGGGGAATAAAGAATATATATATACTTAAATAGTTAAATTTATCCCGAAAAATGTTTTCGGGACGGTCGATTGTCCCGGTTTTTTCATAATTATGCATTTGTAAGAAAATAAATATGACAACTAGTCAATCTGAGAGGTGAGGTCCTTTTTTTTGCTCTTCACTTGGATCTGGGAGGTGAGGATCTTTTTTTTGCTCTTCACTTGGATTTGGGAGGTGAGGATCTTTTTTTTTTGCTCTTCACTTGGATTTGGGAGGTGAGGACCTTTTTTTTACTCTTCACTTGGATCTGGGAGGTGAGGACCTTCTTTTTTTTTCCTGCGTCCCGGTTTCCCTTCACTGAAATCTGGTCACCCTAAATATAGTAGAGTTTATATAACAATCGTAGATACACACTTTCTTTGGATTTATTGCGTCTGTTAATTTAAAAATAATTATGTATTGCATTTTTGGAAATATTAGTAAAAATTAACCATGGTAATTTGCCACATTTAAAAACATAGAAGCTCATATCAAATTTAAAAAAAAATTAAAATATCTTAAAATTCTTGAAATCGTCATATAACTTTCATCTTTTAATAATATGATGAATTTAAGAATTTAGTTTTATTATTAAGAACTTATTTTTTTTTTAATTTGCTGATCTTATAGGACTTTCCTTGTTATTTATTGGTCATAAATGTGATTAATTAATCTGTTGTTTAATTATTTCTAAATATCGCTGCTCTAAAATAATAGTGAGATATCTCAAAAAATTAAGTTTCTGAGATATTGCTGTTTAAAGTTTTAAATTTTATAAAAAACTTGGTTTAAGAGTCAAATAATTGTAAATTCCATCTTTATTTTTTAATCTATATAATCTCAGTACGACGTCAGATAGAAAACATATTTCTGGACCAAGTAATATTAATGTGATAAAATTTAAAAAATTTTAGTAGTGTTTTAAAACAGCGATATACCAAATAGCCAACGGAGTGGCCGAGCGTATTGAGTCGTACGGTTTAGATTGGTGCAACCATTATGGACTTGCCGGTCGGTGGTTCGAGCCTCCTTCGTTGGTGATATTATTCGGGCGAGAATAATATGTTTACATTACTCTCATTTTCACAATCATTCACCCCTTATCCAGGTGTAGGAGCTCGCCCCCTGGCATCGGCGATTAGCCACGTTGCAGAAATAGGCCGATGTAAAATAAATAAATTTAAAAAAATATACCAAATAAGGCGAAACATGTTAGATATTTCCAAACAGACAGCAAATCCTCTGCGGATATTTTTGCGGATGCGGATCGGATGCGGATTTTATATTTACAAAGGCTGCGGATGCGGATCCTGTCTATGCGGATGCGGATACAGAAAAACGTATCCGCGCAGGGCTCTAGTTATACGGATTTGTGTAGAACAAACATATTTACGCGTTAGCATTAACACTATGAATTAAGTACTATCTATTAAAACACGAGCTATGAATGGTAGTTTACATCACAAGATAATCATGAAAAACGCAAATGAAATTTATTGAAACCTAGTTGAAACAAGAGTGCTATGAATGATGATAGTTGTACATCCTTGTTATGTTTCATTACTTGTTATAATTTGTAAATACAATTTGTTGTGTTAGTATTTAAAAAAAAATGTATATTAATTTTACTCATGAAAAAATTGATATTTTCGAAGTGTACATTTTGTATCACAAGAATTCTCGTGCTGCGGTAAATGTGTACAGGAACGGTACCCTACTTGAGAAGTTCTTGGTCTGTGGTATTTTCGAAAACTGGAATTAAAACTCCGCGCTAATACTGCGGCATTTAAATGTAATCGTAATCGTGCGCAAAATCCAATGAACAACACTGAAGTAGATGTTTTGGCGTATTTTGAAGCCAATCTGAACGAGATTTAAATAAAATTCAATTTAATTTGCGTTTTTCTTAATTATTTTGTGATGTAAGGCTATGACCTGTTTATATCGTTGGAATCAGAAAAGAATACTCTATCGAATAAGTAAAAATCAAATGTATGTTCCTATTTAAAATAATAAATGCACAACGTACTTTAAGAAGCACTGGTCGAAATAAAAAATTGTTTCCCTCATTGATATTAACCTGTAAAATAGTTTTGTTGTTTAATTTAAGCAATCTCGTAGCTCTTATAGTTCACGAGTGAGCAATTTAAAATGAACATCCTGTAAAATGTTTTGCTTAAAAGTTAATATTGGTTTTCTTAAAGAAGTATTGATATAAAATATTTGTATTTTTTTGTGACGTTGTGAATTGTCCTTCATTTCTCCCCTGGATTCACCCTTACTGAAAACCCTTTATGCGCGCTCTCAATCAACTTGTATTCCTAATGAAAAAACTTTCAAAAGCCTACAAATATCTCTATATCGAACGTTCAAATCTTTAATACCGTTTACAAACTTAATCAGATCCATCGTTCGATACTTTTTTTTTTCAATTCCGAACCAAATCTATATGAAGCAATATTAAGAACATATATTGCCTAAAGATATATATGAGCGACGGTCGTTGCTCGTCGCTATAACCATAATTTCTGATCGACGCGTTTCTCACCCCTCCGTTGCCGACGCCCTGCGTCAGATTTACGGCGTCGCGACGGACCAGCCACTACAGTCGCTCTCAAACTCTCTTTCGATTTCCGGGTCCGGTTAGTACGGTTACATTATAGTTTCAAGTCGATTGAGGGTGAAAATCGATTTGCAATTTTATTTTAGGCAGAACTGGGTTATTTCACTCTTGAAATTACACTTTTTTTCATGTTAGGTTGTAAAAACTTAATTTAAAAATAAGTATGCTCTTTTATTAGAACTTTTTACCATTTTCTAGTGTCAGACATTTGAGTATTATTCTTGCGGTTTCCTTTTCCATATTTTTTGCCATACCTCTTCATCTGTAATATAACTTTCCGTTTCTTCTTATTTTACCGCTCTTCGTGCTATAGCTCTTTGAATTCTTCTTGGCGTTCCTCTAATTTTTCATTTTGGTGTCGTTGCTTCAGAAACACTTTTGCCCCTTTTTTATTGTCCATTCTGACTATGATCAACCAATTGCTTCAACGCAGTGGGGTCCAACCTTTACCTATAGTGAGACCTTATTTAATTCTAGATATGTGTCACGGGTGGGATTGAGTTGAATCGGGGGCCAGATATTTAAAATCACTTGAGGGCGAGAGACAGGAATTCCGAAAATCACCTGAAAACGGGGAGAAGAAATCCCAAAAATCAATTGACGACAGGGGGAGGAGAGAAATTCCGAAAATCACTTAAAGACGTTGGGGTAGTAATTCCTAAAGTCACTTGAGACAAGGAGGCTTAAATTTCGTGCGGACCGTTTGACACATATTTCTGGGCGGGATCCGGCCCGCGGGACATTTTTGGACACTACTCCTGTAACGGTAACTATTCTGAGATTTTCTATGTTGGTTGTCTATTGAAAAGTCTGAATTGTATTCGTAATTAATTTTCATGGTCTGTAGTAGGCATAGCCAAATTATGGTCCGCGGGATAGATCCGGCCTACAAGTTGCATTTATGTGGCCCGCGTACTCATTTGCTTTTTTTTTGCTCGTATTTCTTTTGGGTTTCCTTTTTTTTTTGTTCGCCAGTTGTCAGCGGCTCCGTCGCACGCACATCGACGCTTTCAATCTAGCTACGAGTACGGCGAGATTGTTCGAAATCACGCACAGGACTTGTGTTGTCCGCACGCAAAACATCTCTCGGCGGAACGAACTTTTAGAACGCTCGGCGATGTTTTTTTTTTTTTTTGTTTCGCTTGTTTTCTCGTAATGTATTTTTTTCTTGGTCGTCTAGATCAGCGTTTCTCAACCGGGGGGCCGCGAAGTCATACAAGATCGAAACATGAAAATATAATAAAAATGCACTCAATCTTACAAGATATAAATTTTATTCATATTTATAAATTCGAGTATCTTATATTGATATACATACAAATATACCCCACAACATGAATAAAATAAATATTCTATTTATTTTTATACTTAATATACTTATTTTGACAACTAATTTAAACTACAGGGTATTTCAAATGTTTAAGTTGTCACTAGCTAACTTTATAATAAGTAAATAGGCTTTTACTAAACAAAATGATCAAAAGCTTCATTTAATCGATAAAAATTACTTGATTTGAAAATCTAATTCCGCTTTAACAAAAGAAACAGACTATAAGTAGACTATATCAAGGTCAAATAAATCGTATGTGTCGGTTAATGGGTTTCTCTGGCAATAGTTCGCGTTGAAGGTACTTCAAGTATTTTAAAGTTGTGCTCTGAAGTACGATTTGAAAGTGCAATATTTGCTATTATATATTTTTTTAATTGCTCTCCGAACTACAGGTAACTCAAGAGTAAGGATGCGAATGTGTTTAAATTAAAATGGAAGGCACTTTGAACACTCGTAAATAAAAATACTTTACTTCCAAGTCGTTATAGGGTATATAATCGTCATTTAAAAATATCACAGTTTTTTTGTCAACCGTAAAAGAAATTAAAAAAATGTTTAAGGAAAAGTTGTTGAAAAGCTCCATCCAAAGATATCCAGTATGACATACGTTCCCATTTAAAAATTCGAAATTGTCCTTGATATCCTGTAATTCCGTTTTTTCCGGAAAATTTCAATACTACCATTCAATTTTGTGGATAAATTTTAGTTCAAAATATTTGACGTGTGAGCGACGTGTGAGCAACGTCGCCTTTTCGAAAAAACTTGTGTTCCCATTATCTTGATACATCCTATATATATATATATATATATATATATATATATATATATATATATATATAGGGGGGCCGCAGACAATATTTATATAATTTGGGGGGTCCCAGGCCATAAAAGGTTGAGAAGCACTGGTCTAGATCACTACTGCTCCTGTCGGCCAGAATAAGGCATGCGTTTGTAAAAGTATGTCCATGTCTGGTCTGTAGTAACAATGTAAAGATGCCTACAAACGATGTGTCTAACGTTCGCCAACGCTGGTACTAACGCTGGCCGTAACTTGTAGCACTGGTGGAGACATGTATATACGTGCTGGGCAATTACAAAAATAGTGAGCATGAGCCAACGTTTGTAAAATGGCGTCTAACAGTGAAAGTGAGATTATGGTCGCAGCTTGAACCTTGCTTTTGATATTTATATTAGATTAAAAGTATAAAAAATCACTTTTAACTTCTTTTTGAGCACTCTCGACTGATATTATGACAAGTGTGTGCGCATCGTGGGTACGGTGCTAACCAGGGATGGGGAGTTGACAGAAAAATTATCGACTCCCGACTCTCGACTCCGGAGTCGGTATTTTTGAAAATCGACTCTGACTCCGACTCCGACTCCCGACTCCTTTCACTCGTAAATTGTAAAGTCTATTCCAAATGTTTAAGCGGAACTAAATGGAATTTTTATTTTCTTAAATTATCACTTTTTAACGATCAAAGTGGGCTTTTGTTAAACAAAATGATACAAAGCCTCATTCAATCCTTAAAAGTTTGTAGATTTCGTTATCTAATTCCGCTTAAACCAAAGAAACAGACTATACTTACATTAAATATCTTGGGTTGGGGTGAGCTTTTTTTATAAAATGTCATTTTCATTTCATCTTGACTATTGAGTCATTTTTAATACAAATTTTCGAATAAATTGGTTTTAAAAAAAAAAAATTGTATTTTATATAAAGTCTGTTCCTTTGGTTTAGGCAGAACTAGATTTTCAATTCTAGTTACTTTTACCGATTGATTGAAGGTTTTGATCATTTTGTTCAGGCCAACTTCAATATATAAAAAAATATCTAATGACAACTTGTGTTATAGCCCATGAAAATTCCAGTTAGTTCCGCATAATCGTTTGGAACAGACTGTTTATTTTTCATAACATGTCACTTTTTTCTTTTGACATATAGATTTTAGCTGCCAACATGCAACATGAAATAATCACAAAGCTCGTTATAACTTGAGAAAATAAAAATCCAGTTTAGTTCCGTTTAACATAATAAACAAAGTATACAGAAAAAGAAAAATTAGATATGACTAAAAACAAAAATCTTTATCCTACATCATTAATCTGTTAATACTAATATTGTTAATTAAATTTTTAACTGGAAAGCATGAAGGAAACCGTGTAAAACCGGTATTAAATATTTTTAATTTAATTTTCGTTCATGAACAGAGAACAAAATGACGTTCCTGTTTCCATGCTTTAAAAAATTATGGTAATATGGTAATTTGCTTTTGTTTTCGGATTGTTCTCATCCTTGATAAAAATGTTTCGACTCCTCGACTCCCGACTCCCGACTCCGACTCCGACTCCCCATCCCTGGTGCTAACATACATATACAAGTCTGCACCAATGGTGGTCAAACTCCTTTGACTTGAAAATAATACCGCCTTGGAAACGAACGTCGGCCAGCGCCTATCCCAACGTACATTGTCTGTGACTTGTGACTTGTTGCCCATACACACGATCTACGGAGCTAGTTAAATGTAAACATTGGCCGTGACTTGCCACACCGTCTATAGGCGCCTTAATAATGGCCATATACCTTTTACATTTTTATAATAAAACACAACACATGTAAACACATTTCAACACAATACAAATCTTATTTGAAAGTTATCATATTACGCCCATTTGTGGGCATGGACCTCCCCAACTCTTTCCAACTTTCTCAATATTAGTTTGCCTTCGCCACATAAAGTGTGCTAAAGGCTTATTTTCCTAACGAAGCTTCTGTCTCATTATGTTTCTAGATAGCCAGTCTATCATTATTTTGCCCACCTTCTTGCCCATCTTTTCTCCTTATATTGTAATATGTCTATTAGTGGTATAGGCAGGATATTTTGGTGGCATTGCTAAGATTGGTGAAAAAAATTATTAATATTTTTTTTTATTAAGACGAATTTTTTGCAAAATATTGTGATTAATCTGAATATTAACGAATAGTACGCTCGATATTTTTTGAGAGATCAATATTATTCTATTTTTATAAAATTTATTGTAGGGTGTAAAATAGTAATTCTGTACTTAGTTTAAAAGACGAAAAATAATTTCATAAACTTGTTCTTGTTGATACGATTATGGCAAAAAATGTTGACACAAACATCCTGAGTCAAACTAAGCATCTTTCACATACAAAATGCCTTTTACACGAAGCCAGTGTAAAAATGTATACCAAACTTTAGTTTCGACATTTAATATAATTTTTGTTCTTTGTTTCAGGTTCGTACCAAATTTATCATATCAGTTATGAAGTAATAATGTAAGTACGACTACAGATGGGGGTATAAATGCAAAATCCGCCATGTCCACTTTAAAACAAAGAGTTGTGCACTGCATTCTGCTCTCTATGGTGGAGAGAATAAGGTAGCAAAAAGTTTGAGTAAAAATGCACTTAGTAGAGTATAAAGTAGCTATCCATAACATGGTTGTAAGTGCAAAATCCGCTATGTGTACAAAAATTTGTTTACAAAATTCGCCATGTTCAAATTGGCCAATAGCGGTCGATCATGCTGTCTGCTGTCTGGAGGTTACGCCCATGTTTGAATCAGTTGCTAGAGCATAGTAGGTGGATATTCATTATTGTTGTATTATTAAGAGTAACAATGGAGGATATTGGTGTATCAGTTAAAAAGACAACTCCATAATGCAGCCGAAAAGAAGAATGCAACAACAAAAGCCTCCTTTTTCTGGATTGAGAGCACCATTTTGTTGTAAAAAAAAGTCCAAACTAAGAGACTTTTTTTATGTAATCCTGCCACCAATATTTGATCTAATACCCTCTATTGCAGTGATGGCGAACGTATAACCCACGGGTCACACAATGACCCATTCAAATGAAAATCTTTGTAGTTCTGGAGATTCTAAAAATATATTCTGATATAACTAAAGTTGGGCTGTACTATAACTATTACCTGTATTATACACGTTAGACACAAGACCACTAGCTCAGTTAGAGTTAACGAGATTAGTAGGGAGTTTCACACAAATATTAAGATTTTAAAGCGCGCAAATTTTTATTTGCACATTACATGTTTGACCCGCGATTTGAATCCACAAAATTTCAAATTCAATTTTGATCCATCCGGGGAAAAGGGTTTGCCATCGCTGCTCTATTAGTAGATAATCATAATACTAAGATAATTCAAAAGAATTGTTTGTAAAAATATATCTGCAGTATTCTATGGTGGACACATAGTGGACATGGCAGGTTTTGCATTTAGACCCCTCAGAATAAAGGTTATTTATTAAGTACGAATATTTTTCAGTACTTTAAATTATTTTTGGTCTTCAAATAGTTTCAGTTCGGTTTGTTTTGCTCATCATCTAGTTTTAGTCTTTTCTTTTTTCTCATCAACTGGTTTGAGTTCCTTTTTTTTACTCATTATTTTTTTTGAGTTTCGTTTTGTAATGTTAATGTAAACACGCCATAAGAAAACGTTAAGAACCATTCTAATATGTTAAATTATTTTATTGACCTTAAAAGTCATTAACTCATGACTTATCCTCCCGGAACTTGAAGGATATTTCTTAAAATATCAAACTATTGACAATTGAACTTTGTGTGCAGTATGCTTTGAGTGCAGACAGATAAGTATTTTTATTCTTGCGGTTTCCGGTATTATAAAATAAGTGAACTAATGATGAAATTTGATAAGACAAATGAATCATATTCAAAATAATTGTGATGTCAAATATAAATATAACTATTGTTTATATCTAACATCTGTATCTCACACATTCTGACTCAACGGGGAATAAAATATTATCCAGTTTAACCACGGGATGGTAATTTGGCGTAATGAAATTTATTTCCAGAATTTCTCATTGTTTACAATTTCTGTTTAAAAGAACGCAGTGGGGGATTTTCTCTTGCCAAATGTTTTATGAAAGGGAAGGGGTAATTTGAGTAGGTACTATCCAATGCTGGAATAGGGTTTAAGTAGTAATTTGTGGTTGTACTTTGTGATAATTTAAACCTAATTTAACTTGACGTTTTTTAATGTGGTTTCTAAATATTTATTGTTTTTAACTGTAAGTATTAAAATGTTGTACATTTATATTCTTAAGTGACGGTAAAGGCAATTTGTCATTGGGTTTAATATAATTATTTATAAGAATTTTCTTCTATATCACATTTCAGGGTTTCGTAACCACCCCGATATACGTAAATAATTAAACATTAGGTACTTAGGTCGCGAATGCTAGGGCATTTTTTTTTTTTTTTTTTTGCTAAAATCTCTTCTGAATAAACCTTTCCGCCCGTCAATGGAAGTATTAAAAGCTTTCATTTATTACCCCAGCGTAATATTTCGATTCACAGTCTGCATTACTCCGAATTGTTTCAGAATTTTACACCAACCGCCCTGGATAATAGGGTGGAGGACATAATATTTTAGAATTAAAAATATATTATAATTTTTGTTTGTTAATATACCCCTTTGGGGCATTCATTTGGCACCTCACAGTAAATGTAAAAAAAAGCAATTCATTTTTTCCCCCGTAATTCCATGTAATTTGAAAAAAAATACGCCCTAAATATGTATAAGGCACCAACCACTTCACATCTGCTAGACAATAAATCTGGAAACAGATTTTTCGTATGGGATAGAGCCTTCGGCTGTACATTTTCCGAAAATTTAACTATAGAAATTTATTTAACAAATTAACAAAACCAATAAAAAAAATATAACTATCAAAAATTATTAAAAAAGATAATAATAATAAAAAAATATTAACGTACCAAAATATTTACAAATTACCGTACAAATCATCAAAATATTCCAAATCTCTTTTGGCGAAATTAGATTTTGCAATTTAGTAACTTTTGTAGTTTCATTCGAGCTTTTGACCATTTAGGTTAAGCTTTGTAAAAAATTAAGGGTTTGCCAACGGAGTGGCCGAGGGCATTAAGTCGTGCGGTTTAAACTTGTGGAAACAGTCTGGGCTGGGCGGTCGGTGGTTCGAACCTCCTTCGTTGGAGATATTATTCGGGCGAGAATAATATGTTTACAGTACTCCCATTTTCACAATCATTCACCCCTCATCCAGGTGTAGGAGCTCGCCCCTTAGCATCGGCGATTAGCCTCATTGCAGAA
The DNA here is from genome assembly GCA_963971575.1 of Liopterus haemorrhoidalis. Taxonomy (NCBI): domain Eukaryota; kingdom Metazoa; phylum Arthropoda; class Insecta; order Coleoptera; family Dytiscidae; genus Liopterus; species Liopterus haemorrhoidalis. Next base: position 17,191,919 of record OZ020621.1, read on the forward strand.
ATAGGCCGATGTAAAAATAAATAAAAAAATAAAAATCGTAAAAAAAATAGGATCCCAACGTCTAGATAGGCGTATATGGGACAGAGAAGGTAAATTCTCCGTTTTAGACCGTTTCTAGTTTTCTGTTTGTAAATCATACAATAAATATTTTTAGGTTAAGGTTGTCGTTTTCATTATATTTTGATTTCTTGTGGCATTCTTAATCAATGCTGCCAGATGAATTTCAAATTTTCCCCCACCAGACATGGAAAAATCCGCAAAAATTGAAGTAATTTGAAAAAAGTCCCCCAGAAAATTTAAAATATTTTCAATAATTAATAATGTTATTATTTAATTATAAATATTACAATACGCAAACTCACTTTTTTTTAATAACTTATAGATACTAAATTATACATATGTAAAAGTATCTAGGTCCAAGTCTTCAATATTTTTCAGAAGATACATATCTTTAGAATTGAATTTTCGGCTAATCCAGGTATTAGACTACTACAACGTTACAAAATTTCTTTGTAGATGGCAGCACATAACAATTTCACTAAATAATTCAAGGATTATCAGTGGCTTAAAACGATGGTGCGAGCTACCCATCTTCTAGTTTAATGACAAAACACTATATGTTTCAAGAAACTCGCGCTAATATAATAATGCCGCTTGTTTAGAATCATCGTATGTAATACAAAAAATGTGCAATGTAACGCGGTGTGACGCATGCGCAGTTGTGTAGCAATCTATTCCCTGGTTATACTGAATTTTCTGAATATATCTTCTGTTGGTTTGTAATATTTCGTATGTAGTAATGATTTAGGAACACCCAAAATGAGTCCCTACCAATATGTATATAGTTACTTTACTATAAAAATATATTTCATAGGTAACTATGTAACATGGTTCAAAAGAAATGCATTTTTCTTCCTGATAGTTTAAATTTAAGCGCATACGCATTATGGCATCCACGGGTTTTACTTGCATTTTATTTCTCAGTTAATCTTTGACTATATTCATAGTAGAAAACGCTCTTTCCACTGGTGAATTGGATAAAAGTAAACTGAGAAGGCATAGACCTAGTTTCAAAATCTGGCCAAAACGAAGTTCTCCAGCTGCATTTTTAATATCGGCAACTACAACCCAAAAATTTTCTGTGGATTCTAAACCTCGACAATTACTCCTATATCTAGGAAGGCATTTCCATGCAGATATCGTTGCTTCAACATCATTGATAACTGCTGGAAAAGCTACTACCAAATCTGTTATATCTGGTTGCCTTATTTAAAAAATAGTAAGCTTAGGTAATAAAATATCAAGTTATATCAATAATATTTCGATATTTGGTGGCAATCTAGCCTGCAATTGACGACACAATTCTGTCACAAGGGTTTTGCATCGTTTTGGAATTATTTTTAGCCCATCTTTGTCTATTAAAATAGAAGTTTTATTGAATGAATGTCCAGAATTAATAATGTCTTCATGTATGATATAATTGTCAAATCTGTCTGATCAAAAATTCCCCACAATTTTTAACCCCCCCCCCCCCTAAAAGTCCCCTACAATTTTTAGACCTCCAAAATCCCCCAACAGCATAAATATATCCCAGACTTGGAGGAAACTCGTTGGGGCAAAATCGCCACCTCAATCACCATCATGGCAACACTGTTCTTAATACAAATATCCCATTTATTTTTTGGAATTTTAAACTTTCACATACCATGAAATGTGAAACATGAAATAACCCAAGCAAGGCCCCTTCTCGCGACAACCTAAAAGACGAAATTCCCATTTAGTTCCGCCTAAACCAAAGAAATGACCTATACAAATTACTATTATGAAGTTGCTTCTCCCTGCTACTCTCAGTACCTCTACATGGACTAGCGGCATTTTGCTTGATATAAGCAAATAACAGCAGATAAGAGATAACTTGACTAAAGAACAATTGATTTACATTAACATGCAGTAATGGTAGGGAATGTAATAATATATGGAAGGATTTGGGGGGAGGCCAGAAGACGTAATTATTTAAATTTTGGAAAAGGTTGTCATTTTTAAACTACAAGTTTTTGACCTAAAAAAAGTTCCTTACTTCTAAAATACAAGTGATGACCTAAAAAAAAGTCCTCTCACTTCTAAAATCGAAGTGATAACCTAAAAGAAACAGAAAGGAACTCACTTCTAGTTTAACAAAAACGCGTAACAGCTATACCAACTACATTTTTTGGAGTTCTTGGGGGGGGGGGGGTATTCAAGCTCCTGAGCCCCACCCCGCTGTGTGCATTTGCTAACTATACCAACATACTATGAAAGAGCATTGCCAACTACACAGTAATAAATCAGTACAATGGTCGAAAAGGCATCCTCTGTCACAACTTAATATAAATGAAAACTTGTTATTGTGCTTCCATCTCTAGACTTACAAACGTTCTTAATTTCGACATACTTGCATCATGACAGCTAACCAGTTCTCCAGTTAGACAATTAAATATTGCTAGCACGACGTGCAAAAAGATCAATAACTTTCGAACTTTCGAAAAATAATCATATCAGAAATGTTTGTCTCACTATTCCGGTTCACATTAATGTGCATTATTTAGTTTTTTAGTAATAAGTAGTAAGTTTTCTAATATACCTACTATTCATTATTACTATAAATAATGTTACAATTCTAATAAATAAACGAAATGAAATTGTAAATATTGACAGTTGATAATCATAATTTTTTCGACTGCTGTCATTCCCTGATAACCATTCACATACAGAGTGATTATTTAATGGCGAGACGACGTCACCGAATTTTACGTGCCTCCTAGCAGAATACTATGACTATAATAACCTTGAAGAAAATTTGATTATGAAGAAAAAAAGATTATGCGAATGCGCGCATAATCGCCTGCTACGATGTGTATGAAACGGCATATTATTAAAACTTCCAGTGACGTCGTCTCGCCATTAAATAATCACTCCGTATATTGATATATACGGAGTGATTATTATATATATTATATATTATTATATATTATCATTATTCCAGAAATATTACAGCTGAACAACTTAAAAATTTATTTGAAATTGCGAGGTTAAAGTAATTTTTCTAAAACCTTCTGAATTTATAACAAAAACGTTTTGAAGCACTCTATAAGTCAGAAAGATGAAAATCATAAAACTTGGCGATTTCAATCATTAATCTTATTCACATACAGGGTGTTTGGTTTCCAATCCGTGTAAGATCTTCAGTGAAGTTTAATAATTCCTCAAGCTGTCAAAATGTGAGCGGTGGTCAGCGGATATGGCCGTGCTTCACCAGTGCCGGAACGTGACCGATTGACCCACGAATTTATACTGGAAAATCGAAACGTTTTTTGTTCTTGTTTTTATTACACTTCGTGCCTCAAATAAGGAAGATATTGCGGAAAGAAAAATCCGTATCAACATTTCGTCTTTTCTAGTCTCGGGTTTATAGGATGGGCTATGTGTGTGTGTGTGTGTTTGTTATTTTTTTCAGTATATCTTTATTTTTAGTGCTTTGTAGGTATGACTAGAGATGGCAATAAAAAATAATTAATCTATTAATTGATAATTTGATTAATCCAAATTTTATATTCGATTTTCGATTAAATTGGTAGAAAATACTCGATTAATCCAGCGTTTCTTAAACTAGGGTCTTCGAAACAATTTTGACATTAACTTTACATCCCCCAACTTTTCGCTTTTATTCAAATAACTCATTTAATAAGAATCCTACATGGTCAAGACTTTTTGTATTTGTTGTTACCTAATTAGTTACCGACATAATTAAACAATAAGATCTAATTTGATCAATATTTGACCAAGAAATGTTTGTATGAGTTTAACGTATTAAAATTTGTAACTTTTAATTCTTTTTGCTACTATTTTAATTCATTTTATGTTTTTTATCCTAAATGGTAATAAAAATGTTCATCTCTATAAATGCGCAAGACAATTTATAAAATAACCAGCGATACATTTTTACCAATATTTATTTTAACGTAGTGCCTATAAGGTTATTGAGCCAGAAATTAATTCTCAAGAACGACGTAAAATGCATAGGGTTGGGATGGGGTCCGCAAAAAAAAATTGTTCAAAAGGGGGTCCTCGGACTACATAAGTTTAAGAACCCCTTGATTAATCATTTATGAAATAAAAAAATAAAATAAATTACACTCGCATACAAAAAAAAAAAAGCTACGGGATTGTCTTAATGTTGTATTTAAAGGGCTGATTATTTAACCGTTTAACTACAAGGTGTCTCAAAAGAAATTTTATATTTAGTGGATCGATTAAAAAAAAAGTAAGCCGTATATAGAAAAAATGTTTATTAATTATTAAAATACACTTTTTGGGGATTTATTTCTTAAAAATAATATCGTCTAAATGTAGACCCTCGCGTTCTGGGCACTCATTTAATCGAACAGTAAAATTACTTATGACGTCTCGGCAGGTGGACTCAGGGATGGCTGCCATTTCGTGACGGATATTTTCTTTCAAATGCGCCAGTGAAGTCGTTTATTGGGGTAAACTTTAGATTTAAGATAACCCCATAGGAAAAACTCCATAGGGGTTAAATCTGGACTGCGTGGAGGCCAATTTATGTCACCTCTCCGGGAGATCAATTTGCCTGAGAAAATTTCACGAACACGTGGCAGAGACATACTGGACGTGTGTGAAGTTGCTCCGTCCTGTTGGAACCATGTTCTTTGATTATAGCCAGGAAAGTATTGCAGTTCAGGTACCAAGAAGTTGTTTAACATCTCCACATAACGCTCTGAATTCACTGTAACTGCACGCCCCCTTTCGTCTTCAAAAAAGTAAGGGCCGATAATTCCTCGCGCCGACATCGCAGCCCATACGGTCACTTCGAATGTAGGGCGAATGTAGGGGTTTCTGATGTTTGCGTTTCGGATTCGTTGCACTCCAGTAGCGGCAGTTCTGCTTATTTACGTGGCCATTAAGATGAAAATGAGCTTCATCCGAAAACAAAATGTTGGTAAACGTTGAAAATTGCTCAATCACCTGATTTACGAAATTAAGCCTCTGACTGGCATCTTGGGGCTTTAATTCTTGCACCAATTGAATTTTGTAGGGGTGCAGCTTTAGGACTTTGTGCATAATGCGATGTAATGATGATCTATGCACATTTAAAGCACTTGCGCGCTTCCGAATTGAAAGGTTCGGGTCGTCACGAACAGACTGATTAACATTCTCCACGTTTTCTACCGTTCTCGATGACCTAGGTCGCCCGGATTTTGATTTATCCAGCGTTGTACCAGTCTCTTCAAACTTTTTAACCCAATGTCGAATGAGAGGAATGCTTGGCGCATCATTTAAATGGCGAAAACCTCGAATACTGCAGAATTTTCTACGCGGTACAATCGCCGAATCACCGTTTTTGCAAAACTCTCGCACGCATAACGCGCGGTCTGCTCCCGAGAAACGCTCCATAGCGATTAAATTCCCAAGAGCCAAGCTACCGATTGACAAAAATTGACCTAACCCCCGCGCCCCTCGGATACGTTGCGTTCACGCAGTAAGCTAAATAAATATAAAATTTCTTTTGAGACACCTTGTATAAGTAATGGGAGGTAATACAATGTCTGCATAAACAAATATGTTTTGCTGCCAATTAAACAGACTGTAACAATAAATAATGCCCGTTTGAACGAAGTTAAAATAAAATGTTGCCATTAGTTACCTATCTTAGAGATTTCTAATGTGATTTTGGATGTAGTTAAAAACTCTATTAATTACGCTATAACGCGTCATCAGCGAATAGCATCCACGAGCGACAAGCACTTGAAATGACCGTTTTCTTACCTTAATTATTTTACGCGATCGTGACTGATCCTGAAGTTGTCTCGCAAGTCATTTCGAAGAAGATCGAAATTTGGCAATTTCTTCACGAACCGTCCAACGACGGTTGAGGGAACAAGGGATCCAGAAGATCTGTAATTTGCCAGGATTTTCTCGCAAATCGCGTTTGGAAATTGCGTTTCGCTTGTGAGCATTTGAACTGACTGGACGCAAACTGTAGCAGTATATTGTGCAGAAATGAGTAGCGGTTGAGTTTAATTCTCCAGATGGGCGAGAACGAGTGTTTGTGAAGGCCTAGTAATTTAGGGGCTTTATTGAAAAGATTAGAGCAAAGTCATCTACCGACCAGTGTTTTAACAACACAATTAAGTAATTTCTTGAAAATAAAATAAAGTTATCGATTAATAATAAATTAATTCATTAATTATTAATTAATCGATCAACTGAAACAAAATAATCGTTGCCATTTCTAGTTATGACCAAAAAACCCTTATAACATCACTCTTCTAAGTATATTAGGTTATTCCGTTCCAAAACTATATAATGTAGAAGTTATTGGGATAAACGGTGGAGGTAAGTAAACTCAACGATTACAGACCCAATATTTCGGTCAAATTTTTTTGACCTTTTTCAAGGGAAAGTAATATTTAAGAGTGTCCTCTGGTATTAAACATTACACTAATGACTAGATAATTTAAAAATTATACATAATATCACAACAAAATACAAAAATCTAAATATCACAGTAAAAATTAAAACGGTTATAAAATCAAACGGTTTTATAACCATTTTAAGTCGCTCGCTTTTCGTGTTAATTATTGACACATCTTTTTTTTGCTAAATTTATTGTAAAGTTAACACTTACATACTGTTTACATACTATAGTGCTAGAAAATAAATTGTCTTAAAGTAGTGTTAATTTTAGCACTGAAAAAGTAATATTTTATAAAAATAACACTATCTGAATAAATGAAGATTTACACTATGATTTGGTTAAAATGAAAATTTTAGCACTAAAATTTTAACCAAACTGAGAATGAACTTTTACACTTATGAATTTTTTCTATGTAGTACTCAAATTCACGAATAAAAGTGATTATCAAAAACAGGCTCGCACCCAGAAAATTATATTTGGGGGGTCAAAAGACAAAATTGTTTGATAAGGGGAAATATCTCGGCAACAAGTATTGGCCAAATATTTATTTTTCAAAATGCAAGTGTTGACCTAAGAAAAGTCCTCACATCCAAAATACGAGTGAGGACCTAACAAAAAAGGTCCTCGCTTCTAAAATACAAGTGATGACCTAAACAAAAAGATCTTCACCTCTAAAATACGAAAATAACTAAAAAAAAGCTCGTTAGCTCTAGAATTTAAGTGTATTCCTTAAATACACTAAGGGCCGGTTTTACAATTCATGGTTACCTGTTGGTTAGCTCATATCAATGGTTAACGACATATTTGCAATATAATAATTACCATAAGTTTACACGGTAACCACTACCCAGAGACTTAACTACCGATTGTAAAACTAGCCGTAAAACTACGTGTTTTTTTTTTTAGTTAAGGAGGAGGGGAGGGCAGGACACCGCGTGAGTCCCCTTTTTGGGTGCACGCCAGATCAAAAACAAATATTGTCCCAGACATCCATTCTGTTGGCATCTTTCGCTTATTAAATTCCTCCAAAACCCTGAATTGTGTTAAAAAAGATTGAATTTATTAGATTGTTTATAAAAATATCTCACATAATTTTACATAGGTAGAAATAAGAAATAATTTCACTCAGCTTTTTGGACAAGAAGCGTTTATTTTAACAAAACACAACGTTTTGCCAACAACATTGTTGGCTTCTTCAGGTGCTATAACAATAACATCATAATAGAAAACAATCTTATACAATCAATAAAGAAAATTTACCTATGTTAGTTAAACGTAACTATAACAGACTGTACATCAATCATCTCCAAGGAAGGTGAATTGCAGAAATTCATTGACAATAATGTGTACTTGAAGAAAACAGACCATAGGAAAACAGGACTTAAATTTCAATTAAGTATTGTAATATAATGACCAAAAATAGAAACTATTATTTAAATTTTACAATTCAAAACGAGACTAAATAAACTATACAACTGTCCAATATTAACTTATTCATAAATACAATGATATCAAGTTTTATCAACGCATCAATATGACAGGCTGCGACACTATCCCCCCTGACAACCTGGTACGCACAAATCAACAGAGTTGACAGTGTCCCACCCTGTACAACATAATGCACCGATAACCCTTGAAATCATGAAATTTTCACAAGCAACAACTCGGTGAAAAGAACCAAAATGAAGTAATGAGCTTCGGAGCAATCATACAATTCAACGTACCAATCCCTCAAAACAATGGTACGTACAAAGTAATGAGAGAAAGGTACCTCAAATGGTATATCAAGTCCAAAACCCAAAACCCTTAAGGATCCATACACCCAATTTAAATACAATTATAAATTGCAAGAAATAATAAAATTTAAACCGGTACAGACACCGGAAAAACCATAAAAGTAACAGTTGGAAACCTAGAAAGATATAGAGTATTAAATCTTCATACAGTCCGACGTACTCACTCCCCAAAATCAATGGTACGCACAAAGATCTTGTGGAAAGAGTACCCCAAACTGTATATCAGACCCAAAAACTCTATTACCCTAGAGAATCCAAAACGAACTGTTTAACATATGTTTAAATGATATTAATACGTTAAATTAAGTAAAATTTTTGATTTTGTGGAGATGGGAGGAAGGAACCACAAGGTAAAAGGATATTGTTCAAGTTAACTCGCCAAACTCTTCAAAATTCTGAAAAAACAGATTAGAATAAGCATAACCTCAAAATGGTACATGTGAACTGAAAATAAATACGAGTAATCAACAAAATATATTACTCACCAAATAGGTACCCCGTGTAGAAACAAAACAATTGATCTGTGATATTTTTGAGTTTATTTGCACAATTCTTTAATTGTATCTATATACCTATATTCAAAATTGGACGTTAAATTACTAATCTATAATTTTACATGTTTGTAAAAATGTAACAGTAAAATTAGAAGAATATATGGTTCAAAAGTATATTATTGATATAATATCTCTATTGTAAAACTGTCAAGTCTCGCCACTGGAGCCGAGTTTCGGTTCAATCCGTGACCCACTGAACGAATAACAAATCTTAGATCCGCTCATTCACAGTCATGTCATAATGTCGGCATCCACCATCCACCATCGACAAGGGATGAACTGTGTATTCAAATTCACAACACAACCCGGACTTTTTACATAAAAATACTATGTTTACAGTCGTTGCTGGAGCTGTGATTTAAAATTTCACAAACTTACAATTTAACAGCACATGTTTCTGAATTATATTTGAATAAGTAAATAGTTTTTACATATTCACCTTCATTTTAAACATTTGTATGAACACTTACAGACCTCCGATTTAAGCCAAATTTATAGTAAACTTAACTAATGATCGGGCGTATTCTCTAAGAAATGCATTAAAATTAAGTAAGAGCTTTTGTTATGGAAGGCGTTAAAACAATAAATGTAAACGCGAGGTGTTAGCTTTCTTTATGAACAGACCATAAAATTTTAGGCACATGCGTACGTTACATTTACAGTGTTACAATTTTTCGCAATTGTCAAATTTTAGAAAAACCTAACCAAATATTTTGTTGTGAATTGAAATATTCAGTGGCGGTATTTAAAAATTTATGTGAAGTGTGAATATTTACCCCATTTCAGGGTTTTGTAGGTATTTAATAAGTGTAAGAAGCCAACAGAATCCTGGATGTCTAAGAATATTTTTTTGATAATCATTTTTATTCGTTATATGAGTTCGAATTTTTAAAACTAAATTTAAATAACTTAAATTTTAGCACAATAAAATTTAAATTTAAAAATTCCAGCGATCTTTTCTGCATTTGCTTCGTATTAAAGTCTTCCCTAAATTTATCAGAAATCTATTGATAAATAGCTTAATTTTTAGGGTTTTGTAGGTATGACCAAAAACCCTTATACCGGCATTTTGTCGTCTGTCTGTCTGTCTGTCTGTCTGTTCGGTAAAAATTGTAGCCAAACGGCTAAACCTAGAGAGTTGAAATTTGGCATGCCTGTACAACTTTTTGACCCGCACATAGGAAAAATACTAAAACATCTAAAAAACATATCCCCCAAAAATATAAACAAATATGTGCTCATCGAAAAAAAAATATTTTTTTAAAATTCTGAGTAGTATGTGGATTAACGATCAAAATTTTATTTTTGCAAAATAAATTATTTTGGCGCGATTTTTGTCAAAATTGTGTAAAAAAATTTTTGTCCCACACCCTGTAGCCCAGATGGTTTAAACTAAAAATCTAAGTAATGAATGATGTGAACCGGAATAGTACAACAGGAATTTTTGATCAGATTATGTTTTCGGAAAATAATGCATTTTTTGTGTTTTTAACCAAAATATGTTAAATATCTAATTCGCTATGTAACCAAGTTAATACGTCAGCTCATAGCGATGTTCGTTAAATCATTGGTTTTTGTCAAAAAGGTAACTTGCAAACTAGAGTTCGAATGCTGTCAATTTTAATTTTTTTTAGTTTTTTTTTTGCAGTTTTCTTTTGTTTAAATAATTTTGTCAAAATTCTAGTTATGTTTTGGTAAATGTTGCATTTAATTTTTAAAAGCGTAAATTTAATAACCAGTGGGAAGTGTTGAAATTATAATTTAATTCTGTTTGATGTATACGAAATCAGAGGGCGGGGCTAATGATTTAAGCAACCAATGGAAGCCATAGGCGCAATTTTCAAAATCTTAATGAACCTTGCTATGTAAAAAAAATACTGCACATATTTAGAAACTTAAATAATGGTATTAGGCATTCGAATTAAAATTCATAAAAAAATATTTTGATATAAAATTTGTTTTGGCATCCCAAATAATCATCATTCAGATATTAAATACCTGCAAAACCCTGAAATGTGTGAAAATGCACACTTCACATCAATTTTTTCAATTTCAAATACCTATTTCTCATTATTAACAATGTGTTATTTAATTTATAAATAATTCACTACTAAAAATGATATGCTTATTTGATACCTTAAAAACAAAAACTAAACTAATACTAACAATAGGTTGAATCACGCCATATTAGAGTAGGCGTATAAGCTTCTACCACACATGAACTCGATTCGCAGCTGTTATTTATTTATTTTTTAAATTTATTTATAATTTCAAAAGACATATACTTACTACTTTAGCGATAAATATAAAAAATACATAACATTATTATCCATAATTTAGCGATGAATTAAAAAAATAATTAATTTTGTCAAAAATAAAAAACTGCAATATTTTACGAAAAGGTAATCTGATCAAAAATTCATCTCGTACGTTTCCGGTTCAGATCAATATACATTATGTAAATTATTTGATTTTTAGTTTAACACCTTTGGCTAATAATAATAATAATAATAATAATAATTTATTGATCCAGTAGATTACATACAAGTAATATTGTTTTTATTAATATCACTAACACAATCAAAATTTTAAAAATAAGTTAATAAATATAAGTCATATAAAAGTATAAATATATAGATAATAAATTACAATATTTATGTTCGTCAATTTACAAATTAAATAAATAATTAACAAATTAAATAAGTCATTTCAAACCTTAAATAAGTGTGTTTACTTATTGTTGCTGCATAAGATACTCATTTAGATTATAAAAACACTTACTGATTAAAAATTTAACTATCCTTTTCTTAAATAGCGGCAAGGTTGTACTATCTTTGATGTGAGAAGGTAGTTTATTATACATTTTTTTCATTAGTATATTTGGATATGGTGCCGTTTTTGTAAATCTAACTGTTTGAATTTCTAAATTACTGTTTTTTCTAGTATTACATGTATGTATATCTGACCGCTTCTCGAAAACTGATAAGTTTTGTTGTACATGAAGGTTAGCCTGATATATATACACGGTAATGGTAAGATATTCAGCTCTCTAAAAATAGGAACACAAGAGGTTCTACGGCAGCACCTAACCATATTTCTAATGATTCTTTTCTGCATTTTAAATAATCTATTGAACTCCGAACTTGTGCCCCAGCATAATAAACCATATTACAAAATGGAATAAATGTGACCAAAGTAATACGCTCTGACTACATCTATACTACAACATTTTGCAAGGTTTTTTACTTTCCAGCATTCCTGGGATATTCTCTTGCAAAGATTATTTATATGTATATCCCAGTTCAGGCATTCGTCTATATAAATTCCAAGTATTTTGGTAAACTGGGCTTGTTCAATCGATTTATTTATCTTAATTACTTGACTTGTGTCACGTTCTTTTTTACGTTTAGTAAATGTAATAAAGTTACATTTACTTTCATTAATAATTAGATCATTTGACACAAGCCAATCGTTCATAATTTTAAGATCATTGTTAATCTTTTGAACAAGATTTTGACTATCAGAATCAGAGCCCATTATTGTGGTGTCGTCAGCGAAGGCTACAAATTCTGAGCTCAGAGTATCCCCTGCAATGTTATTTACATATAAAATATACAGAAGTGGCCCAAGTACACTTCCTTGCGGTACACCCTGATCTACTGGTAAATAACTTGATTTTATATTACCTATTTGCACATATTGCATCCTATTATCCAAATATGACAAGAGCCAATCATAAGCCTTGCCGCGAAGTCCCAACATTTCGAGTTTTCTTAGAAGAATCTTATGATTGAAGGTAAAAGGGTGCGGGACAAGAACATTTTTTTAGCACATTTTTAGCTAAAATAGTATTATAAGAAACGAATTTAAAAAATATATTACTTTTTATAAAGTAGTTTTGTAATATTAATCATTAAATGAATTTTGAATTATTACGCTATTTCTTATTCGTGTAATTTCTGTAACCCTTCTTGTACCCAGTTGCCATTTATCTGCCTGAAAAAAACATTTTTTAATCATAATAAATTAAAAACATAAACTAATAATTGTTACAACCTGGATTATGTAGAATAACATTGTTGTGATCTTTATTATCATTGTCATTTTTTACAAATAATATCAATAAATGTATTGTGATATTGTGAAGCATAGCACAGGCATGAGTGACTTTTATAGCTTTCACAGGATTATAATTTTAAGTTCTGTGTCTCAACAAAAACCAAATGTGCTCTTCACTACTCCATTTACTTCATTTTTAAAAATTTCATGAACTTGCGTCTGGTAGCTCAAAAGAGTTAGGTATTTGTATCACAAAGATGACGACGGATTATTCTCAGCTCTCTCTAAAGAATTTACTTTAATATATAGTTTGTAGTTTGTCTTACAATAATTAATATTCTTACAGTTCTTCGTCTTATTATTTTTTTTTAGTAATATAACATTCAGTAAAATAGGATCCGCCATTTTTACAATCTAAACACCAGCAGAAACGTTTAAAGTTTTGGTAGGTGCTTATTCTAGAACCTTAACTTGCAATTTTAATGCCGTCACTTTAAAATTTTAACATAAATTTGTTTAGCGAATATATATATATATATATATATATATATATATATATATATATATATATTTATATATATAACGATATTTTTTGACGTTTAAATTTTCACGTCTTGCTTAAAGAATAGACTCGTACATGAGGTATTTACTACGTACTTAAACTTATTTGCTCATGCAAAATTTATTAGACGTTTGGCTAATGCCGAATTGACACGTGTTTAGTTAATCAAGTTCCTAAATCAAGCTGCTAAACTAAGCACTTTTCTGTTTAGTGTTGTATACACCATATATTTAATACGTCTATATTGCTCATTATAGACAAGAACACTTTTCGTCAAACAGTGAGATAAATTCCTTGGACATGTAATATGATACGCGCATGAGTCTATTTAGAATATTTAAGAATTATTACCAAATAAATAAGTACAATTTGAAATGTTGTTTTTAATAATTATTCAACAGTAATAATTTAAAAAATGAACTTGATATTTTAGGAAACTGATTTGAATCAGTGTTGGTAGGTTAGAATAAACATTTTCATTTCCTTTTGTTGGTAATAGACCGGGAGCTCATGACAGTTTTTGGTCTCCGATTTCATACAGCATGCCTTTTGGAGGAGAGAATATTTACCCTGTAACAACAAAAAAGGGATGGTACTAAACCCCTGCACGCTTTCCGGTCATAGGGAAAATTGCATTTCCACTTAAACACAAAATTTTTGTGCTTTTCTCTGATTTAATATTGCTTGCCCTTTTGTCAAAAGAAAGTTATAACAAATTTAAAGTCCGTTAAATATATGCATGCGATTCGGAGGGTCCCAAAGGGCTGAAACGGTCATATGATCTTGTAATAAAAAAATATGATTTTCCGCGTTTTCATACAGCATGCCTATAATTATATTAACCAGATAGAACGAATGGATTATACATGTGATTATATATTCCTACATATAAGTCTCAACCAGAACCAACTAATAGAAAGAGAGACAGACCAGAGACAAATGAAGACAGTAACTAGGGACGCTGTTGATAATGGAATTTGTTAATTGTTCATATAGAGTTTGTTAAGAGTGTATTCATTTCTGTCAATATATTTTGTATTTATCTGGTTTTCAATATAATTTGTGTATTTAAAGACGCGTGGTATTTCAACTGAAGACGGAAATCCTACATACGTACCTACGAAACTTTGAAGTATGTGAAAATTCACGCTTCATATTAATTTTACTTTAAAAAAAAATTGCTTCCAAATATGAAATAATGCAAAACAACGTTAAACTAAAATTCAGCTAGAGTTTACATAGCCATATCATATTTTATTGAATAATGATGAAGCAAATTTTGGAATAGTTCACTAAATGTTTGACATTTTCGTGGCATGGCATTTGTGTGGTATTTCTGTTCCGTATTGGTGGTCACATTATGAAGGTAAATATTAAAGCAAAAAGAATATCGCGGAATTTCAATATTGCCATATTTAACTTCATTGATTTTTATAGTAACATGGATATTTGTGGCAATATTTGTTGTTAACTTTTAACATAACAAAAATTGATGTGAATTATAGATTTTGCATATTTCAGGACATCGTAGCAAGGGTGTATCTATAGTGGTGGTAGAGTCTTGCCTCGCCCTGCCGATTTTACGTTTCTCAATTATTTTTTTGTTTATAGTAGCATTTTAAACAGTGGCATTTGACAGAGAAATAAACTACTCCCGACTCTCGACTCCTGAGTCGGTATTTTTGAAGACCGACTCAGACTTGCGACTTCTTTCACTTTGCACTACAATTACTTTGTAGTCTGCTTAATAGAACTGAAATAGGCAATAGTAAACTTTTTGACAATAATATAATGTATAATATATCATATAAATATTAGTGATGTGCCGGATCACATAAAAGCCAGATGCGCGGGTACGGATTATGTGCATCCTGATCCGCGGATACGGATATGGATCTTGTATTGCAATAGAAAATCTAACGACCTTGAAGCGATAGTTAGATGTGTCGTTCCTACAAACCAAAGCATGTAAACTGAGGGTACGAACACGTAGAAAAATTGTTACCGGCGCCTATAAGCGCTTGCTAACTTGCCCCGACCAGCGAGAATAAATATTGCTTTACTTTCAATTACACCCTGGCACGTAGAACGCTTGTTGGCGCTTGAAAGAAGCTGACATTCAGTTTTCTCATAATTTTTATATATATATATATATATATATATATATATATATATATATATTATATTTATTAATAACATTGGACGCGTTCAGCGCCTAAACCGTTGAGTCTAAACGTAATGGCCCGGTTACACGATGCCCAGTAACTTGTGTAAGTACTGGCACAAGTACTTGTGCCAGTACTTGCACAAGTCGTTTTGTCGTTTACACGTATTCCAGAATCTTATTTAAGTAATCTTGCAAAGAACCCGAAACACAATGCAAAATGTAGATGCATCCAATTATTTTTTATGCGTAAAACCGTCTTTTTAACGCGCCAATTTTCGATGTTTAACCTAATTTTATGTATTTTATGCGAACGTCTTTCTAAACAAAAATGGATCGGCGCCAAAAACTACATTTATTAAAAAAAGGTGTGAAAAAGTTTGTTTTTGTAACCGCGAAAATACATCAGCTGTTGACGGCGGCCATTTTCAAGTAACTGGCACGGCTACTTGTGCCAATAAATAGGAACGGCTTGTATATTCACTTGACTTGCATGAGATACTTGTGCCGGTACTGGCACCAGTACTGCATGTACGTTTATATGATGCCAGTGGCTGGTGCAAGTACTTACTGGTGCAAGTTACTTGCATCGTGTAACTGAGCCATAAACGTACGTTGATTAAACAATTTGGTGAATGTCTGAACGGTTAGCGGTTAGTTTCAACGCGAGTGTTTGACAGTTTGAGTACATAACCTTAAATACATTTTTAGAGATGGATCCATTTCTAATAGATAATTTTTTGTTTGACGAAGATATAGATTTTATGTTATCCAAATAGCAGTGGATAACTTGGTGGCATCTATAAATGTTGTGTCTGTTAGGAATGTGCCAACTTATAATGTTGGATATGAAGACATGATAAGGAATTATAGACTAACAGAATTTAAAAACCATTTTAGACTGTCACGTCCTCAAGTGGCAGAATTAATCAATTTGTTAGCTCCAGTGCTATTTAACTTGTATCTTGTATTAATTTCCCGCTAAAAATTTAGGTTAGGTATACAAGTCAACATAACTAAACGTAAATTTTTTACGTTGAGATGTTTAATAAACTGTTGACTGGCAACGGTAACGTTCAGCAGGTAAACGTAGTGAACGTACTAAACTGTTTAGGGCGCTTAACGCGCCCATTTATTTGATGTTGCGAATTACCGACATTTACAATTACTTATTGGCAGAATAAATTTTATTATTTTATCATGATTTTTTTTTCCAACGTATAGTCTGCATAAGTGGCATATTTTAGTAGATATATTACTGCCCCAAGCAAATACAGGAACATTTATTATAAACCAAGCCACTTTTTGATGAAGAAATTTTGGTAAACAGGCACTGGTAATAATGTTTCTACGTGTCCACTAACGGTGTCAACAAGCGCCGACAACAGCATAACTAATTAAACGCCTATTTATAAGCACCGAAAACAATGTTTCTACATGTTCATACAATTTAGTTGAGTTCAAAATCAGCTCACCCATTATCTTTGATTAATTTTACTCCAATATTTAATTTATAAATACTGGACTATTCTAAAACCATCGGTAAGTAATGTGATGCTCGACTAAATATAAATTTAAACGTCAGAGTACAATTTAATCCTTGAGCATTTTTTACGCAAGATTATATTATAACTAATTATATTTTATTAATATGAGATCCGTTTAAGATCCGCCTTGGAGAAGAGGATACGGACCCGGATACGGATATGAATTTTTACGGATCATCCGCGGATACGGATACGGAGCTCTTATAGAGCGGCGAAGTCAACCATACTTATATTAAATATGTTAGGCTGGAGTGAGCTGTCTATAAAAATGTCATTTTCATTACAACTTTACTTTTTGTGTCACATGTGTAACATGAAATAAACACGAAGCTCGATACAACTCGAAAAAACAAAAATCCTGTTTAGTTCCGCGTAAACATAATAAATAGAATATACAGAAAAAGATAAAACAGATACATATGTGTAAAAACAAAATGCTTTTCTGCCTCATCGTATTAATCTGTTAAAACGAGTGATATTTATCAATTTATAAACTGGAGAACCTTAAGGAAAACCGGTTGAAAACGCTATTGAATATTTCCAGACTCGTTCTTAAAAAAAAATTAAAAAAAAAAAATGCCGTTCCCGTTCTTAAAAAGAATCTGGTAATATCGTTTTGTTTTCATTTTCGATTTGTTCTTATTCTTCATAATAATTTAATCAAATAGTTAGGAGCTGATAATTTTCCGACTCTGGACTCCGACTCCTTCAAAAAGCTTCTACTCCTCGACTCTCGACTCACGATTCCGACTCCGACTCGGTTTTTTTATATTCAACATTTTTTCACCATTAAGACGATAAAAATAAAAATAATTAAAAATATTTCACTTTCAAGTCGAATTTGAAAGTACAACTTCAAAGTGAATGACTTGAAAGTGAAATATTTTTATTTAATTTAATTTATTCGAATATGTTTAATTCAAAATGGATAGTACTTTGAACCCTTGTAAATAAAAATTCTAAAAATACTGTATTTTCTAGTTGTTATAGACAGAAGATTTTTAAAAAATCTTTAAGTAAAAGTTGTTTCTTTCAAAAGCTCTATCCAAAGTTGCACGACATACGTTCCCATTTAGAAAATCAAAGTACTTCATATCCTGTACTTCCGGTTTGTTCCAGAGGATTTCAGTGCTCCCATTCCATTTTTTTGGTAGATTTTAGTCACTAATTTTTTTTCAACTTTCTCACACAGCCGGCGCTAGCTCTATTGGCGCCCGGGGCAAAGCTAGTCAAAATGCGCCCTTTTATTAGAATGTGTAAGCGTACCGAAGAGTGGAGTTGAGAACACGTGCATCCCCCCCTAAATGGTTCAAGGACAAAAATAAAAAGTTGTTAAATTTTATTACACAGGTATTTTCAGTAAATTTCCTGATTTTATTATAAATTTTACAATATAAACGTAGAAACGCTTGAAATTTATTTTAATTATGAGCTTGTCATGGCGCCCCTAACAGCGGGGCGCTCTTTGCTTGTGTCCCTCTCACCCCTGCCTTTCACCAGTGCTGCTCTCTCATATAGTGTTTTCGAAAAAAATATGTTCCTTCTACCGTGTATAAAATGTTCAGCATTACAGAACAATAATGCAAAAATTTAACGGAAGAAAATCGCAAAATAATGTGTTTGTACTTAAATGAAAGATTTTCCATTCATCAACACAAAATCCCATGTTATTAAACTCTCCACAATGTAAAACAATCAATCGTGCATCAATAGAATCTAAAAGCTCTGAACTGCAACAATTACAAGAACAATATCCGAGTGAAAGATTAGTGTAATACCATTTGAAGCCATTTGACTGTAGATCTGGAATGAGTCCTCGGAGACTCATATTTATAATGGAGCCCGGGGCGCGGGGGCGCAGGGAGGCGGGGGCGGCGAGTCGGGACACTCGCGCCCTCAGACGCTCTCAGCTTGCGTGATCACGTGACCCAGGACGTACGTGATTAGGGAGTTATTTACGATTAATGATGCCAAATGATTTTTTTATCAGATTTCTTTCGTAATTAAAAAAATCTAAGATTATTGTAAGATATTATTTAAACCAGATGTTCCTAAAATTTTTAGTAGATAGGTTTCTTACTTTTAAACTGAAACAACGAAGAGATAGTAAAATTGATTTAAATAATTAACTTGAAATGTTAATCTTAATACTTTTTAGCGTTTCTTAAGGTAGCATTTCACTGGAACTGCCCACCACGGCGGTTGACAGTAATGGCCAAACGTAACGTCTGGCAGTGACTGCTAGGGTGTTCTATTGAAACTGCCCTCCGTAGCAGCCGAATTCTCTACTAAAAGGCAAGAAGTCAGTCAAGATGGATTTAGATACTGTTATTTATTTAGATACTATACTGCGCGACATTAAAAAAAGAATACCCAGTATTTATGAATATATCGCAGTAATTTTCTGAATACATGTTTGTTTAGGTTAAAACAAGAAATGATTAGTTTTTTTACCATATCGATACAATGGTTTTTGTCTTAACACGTTTTTGTTTTTAAAACATACTAGGCAATAATGGACTTTTGTAGCTACAGTGAGCATTTGATTTTTTTACAGTACATTTCTAAGAGTTTCTTTGATCTGTTCGTTATGCGTAGAGCGAGAAACACACACAAATTTTCATCAACTTAGGGGGTTTGATAGGGGTCGAATAGTGGATCTGCGAGACGCGGTTCATCATTTAGAGAAATTGCCACTAGGACGAATAAAAGTCTCAATACTATGATGGGTTTTTGTCGGGCATGGTTCCAGGAAGGCCGAACACGAATAACAGGATGTACAGGACGTCGCCGAAAAATCACAGAATGCGAAGATGGCCGACTTAAACTTTTGGCTCTAAGGAACTGCTTCACTTCCATAAGGGTGATTGCGGGCCAATAGTTTACAGAACATTGAAGGCCTGTTGGGATGCGAACCGTTTATCGCCGCATAGGTTTAAGACCGTTTTCATAACGTCCTCATCTTGTGTTACCCGTCACCACTGAGCATCGACATAACCGACTGGAGTGGTGCAGAGAATGATTACAATGGAACCAGGAATGGAATATGGTAGTCTTTAGCGACGAATCCAGATTCTGTTTAGGTATGCATGATGGCCGGGCAAGGGTGAGAAGGCGACGTGGTGAAAGACGTAATCCTCATATTTATGGTGTGAGGGGCTCTTGCTTATGGCAGTAGGTCACCTTTGGTCTTCATAAAACGCAACATGACCACCCAGCCATTCAGGAAGTAGTGGAATGTTCTACCGTACCTCAGGACCCTCCACAATTCACTGTTTCAACAAGACAATGCGCGACCACATGTAGCCAGAGTTGCGTTAGACTACTTTGAGCATAATCAAATCAATTTGTTGCCTTGATCGCCAAAATCTCCCGATCGTTCGCACTTTGAACACGTCTCGGACATTATGGGTAGAAGATTGCTAAATCTACCCCATCCCCCAGAGACTCTAACGGCACTATTCATGAGGATGGGATGAGATACCTCAGGAGGGTATCGATCACCTAACTAGGAGTATGTCCAGACGTGTTAATGACTGCATAGCGCACCATGGAGGCTCAAGCCATTATTAAATTTTACCTTAACAAACATGTATACCAATAATTATTAAAATAAACTAGTTATTACTAGATGTTCTTTTTTAATGTCGCTCAGTACATTATTTTTATCAAAGGAGAGAGAAGAGAATGATGAAATTATACGCCTATCGTCAAGAGCGATCTCAAGGTACTATAATAATTTTTTGCGTCTTCACTGTCGGTATATTTAACAATTCATTATACAAAGTTATGGAAAATTACTGTCTTTTTACATCATAATTTGACATCATTGGGAACATGACTTAATATGAGTATATTAAGGCGCCTACATACAGTGGCAAGTAACGGCCAATATTTACATTTGTCTAGCTTCGCGTATCGTACGTACGGACAACATATCACAAGTCATAGCCAACGTACGTTGGGCTTGGCGCTGGCTGCGTGCACAAGTCAAAGGGGTTTTCCAACGTTGGTACTGACTTGCATACGCATGTTGATATCGTAGACATGACGCGCACACACTTGTGTTTAAAAGGAAGGTTACGTCCATGTTTGCTTAATTATTTATTTATACATTGGGGAAGCTAACAGTTGCCCACAAGTAGCTTCCACCGATTATGAAGTCTACTTAAAGTATTTTTTTTTTTTTTTTTATACTTTTAATCAAATTTAAATATGAAAAGCAAGGTCGAAGCTGCGACCATAACCTTAATTTCACTGTCAGCGCCATTTTACTAACGTTGGCCCATGTTCGCTATTTTTGCACTTAGCATACGCTGGCGCTTAATTGACACTTCGTCTGTATGCATATACTAATATTCAACCATGCTAAATGTTACATCCAACGTTCGTACCAGCGTTGGTCAACGCTAGACACATCTTCTGTTGGCGTCTTGATAGTTTCCTCTTGGCCGTCGACTGCTGGCTGCTGGGCTGCTTCTACAGCGGTCCATACTTGACAGTTGGGATCGGACCGTCATGACGTCACAGCCGCTAGCTACCGAGCAGTTACAGTGAAATAGTTCTCGTTTAAAATCCCAAAAACAGTTGGAGACTGCCAGCTTGACTTGACCAGTACAGCAAAGAAATGATGAAAATGGACATGGTAATTAAAACTCAAAATACAAAAACAGTGATAATAACTAAGAACAACATAACATAAATATTGGATAAGCGGACCTACCGAATATCTAAATATTTTCGCAAGGTGTAGAAAAATGAAAGACGAAATTATGGAACGAGTAAACTTAGCAGGAAAAGTGTTCGATAATATCAAAACATCGTTGTCAGTCAAGAAAGAAATACCAATCAACGTCTAGGTAGAGATCTTGAAATCAATATTCATGGCATACGTCTTTGAATTCTGTACTACTACTGAAAAGCACTGATTCAAAATTAGGTCGAATTAGGAATGAAGAATTCAGAGAAAACTAGATACAAAGCCAGGGGGGAACAATTTAGAACAAGGACAGCTTGGTTGGGATAAAATGATAACAGTTTTTGCGTCAAGAATAGCAAAGAAAGCAATAGTAGAAAGACCGAATCCAACTTAGAAGAATTGATTAATACTTTTGACATTGGCGGCTTGTACGTAAGAGGATATGAGCAATACTCCCCAAGAAAAATGATTCTTTTCATATATTTCAATCTTAACATTTTTAAATTTTATTAACATATGTTAAGATTCTTATTTCATTGTTAATTTAAATATTTTAAATCTTAACAGCTAGTTTGATTTGTACGCTGCGCTCAATTTGATTTCGCGAGATTGTTCATACCGCAGCGCTCTCACTTTCGGGGAATGCAAGTATATGTAAAGTCCATGAAAAAAAAAAAAAACTAAGAAATTAGCTACATTATGACACGACAAGTGTTGCATTTTACAGAGAACGCGCCAATTACTGAAATGTGATTAATATCCCAGTATTTACATTTATAGTCTAAGAGCTAGCAACGTCACAAAAAAGTTTATTTTAGGTCGGCTAGTTTTTCGATATTTCCCTTTCTTATTGAAGTTAGGTAGGGATGCGGTACGTCTGGCACCTGGGAGCGGTTGCGTTTACCGGTGCGCACCTCCTGTGGATACCTGTGGATATTTTGAAATCATTTTAAGACATTTTATTTATTTTTTATAATTTTCTATGTCTTTTTAGCATTATAAATTTATAGTTGCCAGACAGTTTTGTTGTTGCTTACATTGCGCCAGATCTAATTTAAGTAATTAAATATAATAATTTTCAAACCTTTTTAGTATAGCTGTAATTTTAATATGATATAGTTATGTAATCAAAGAATGCAATATTAATTTGCCAGACGGAAATTCCGTTGTTTAATTAGGAACCAGACCAATTAAGTCCCGGGGAGAATAGGTGAGTTACAAGAGTGTGGCAGCTTATTCGTTGGTTGCGTGAGAGAGATAGCTGCAACAGGGAGCGTTATGAGAGAGATAAACAGTCACAGTTGCTATTTTTAGGGTTTTGTCGGTATGACCAAAAAACCTTTATACCGTCGTTTTGTTGTCTGTCTGTCTGTCTGTCTGTCTCTCTGTCTGTCTGTCTGTCTGTCTCTCTGTCTGTCTGTCTGTCTATATGTCTGTCTGTCTGTAAAATAAAATTTACTCCTCTAGTAAGGAACGAACAAAAAATGTGTAGTGAGCAAAAAATCTATGTAGTTAGCGAGCAACGTAACTACTAGACCACGATACTCTTTGCAATTTAACGTGTTATATAACTTTTGTGCATCGTCAACAAAAAAACACAAAAAATGCGTTATTTTTTGTGTTTTTTTTAACAGGCGAGATGCGCACAGGTAAACGCAACCGTTCCCAGGTGCCAGACGTACCGCATCCCTACCTAACTTCAATAAGAAAGGGAAATAAGGAAAAACCAGCCGACCTAAAATTCTTTCTCGAAAACGTTGCTATCTCTCGTACTATTATGTTCAGTTAGTTGATATTATTATGATATTATAAGTGAAAATCTAAATATGAATAAAAAGATATAATTTTACGTATTTTAGGTAATATAAGTAAAAATAGCAGGGCTTCGAACCGGAACTGAACCGAAAACCGAAAAAAACGTTATTTTTGTCGGAACGAAAACCGGAACTGAACCGAAAAAAAATATCGGTTTATTTCGGTTCAAATAATGTTTGTGTGAGTGAATATAAAATACATTTTATTTAAGATTATTTTTTAGACTGATGAGCAGAAAACAATCGTAATTTTTTAATTGATAAGTAAAAAAAAATCGCTTCTATTATTTCAGGGGGGGGGGGGGGGTGAACGCCTAGAACCAGATCCCTCCCCCCGGGCAGTGGCCTTGGTATGATTATTACAAAATAAGAAATAAAATGTTTTCCTAAATTATAGTAGAAAATCAATTTCTAATAGAAATAAAAACATTTAAAAATTTATCACTCGGAGCTGAACCGAAAACCGAAAAATCCGTTATTTTTGCCGGAACGAAAACCGGAACCGAACTGATATATATTTTTTTAATTGAACCGGAACGAAAACCGAAACGAAAAAAATAACGCTTCGAAGCCCTGAAAAATAGAACTTGTATTCAAAAATTTTTAACTTATTTAATCTTAATCTAATTCAAATATTAAATATGTTTGTTTTACTGTGTCAAACTTAAAATTGTTACAAAGTGTTTTCTGTAATTAAAAAGTTCTGTGTCATTGTCGTTTTTAATTTTAACACAACAACCAATTTCGACCACAAAACTGTGTGTATAGTTAGTTGAAATTGTTGACGTACTGAATCAAAGGCTATTTGCGCTTACTCAGCCCTATAAATATCACATGGTTGATCTGAACAATTTTCAACATGAAAACAAAACTGTATAACTGGTAAGCTTTGATATTTTTTTGTTTAAACTTTGATTACTCCTCCATTTGCTTAATCCTAGAACTGCCACTGCTATTGAGATAAATAATAAAATAAACAAAAATATTGACACATTTATGTATTGGAACTTACTATATCAAACTTAAATAGTGGTTAAAGATTTCTTTTATTTTTGCGGAAATATTCTTGATTCTATTTAATGTAACTTCATTACAAAGATCCTAAATGTGATCTAATAAAACAGTGGATCTAATAAATTAGTTTAAATTCGGCAAATCATGATAACACAATTTTCCGTAATCAAATCTTACAAAAAAAAAAGCAAAAAACCTTCGACTTTTTACTCATTTGTTTTTCCGCTGCTTTCTCTGCTAAAATGTTCAACAGTTTCTTAACTCTCTTGTATAGAGGCGCCACGTTCGTCGCTCAGATATCGATTGTATGTCTGTGATAATCGCAGGACCGCTTTTCCCGTAGGATGTCACAAAAACACACTCGCACACAAGCACAAAACAGTACCGAATTACCAAATTTTACGCCCGGAGCAAGATATAGAACACACCATATTTTCAATATTGATTTAGGTTTCATTTATTGTTTTTTGGTTGCAGGCGTTGGCATTGTTAATGATTGTATTATTTTTGTATAGTTTATTTGGTAAATACATCGAATTCTCGAAGGAGATCTATAAAAAGCTACTTGTAATTATAATTTTAACTGTTTATTGTTTTTACACGTTTTCAATTTACCTTGTTGAAAAATCTTGCCCTAAATTTACTAGCGAACGTTAGGTAAAATCAGTGGCAGATTAACTAAATAAAAGACTTTAGGCGCAACTTGACATAGAGGCCCCGACCTCCTCCCACAAGAAAAGGCAATATTTAATTTGAAAAAATTATGTAATGCAATTATATTTTTACCGATCGCCAACATATATAAGGGAGGTATTGTGATCATACCAATTTTAACGTTTCGAGATTTCGATGGATCTCCACGAATTGAGATCCCTACATAACGTTTTGACTATTTTTAGCATGATATCTGTCGGTCTGTCTGTCCGTCCGTCTGTCTGTCTGTCTGTCTGTGTACACGTGCAGAGCAAATTCGGCTGAAAGGATTTTTATGAAACTTCATATTTAAGTTTCTGCCATCAATGGCACGAGTTGTTCAACTTTTGGTAAAAATCGGTTGACTAAAAATGGGAGTTTACTCGTGTCGATTTTAAGATTTTTGTGAATATTTCACAACACAAAAATATTTCGAAAAAATTTATTGAACAAAAGTTGCTATAAAAGCAATAACTAATAACTTTTATTTGAGACGTTTTGTGATAAAACGATTTTTTTTTAATAATTTCTGTAAAATTTTTGGAAATTTTTTCATATTTATATTTAACGTTTCCATGGTCATGATAAATAATATCTCTGTTAGAAAATATTAGGCCAAGTTATTTCTACTCTGCTGCTAGAATGTAATTTAT
Organism: Liopterus haemorrhoidalis; assembly: GCA_963971575.1. Classification (NCBI taxonomy): domain Eukaryota; kingdom Metazoa; phylum Arthropoda; class Insecta; order Coleoptera; family Dytiscidae; genus Liopterus; species Liopterus haemorrhoidalis. Next base: position 17,217,949 of record OZ020621.1, read on the forward strand.
ATAAGTACTTTATGATGGCGGTCGGTCCTGTGGTGGCTACAGCTGATTTTTTTTAATGAAAAGACACATATAATAAAACCATATAAAAATAGTATATATCTATCTATCTATAGATATAAACTAGCTGGAACATTTTTGCTATTAAGTAAATTATAAGTGAGATATTTCAGTTTCAAGTAGAACAAAAAATGTTTGTTTCTTTATTCTAAACCATCCTTCTGTATATATTTTTGATGTTAAGTAAATAAGAAGTAAGATACTTCGCTTATAGGTAGCCATAGCTCCCCAAATATATATCTTAATAAAAACTGCATTGAACAGACAGAAATAGTTTCTTTTCTCATATTAATTTTTAGGGTTTTGTAGGTATGACCACCAAAAAACCCTTACAACGTCACTCATGTGTCTGTCTGTCTGTACGGTAAGAATTGTAACCAAACGGCTTAACATAGAAAGTTGAAATTTGCATGCTTATACTCTTTGACCTACATATAGGAAAAATACTGAGCATTCAAAAAACACGATTTTTTTGTCGTTGATAAAGAAAAATATTTTTTTACAAATTTATTGTGTGGGATCAAAAAAAGCTCTTAAGACGTAAATTAAGAAACGATAGATTGTTTTTTTTTTTTTAATTCTTTTCTTTTAACACGATTTTAGTCAAAAATGTGCTAAAAAAGTTCTTGTGTGGGACAAGAACTTTTTTAGCACATTTAGCACACAAAAAGGTGTGGGACCTTTTTACCAAAAAAGGTTAAACTAAAAACCTGAAAAAAATGTAGGTAATGTACATTGATCTGAGCCGGAAACATACGAGAGGAATTTTTGTTTCTAAATTGTTTTTTCTAAAAATATTGCAGTTTTTGTGTTTTTGACAAAATTAATTATTTTTTAATTTATGGTTAAATTATGGCTGATAATGTTATGGATTTTTTGTATTTATAGCTAAGATAGTGTGCGTGTATTTGAAATAAAAAATATTAAAAAAATATATATTTTTATTTTTTATTAGTTGCGAACTGAGTTGCTCATGCCACACCACACTACACTCTACACTGCAAAATATTTCTTATTAATCTAATGAAGACTTGACTAATTGAATACGAAGCAAATGCGGAAAAAAACGCTGGGATATTTATAAAATTATTTAAATTTAGTTTAAAAAAAAAATAAATGGAAGCTCTTAGTTCTCAAATAACGAATAAAAGTGATTATCAAAAAAAAAACTGTTAATTTTGATGTGATAAATATTCTTAGACATTCAGTATTATGTTGGCTTCTTACACTTATTAAATACCTACAAAAAATTCACACTTCACTTCAATTTTTGCTCTTAAGTAAATCATAAATGAGATATTTCAATCTTACTGGTAAAATTTCTTTTGCTTCCTAAACAATCTTTTTATTAAAAACTGCAAAAGAAAAAGATATGTATTCTTATATACATTTTTGAAGTAAATAATAAGTGGGATAGTTTTGTGTCCTCCCGTGACTTCCCAAATATTCATCAAGTCGAAAAAGTATATATTGGGTTGTTACATAAGTCCGTCCTTTTTTTTCACCTTTTATTTTTCGTTTTATCAAAAAAAGTCTCAAATAAAAGTTATTAAATAATGTAGTCGCTTCTTGGGATATTAGGTCAATACAAAAATTTAGTTATTCATATATTCGAATAGACCGGTTTCGACAATTTTATTGTCTTCTTCAGTATCTCTGAGGAAAATTGAGAAGAAAAAATATATTTTTTCTTCTCCACTAAATATTCGCAAAAATCTTAAAATCGACACAAGTAAACTCCCATTTCTAATCAACCGATTTTTACCAAAAGTTGATCAACTCTGTTTTGATGATGGCAACATCTTGATTGATGGCAGAAGCTTAAATATGAAGTTTCATAAAAATCCTTTTAGCCGACTTTGCTCTGCACGTATACACAGACAGACAAACAGACGAACGGACGGACGGACGGACGGACGGACGGATGGACGGACGGACAGACAGACCGACAGACATCATGCTAAAAATAGTCAAAACGTTATGTACAGACTTCAATTCGTGGAGATCCATCGAAATCTCGAAATGTCAAAATCGGTATGATCACAATACCTCCCTTATATATGTATGTTGGCGGTCGGTAAAAATGAATTAGATGTTAAAAATCTAGTTTTAACTTTCGTGCCAAAATTACAACTGAAAACATAATATCGACCACTTAAATGACAGACATATGATTCTTCATTTTATCAATATAACATACTTACAATAACCAGTAAAGTTTGATGTTAATAATGAGAAATTGCATAAGTAATAGCTATGTCGGTAGATAAGCAGTTGTAAACAGCGTATCTTATTGGTTTTTGCAATATTAATGTTGTTGATCAATTATTCCATCCTATCTAATCTTCGTAGCTTTTATGATCATATATTGTTTAGTTGTTTTTGGCAGTGTTTAGGTGGTATTTAGATATTTCTCAATACTGTATTCAGTGTTTAAGTATAAAGTACTCGGGAGATTCGCGGAATATTACTAAACATTGCACATCAGTACACAAACTCTCAAAGCCAAGCTCTGCGAGGTCGATTATTGTTCTATTTTCACTGCCCTAGTTACTATTGTTCCCGAAAATCTTCAATAATCAGCATTATAAGATTTTGTTCGTTCATTAATAATAATGTAACTAAATTATCCTTCCATCTTCTTCGTTGCCTGTCTCTACTTCACTATTCCGCCATCTCGGAGTATCCATTCTCTTGTTGTTTTTGGTTCATCTTTCGTCTTTAATTGTCGCTAAACTATTGACCCATCTCATAACCATTTTGGTTCGTTTTATGTTGCTATGGCAAGTAGTTTTTTAGCTTGTTTCTTCTTTAGTGACCATGTTTGACCAGTGGCGGACTTAACGGGTGTAGGACCTGACGCCTGCCAGTGGCCCAGAGGATATTTTCTTATTTAGCACAAATTAATATATTATATTAGCGCCAGGGGCCCCGAGGAGTGTAAGTCCGCCTATGGCTTTGATCACTTAATTATTATAATGACTTTAGATTCCAAAAATTTAGACATGTAATAATTATTACGCATTAAAATGTTATAATAAGTTGCCAGATTTCTGCAAAGCTTTGCTTTTAGCAAACTTTATTTTTTTTATGATAAGTCATAGTTTTTATGCATATGAAGAATTTCTGAGTTTTAATTTTGACAATATGATTTTATCTATACTAAGAGTACATCACTATCATTTTTTGACTGACCATTATATATTTGTTAGTACAATGTGGTCGATAAATATAAAAGTAACAGTAATTGAGAACTGACACGCTCGGATACGCAGTCTGGTGGTCAAATATTGTACTAGGCGCCTGTAGTACTGTTTGAAATTATTACATATGTTCTAGTGTTGATTTTTTGTTAGAATGTCGATAGAAGTTGTGAAAAACTTTAATATTAGAACAAATTGTAGTGTTTTTGGCTGCCATTTAAGACAGGACCAAGATAGGCATCTTAGTTTTTTTCTTTTCTTAAGAAAAATGGAGGGAAACTTAATATTAAGTCCAGATTGGAAAAGATTTGGTTATGGACAGGAGGAAGGCATGGGAATATATTTTAAGTTAAAAAGTAACTGATACTATGCGAGTTTGTTCATTACATTTGTCGCAGAAAAACTAAACTGCACTAATATATTAATAATAATAGCTAATAATATTAGCTGCTTCTGTCCAACTAAAACTAATTTTATTTCATGAGGCAATGAACATAATGCACTTGTTTACAAACATAATCCATATATTGTAAATTCAGATGACCGACACTCAGATGTACCACATAAAATTAAATGTAGCATTTAATACCTGCTCAACTACAAATTACACTTAAATAAATCTACTGAAATTAAACTTTAAATACTGTAATTTGATGCCCACCTTCTGTTATACACCTCAATACATGTGTAGCGCGTAAAAATTAAAAAATTTCGAAACTATTTACTCGCATTTTCATAAAATAAAAATGTACTGTGCTTAAATTAACCTGTTCGCTGTTAGCATATTGACAGCTGAATACTAGACACGACAGCCATATTGCCTTGAAGTACAGCGCCGCCAACGGTAATGTCACTTCTCAATAGTAACTATAAATTATTATAGACTAGTCACCCAGTCATTGCAGTTGCGTCACTTTAAACATCACATCTTTTTATGACGTCATATTAGATACGTTTACATGGCATCCATTGAACGAATGTAATATTCGGACGCTGTCACTTGCATCGAAATGAAAAAAAAATATAAGAATAAGAACAGAATAGAAACACATAAACTATCCTAATAGGCAAAATAGTCCTAAAAAAGATTGATGTGATCCAAAAATATGATGAAAGGAAAGAAAATAGAAATAAGTTAAATTTAACCTAAAAAGTTATACACTACACAAAATGTCTAAAATATAAATCTATATCTATAAGATTAATATATAACTAAACACAAGACTGCTAAATAAACAACAAACTAAATAAAAAAGATACATAAAATTTCTATAAGATAGAATATGAACACAAGTGTCAAAACAAATCACAACATTTAATGTCTGTAAATGTAAACAAAATTTAGTGATACCAATACAAATGTCCCTATATTAAATAAAAACTTTTAAAATTTGTAAATCTTCAAAATTACTATCGAACACAAACTAAATATGACTTCAAAATGTATGTTTTAGTAAAATAAAAGTGTTAAGAACAATATTAGTCTATAATTCACATGAAAAAAAAAAAACGATTTAGTTATTTTTTTCGCCACTGTATTTCGCTAAGTATATCACTGAAGGATTCACGGTAAGTTCATCGAAAATCAATTCATCGAAAATCAATTCATCGAAAATCAATTCATCGAATATCAATTCATCGAAAATCAATTCATCGAAAATCAATTCATCGAAAATCAATTCATCGAAAATCAATTCATCGAATGATCAATTCATCGAATGATCAATTCATCGAAATAAAATATTTTGTAAATATTTGAGAGGAATGCCGAGGGGATCGGAAAGCCAAAAAAGCAGTGGTTAATAAAAGTTGACAGACTACACTTATTAAATAACTATCATACTTGGTCTATTAATAATTTTTAAATTTTCCATTCAGAAAATACGCCAGGTAAAAGATACCTGTTGGATTATTTTGAAATCGAACAGGGCTCCTTAGATCAGAAAAACCCGGTTAATGGGATCATAAATGTACTTAATACACCCATTCTAAAAGGATTATAAAATGGTATTTCCCCATCTGTTAAGTCTTAAGGGTTTTGTGTTATGTACATAGTTTTACTATTCATATTTACTATACTATACTATGATATATACTTTATTATACACATGATTTGTTCAATGTACGGTGATTCTAAACAGGTGGCATTGTTATGTTAGTGTGAGTTTGTTTTGTCATTAAACTAGATGATGGGTAGCTCGCTTCGCTCGGCTTCTTCTAACCAAACCCTTACTAACCTAACCTAATCTAAGATAGTGTTTTGACATTAAACTAGAAGATGGGTAGCTCGCTTCGCTCGGCTTCTTCTAACAAAACCCTTACTAACCTAACCTAACCTAAAATAGTGCTTTGTCCTTAAACTAGAAGATGGGTAACTCGCTCCGCTCGGTTTTAGACTTTTACTAACTAAACCTAACCTAATTACCTTGTTTTTAGGCGCATAGTACTTTATTTTCCCCCATATTAGCCCAATTAAAATGCGTATCATTGTGTATGAATTTTTTTTTTTTTCCATATGTTTTATTTAACGACGCTTCAACTACATGGTTTTTAGCGTCGGTATAAGTTTACAATAATTAGTTTATAATTACATGTCATTTGTTACATATTGTGTTTATAAAAATTTGAAATACAGTGTTTATTATAAGTTATGAGTGATGTGGTTTTGGGTTTAAATGTTGCTGACTAGTTGGGCATCTTTGATGAAGTTTATTATGTTCGTGTTAGCTGTGGTGGTGTTCTGTAGGGTGTGTTTAAGGGAATGTATTATGTTGTGTTTGGCCCTCAGATCTGCATATGTTCGGCATTCTAATAGGAGGTGTTCTATTGTGAGGATTTCGCAGCACTCATCGCAGATCTTCGCGTTATCTCTCTGCAGTATATGCTCGTGGGTTAATTTTGTATGCCCTATTCGTAACCTTGTGAGGATGGTTTGTGTTCTTCTATCCGTGTTTAGATTCCAAACTTGAATATCAGGTTTGATGGATCTTAATTTGTTATTTTTTATTGCAGTCCATTTGGCTTGTTGTGCTTTTTGTGAGTTCTGTGAAATGATTATTTGAATGTCTTGAATTGGGGTAGATAGATTTAGTGATTGTGTAGGTGTGGTGTTGTTAATGTAGTTATGTATGTCTTCGTTGCCTTCGATGCCCTTGTGACTTGGAACCCATAAGAGTGTTATGTTGTGTTTATCGTGTATTACAGTGTCGTGTATAAGGTGTTGAATTTGTTGCGTGTTTTTTCGTTTTGTGTTGGGGTTTGTTATTTCCTTGATTGCACCCAGTGAATCGGTGCAGATAATATAGTTTGTCCTCTCTTTGTGTCTGAAAGCATCTTTAATGGTTTGGTGGATGCTTTCGATTTCTGCGGTCGTTACTGAGACTGTTGAGGGCAGGCTGTAGCTCCTTTTGTTGTCGTCTATTTTGAACCCTATTGTAACCTGGTCTTCCTTTTTTGAGGCATCAGTGTATATGATCTTTGTATTCTCTGGTTGTTTTCTTTTAATTTTTCTTAGTTCTTCCTGGAATTTCTCTGTAGGTGTTATATTTTTTTTGTATCTCGTTAGATCAATGTTAATATCTGGTAGTATTATAATCCATGGTGGTAGGTTGTTGGGGATGATTTTCTCTAAGTTTTGAAGTGGTATATTAAGGTCTTTTATTGTAGGGTGTATGAATTTATAAAAATTATTTGCGTGCAATTGCCTATAACCTGTCTCTTATTAAACCTTAAAAACAAAACATTTATTTCTTTTATTACATAAGTTTTCTTATTATATTTCTTTATTTATATTTAAACACTATGTCACTTTATTTACGTTTTTTTAAACCATATAAAAAAAATTGCGCAATTATTTCTTAGTCTGTCTACTTTTATTGACCACTGCTCTTTTGACTTTCCGATCCCCTCGGCATTCCTCTCAAATATTTACAAAATATTTTTTTTCGATGAATTGATCATTCGATGAATTGATCATTCGATGAATTGATTTTCGATGAATTGATTTTCGATGAATTGATTTTCGATGAATTGATTTTCGATGAGTTGATTTTCGATGAATTGATTTTCGATGAATTGATATTCGATGAATTGATTTTCGATGAACTCGTCGGTTACCCACTGAAGTTGTGACGCAAAATGACGAACTTGATTGACCGACTGGCTTCTATCATATACTTACTCACATGTCTTTGTAGCCCAGTGGTCCTGAAACGAGAACGCAAAATTCTTAGATTGACGAGTTCAATTCCCGGTGAAGCAGTATTTTGATATTTACTTTATCCCGTTATACGTATTATAAAATGTAATTTCCGTCGAAATGTTTTTTTAACAACCTCGTTTGACCTTAAATTTTCCTCTAGTGTACTAAAAATTACATTTTGTTTACCTGATCTGAAGGTGTGCCTGAGGCATGTTCCTTCTTCCATTTAATACGGCCCTGTACGCACACAAACACCCGGAACTGAGTTGTTTGGGGTTCTTGAGTTGTAGCCCCTGGCGGGTTATGCAACCAAACTCGCACGCACGCTATAATCACTGGCATACCGATCAGGGGTAAATGCTGAATACCAAATATGTATTTTTTTTCTGTTGATGTTTTAATGAGATTTTTTTGCTCGTTGAGGTTGGAGTGAATTTTAATATATTTTCATTGTTTTTATTCATTTCAAATATAACATGTCATATGAATAAAAATTTTGTCACGGTAATAAAATGCGTTTATATTTTAACTAGATTTGTTGCGGTATTTTTTTTTTTATTATTATTATTTATGTCGCAGTAGAGAACTACACTACATTTATTTTATCTCTTTCAATTGCATAGTTAATCCATTGCTATCTTCTTGTCAGTTTAAAGAACTCATCATCATTCATCATCATTGGCGCAATAGCCCAAGTGAGCTTAGGCCTCCTGTGCTCAAGTTTGATGACCATATTTTCAATCTGTGTACATTCAAGAGTAACATAGTCAGTATTTCGCACCGCATCGGCGCACACAGGGGGGAAGTCCAGTGGGTCCAGATCGCCCTAAGATTCAAGACGAATGTTTGTAATTATACCATTATAAGTAAAAAAGCTCAAAATATAGTGGATATATAAACATATGAAATTTATTTTTGTGAAACGTTGTAACATCATTATGTATTATTTGAAGAATTTCTACAGCATTTCTCAAAATGTAGTAGTAAAATGTTTCAACATTTAATAAAAGAGGAGGTTAAAAATATTTAAAAGTGACTAAAAACTGATACCCTAATATACTTTTCGCTTTTCACCAAACAAATAAGTGTTTCACCAGACAAATTTGTGGACCGCCCCTTAAAAAAATCTGTGTGCATCCCTGTAGTACGGTATTGATAACTACGGCCCGGTGAAACTATTGTGGCACGTTTATATAATCATGGCTTGTTGGTCTGAGTATTGGGCTCGAAATCCAAAAGATGCGGGTTCTATACATATGTGTACATTCTATACATACCGTGTGATCATAATTTCTTGTCAGCTACATAACAGTAAACAATGAGCTTAAAAATATCAAATCTGTATTCTATCTCTTATCTAAAAATTCCAATTTAACAAAGAACCAATCAGTAACGATATTGTATTGGTAACTTGATGTTGTTCGTTAACTCAATGGCGTGTAGAGAAAAAGTAGTGGTTTTTGTTAAGATATATTATTGTTTTTTTCGTTATTATTGTTGTTGTTGATATTATTGTTATTAAGATCGTAATTGAAAGACGATTGTTGATCGAGGTTAGCTCTTAGAGGTAAGTGAAATATTGAACATACATAACCCAATATAAAAATCGAAACTACGTCTATGTGTGCATGTCCTTGAAAATAAATTTGATAACAAAATGTTTCTGTCAACTATTACATAACTGACAAGAAATTATGACCGCTCTGTATTTTAAATCGTACGTTTACTATAAGAGTACCTTCGAAACAAAGGTATACATTTTTGTATACTGAACATAAATCATTATGAGATTTTTGCATAGATACATTCATTTGTTCTAATATCAGATGTCTTAAAATAATTAAATTATAATTCAGTAGAAATTTTCCATGAAAAGAAACATATTAATTTAATGTATTAAGATGAAAATATATACTGCTAATTTGAGTATTGCATGAGAATAATATTAATAAATTTACGCAGCTTTAATAAAAATGGTCATTTTTCATCTTTTTAAGAAATTTTCCGGTTGATCGCCTCTACACAGGCTATTACCAAAACTTGTTTATATAAACCCAGAAATCACACGAGAATTTAAAAGTAGACTTTAAATAAAATTCGGGTCGTGATAAAACACATTAAAAATTGATGTGAAGTGTGAATTTTCACACATTTCAGGGTTTCGCAGGTATTTAGTAGTTGAATGATGATTATTTGGGATGCCAAAACAAATTTTATGTCAAAATATTTTTTTATGAATTTTAATTCGAATGCCTAATACCATTATTTAAGTTTCTAAATATGTGCAGTATTTTTTTTTAAATAGCAAGGTTCATTAAGATTTTGAAAATTGAGCCTATGGCTTCTATTGGTTGCTTAAATCATTAGCCCCGCCCTCTGATTTCGTATACATCAAACAGAATTAAATTATAATTTCAACACTTCCCACTGGTTATTAAATTTACGCTTTTAAAAATTAAATGCAACATTTACCAACATACAACTAGAATTTTTACAAAATAATTTAAACAAAAGAAAACTGCAAAAAAAAACAAAAAAAATAAAATTGACAGGATTCGAACTCTAGTTTGCAAGTTAACTGTTTAGCAAATTAGAAAACCAATGACTAAACGCACATAGCTATGAGCGCTGACGTAACAACTTGGTTACATAGCGAATTAAATATTTAACATATATTGGTTAAAAACACAAAAAATGCATTATTTTCCGAAAACATAATCTGATCGAAAATTCCTGTTGTACTATTCCGGTTCACACCAATATACATTACTTAGAATTTTTTCACATTTTTAGTTTAAACCATCTGGGCTACAGGTGTGGGACAAAAATTTTTTTGCATAATTTTGGCAAAAATCGCGTCAAAATAATTTATTTTGCAAAAATAAAATTTTGATCGTTAATCCACGTACTAAGGGCTTTCATTTGATATCCTACTCAGAATTTTAAAAAAATATTATTTTTTTTTTCGATGAGCACATATTTGTTTATATTTTTAGGGGGATATGTTTTTTAGATGTTTTAGTATTTTTCCTATGTGCGGGTCAAAAAGTTGTACAAGCATGCCAAATTTCAACTCTCTAGGTTTAGCCGTTTGGCTACAATTTTTAGCGAACAGACAGACAGACAGACAGACGACAAAATGACGGTATAAGGGTTTTTTGGTCATACCTACAAAATCCTAAAAATGGGTGTGAGGTTAGATATTTAGTAAACTAAAGAGGTCGACAGCAGGCTCGAATGCTGGATGCCTTTATTTTTGATGAATCAATTTTTGGTAGTTAATCTGATCTTTTATTTGATATCATATAAAATGTCATCAGCGAACTGGTCCCTACACAAAAATGCCTAGTTCAAGTCATCACGGGCCATAAGCGCCCGAGACGACCGATTTCTTAGGCCAGTGACGGCGAACCTTTTGAGCTCGGTGTGTCAAAATTCGAAAAAAGAAACTAGCTTAACTCGTGTGCCGTGTCACGTCTAGAAAGGCGCAAATAGCCTTTGTTGCTGTGCGCCAAAAAATGTAACTAATTAACTCACGTCTAGAAATATCCATAATTTTGTATTATTTGCAGCCCGAGTAAAAAAATAATTTTTGATATATTTATTTGTTAAAAAAGCTAAAACAAATAATTCTCTTCATTAGTAACTTTTTTGATGCTGATTTGCATTTGCTAAATGTTCAATTGAAGGTTGGTATTTCGTGCACTTCAAGCCTAAGCAAGCGCTACTAACTTCATCTGTCACTCGGTTTCTTTTATTGGTTTTAATATTATTTAACGCGTAAAATAAGGTCTCACAAAAGTACGCAGAGGGAAAAATTTGGAATATATCCGTCGCTAGATTTTTGTGCTAAAAGCGTCTGGTAATCGGTTCCAAGCGGTTCCAAATTTCCTGTTTATAGCGGCACTTTTTTCATTCTCCAAACGATTTCTTTCCAGATTCTCAAGCTTCAAACACTTGAGGCCCGTCCGTAAACGATGAGTGTCACCTAAAATGTCTTGGCGTGTCACGGGTGACACGCGTGTCATATGTTCTCCATCACTATCTTAGGCTCTGCTCACACGAGGATACTCAAATCTCGGATACTCGGCGACTAAGAGACGCGAAGTAACAATGATGAGTTGTTGACCATCATTGTTACTTTGAAAATGGTGCAAGCCGAAACCATGGTCAGTAAAATAAATAAATCAGTGAAACAAAACAACAGTTCTTTATTCAACAACATTCTGTGAAAAAAAATACTGATAAGATATATGTGATTATTATTTTTTCTCATTCCATACAAATTTAATTTATAAACAAAATTTCAGTTGGCATTCTCACGCTTACAAATTGAATTTATATGAACGTTTAATAATTGATTCAATTTTAAGTCCTTTAAGACAACATACTTACTTATCTTACTGATTTCAATTAGGAAATGAACTTAATATCCACAATAGCATGGCCCTTGGGTGAGGCGAACTAAACCAAACCTCAAGTGAAGAAATACCTAAAAAAAATGTAAGTGTATTTTCAATCACTGGATACTTTTGAAGGGCCTTAATTTGTCTTGCTCAAGGCTTCACAAAACCACGATCTATTCCCAAACCACTTGCGTGGATATAATTTTTCATATATTTTTAGTAAATTGCTCATCAAAATAGCAACAATAGTTATTCAAAAACTTAAGTTTTCATTAATAATGACCCATTTTCCAAGTGTTGTACCTACTAGTGTGGTACCTAAATACCTACTATTTTTACGGCCCTTCAAAAGCTGCGAAAAACGAGTGAGAATATTTGACATTCCATACAATTTTTATTTGTGTACATCAGAATTTCAATTGTTTTCTGAATTTTATTTATGGTAAAAATAAAATATTTAAAATGACAATTTATAATTAAACTATTATATCAGGTCGGTAAAACGGTATAAAAATTAAGTAACAATCAAAGTATCTGAATTACAGATACTTATTTCAAAAAGTATCTAATTTGTATCTAGATACTTGAAAAATTATCTAGTTACTGTATCTAGATCAGTGTTGTAATAGATACATTTGAAAATATATCTAGATACAGATACAGATACTTGAGGAAAAATGTATCTAGATGCAGATACAGATACAAATTTTAAAAAGTATCTAGATACAGATACATTTTTTTTACAATGTATCTAGATACTTCAAGATACTTTTAAGATACTTTCGGAAAAATGAAAACACCACAAAAAAAAGAAATAACTAGAGCAAGGGATATTATTTGTTCACAATAAAAAATAAGTTATGCACTATTATTACTCTTAAAATAAATAAAAATAGCCTTTGAAGCTGTGTGTCAGAAATATTAACTAACTATATACCTATGTAATCTTTAAAAAAATCACTTTTTTATTCCAATTTCAGCGGATATCTCGAACATTTTTTGTTCGCTAATAAATTACTGATTATTAAATGAGTATTTAGGATGACAAAAATAAAACAACAATTTTATTTATTATATTTTTCTTTATTTAATTCACATTTATAAAATTAATTCTTATTCTTAGATTAGATAATTACTTAATGGTTGTTTTACTTAACCTTTGTTAATAAAATTAGTTAATTTTTTTTTATTTATTATTTTTTTAAATTTATTCAGAGCTGGAAATACAATTACACTTTATTAAAATTTTATAGATAAAAATAAATTAAATAAATAAATAAATTATAAGTTTGAGAATTATGATAAAATACAAGTTCTATATATAATTAATTAAATTTTGGAAAACATCCTTTTATTTTTTCCTTTTTTTTTAAATAAAAAATAAAAAAAAAGAATGTTTAATTAATTAACTAAAATTTAATTAATTACATATAGAACTTGTATTTTATCAAAATTCTCAAACTTATAATTTATTTATTTAATTTATTTTTATCTATAAAATTTTAATAAAATGTAATTGTATTTCCAGCTCTGAAAATGGCTTACGCCGAAACTAGTTAGCTAGTAATTTTTTTTTTAAATGAAATAATTTTATTAACATCGGTTACCCAAACAACCTTTAAATATAGTTACTAAACGTGTTTTTTTATTATTATTATTATAGTTTGCTAAGTAAATTGCCAGGCTGCAAGGGTTATACGCATTTCAAATGCGAAACATGTGGTGTACATCTTTGTCTAAAATTCAAATATCTGAATGATGCTAACTGTATGAAACTTGAAAAATCGTAAGGACATATTTTGTAAAAAGACCTTGAAAAAGACAAAATAGGAAAGTATCTGAAAAAAGTACCTGAAATACAGATACTTAGATACTGATTTAAATATCTAGATACAGATACAGATACATATTTTAAAATGTAGCTAGATACAGTAACTAGATACTTGCACAGTACCTAGTTACTGTATCTAGATACAAATACCTAGATACATTACAACACTGATCTAGATACATTACAACACTGGAATAGAGTCATCCACCTACCTGTGTTTCAACAATACAACTAAGTAATTTCTTGTAAATAAAATAACGTTATCGGTTAATAATAAATTAATCTAAACCAAAAACAAACTTGTAATTAATCAATTAACTTATTCGATTTTTTCAATCATTCGATTAATTGTTGCCATCTCTATACGTGACGTGATTGATGACCCTAATCGTGTCATTGGTCTTATTTAAAAAAATAAAATATTCTTAAATATTTGTTTTATACCACAGAACATTAAAATATTCAATAAAAACCAAATAAAAAAAAAATTAATCGGTGCTCAAATAGTACTGTAACAAATAATGTAAATAAAGAGCACTTAGAGGATTTCTGTTTGGGAACAGATCCGCGTATGAGTCCCGTTTACATAATTCCAATAGTATTTGATTATATTGAGTTTATATAAACATTCAGAATAAGATAGCATCAAATGTAAACAACCACAAATGTACACAAGAATAACAAAACTTCATTTAAGTTGGAAATGTGAATTTAAATATTCATTACGATGAAGATACGAACCTTCAGTTTTAATGTATTGGAAATTTATTAGGAATTCACAGTAAAGTTGCACGTGTTTTTATTCAGGGTAGCAAACTTAGGGAAAATTTCGCGATTCTGGTAACCAGGGATGAGTGACTAATTGGTGGACCGCGTATTTTATTGCGTCTGCGACGCCTCCTTAGAAAACATATACCTACTCCCCCGTACCCGCTCGTACTTCGTACGGCTTTTTACTTGCCCGACCTTAATATATGTAAGGGGCAAGTATTGTAATCGCGAAAATTTTCGATGTCGAGATTTTGACTGATGACCACGTTTCATGGGCCAGGGAATCCAAAAAACATATTTTCGAAGTGCCGTCCGTATGTGTGTGTGTCTGTATGGGTGTGTGTCTATATGTGTGTGTGTCTGTATGTGTGTGTGTCTGTATGTGTGTGTGTCTGTATGTGTGTGTGTGTGTCTGTATGTGTGTGTGTCTGTATGTGTGTGTGTGCCTGTGTGTGTGTGTGTCTGTATGTGTGTGTGTCTGTATGTGTGTGTGTGCCTGTGTGTGTGTGTGTGTGTGTGTTTTTGTGTCTGTGTCTGTGTATACACGATAACTCAAAAACGGTTTAACTTAAAGAGTTCGTTCTGGTACTAAAAAATTCTCCTAATAATTGGGAAGAACCCTATTGTTTTTTATTAAAATCCGAAACCGGAAACGGAAGTTATTAGACTTTAAAATTCAAAAAAATTCGTAACTAGTAAACCAAGCCTTGGACAAAAATTTGCATAGAACATAATTTAGGCAGTATTTTGGCTGTAACGTAAATGATAAGTGAGACATTTCAATTTCAAGTAGAACAGAATATAATCGTCTATTTATTCTAAACCACTCTTTTGTATATAATTCCAATGTTAAATAAATAATAAATAAGATACATACTTCGTTTATATGTAGCTTTCTTCATAACTCCCGAAATAGTTTCTTTTCACATATTAATTTTCGTTAAGTAAATGATATATATAAAATATTTTATTGCGAGGCAATTAAAGTACAATTTAAAAAAAAATAAAATTACATAGTGGTTATACATATGCCTAATTGTATTTCTATGTATTCATGTATAAATATTTTATTATTATTATAAAACTGTGTTTAACACTATGTTACCACACACAATTAGTTACGCCGGGAAAAAGGGCAAAACCCAGCACTTTGAAAGTAAATGATAAATTAGATATCTTTAGATCAACTTTGTAAGTAATATTCCTAATGACGAACTGAGACAAGGAAGGGTGCTTAGTCCAATACTATTCATAATAAAAATGGACGACGTTATAAAAGCAGTGACTAAGAAAATCCGGAAGATGCATATTGGATACATCAAACTAAAATCTGTCAGACTATCAGAATGTGCCTTCGCAGACGACCTGGTGATGTGCGCTGCAGGAGAAAACGAGCTACAAAGAAATCTGGAGATATGGAAACAGGAATTAGCAAAGAGAAAAATGAAAATAAACACGAATAAAACAAATGTATTGATCATTGGAGACAAAAATGCGAACACTAACATTGAAATCCAGAGGTAAAAAATAGAACAAGTGGACAGCTCTAAATATTTAGAAGTATCAATACAAAAGGAAGGAACCATGCAAAATGAGATAAATTAAAGGATTGCAAGAGCCTCAAGAATGTACCACGCTCTAGCGAATGCTTTCATTGGAAAAAAGGAAGTATCACGGAAAACCAAAATGGTTGTCTACAAAATGGTATTTAGGCCAATACTCACCTATGGGAGCGAAAGTTGGCTCCTAACGAATGCACAAGAAAGCAAGCTACCAGCCATGGAGATGAAATATCTAAGAAGAATAAAAGGAATTACACGCAGAGACAGAATTAGAAATGAATATATAAGAAAAGAACTGGAGATAGAACCGGTAATTGGAAAAATTGAAGAACAACAGCTAATATGGTTTGAACATCTCGTTAGAATAAGAGACAACATGTCAGTAACAGAAGTTTGGGAACCAAGAGTACAGAAAAAAAGAACAAGGGGAAGGCAGAAGAAAACATGGAACGACGTAGTGACAGAAATACTAAGGAAAAGAGGAACAAATTGGACAAAAGCAAAGAGTATAGCGAAAAACAGAAAGGAATGGAAAAAATTTATATATGCTCTAAATAAGTAGAGCAAAACTAACCTTACACCCGATGTAAAGTAAAATAATAAGTGAGATATTTCAAGATTTTCAAGATTTTAGTTTCCTTCGTAACTTCCCAAATATTCATCTAATCGAAAAATAATTTAGTACGAGTACAAAAAAGATTTGTTTACTTATTACAAACTATCTTTTTAAATATGGTTTTGATGTCAAGAAAAGGGAGATTATTTTAAGGTTTTTAGTAAACAGCTTTAGCCCCGAAACGGCCCCTTAGAATGAAAATTTTGTATTTACTAAATAACAAAACTATATTTTACAACCATATTATTTGTAAACTTATTATTTACTTAATAGCAAAATTAATTCGAACGTCTAATACCATTATTTAGGTTTCTAAATATGTGCAGTATTTTTTTTTTTTTATATATATAGCAAGGTTCATTAAGAATTTTAAAAATTTTACCTATGGCTTCCATTGGTTGTTATAAGTCATAAGCTCCGCACCTCTGATTTCGTGTACATTGAAACAAAATTAAATTATAATTTAAACAATTTCCACTGGTTATTAAATTTACGCTTTTAAAATTTAAATGCAACATTTGCCAAAATGTAACTAGAATTTTGAAAAAATAATTTAAACAATATAAAAATTAAAAAAAAAAACAAACAATAATATTGTCTTTTCTCGCAGGGTTCGATCCCTTTCGGATCGACTTACTTGGGTGAAGAGCCAGCGTCAAAACCACTACACCAGCATACACGTTTCAGTGTAGCGTGTTACAAAGCTATAACTTGTGTACATTATTAGCCAAAAATCACAAAAAACGCGTTTTTTTCCAAAAACATAATCTGATCAAAAATTCCTGTTGTACTATTCCGGTTCACACCAATGTACATTACTTAGAATTTTTTCAGATTTTTAGTTTAAACCATCTGGGCTACAGGGTGTGGGACAAAATTTTTTTTGCACAATATTGGGAAAAATCGCTTCAAAATTATTTATTTTGCAAAAATAAAAATTTTATCGTTAATCCACGTACCAAGGGCTTTCATTTGATATCCTACTCAGAATTAAAAGAAAAAAAAAAATTTTTTTTCGATGAGCATATTTTTGTTTATATTTTTAGTGGGATATGTTTTTTAGATGTTTTAGTATTTTTCCTATGTGCGGGTCAAAGAGTTGTATAAGCATGCCAAATTTCAACTCTCTACGTTTAGCCGTTTGGCAACAATTTTTTTCAACAGACAGACGACAAAATGACGGTATAAGGGTTTTTTGGTCATACCTACAAAACCCTAAAAAGTGGTTTAGAATGAAGAAATGATTCTTTTCTGTTGAATGTAGTTTTTGATCAAATATAATAATATTTGGGGAGCCATTAGAAGCGTTACCTATGCACTTAAAATATCTCAGTTATCAAAAGCACTTATCAATAAAAATATATTTAACAAAAACGGGTACGTCAGCTAGTATTTAGAAACATGTAATACTCAACGTCGCGGCTGTCGACACCCGGGTTCCAGGGGCATTCCCGGGTAGTAGTTACACCACTGTTCAGATAAATTGGTTTCCTCATCAAATTTTCACACCACTTTTGTTGCAGACGTTATGAAGGGATAAATATATTTTTTGAAGATTAATATCGGTAACAAAAAAACTAATATGTTTCCATCTTCCATGTTTTTGTCAGATCATAAAAGTTTTCAATACATAACCCCGATAGTAATAAATCCTAACTTTATTGTTATTACAACAATCTCCAAAAAATATACTTCTCAACACTTCTAAAAGTAAGCAATCAGCCTTCTTAAATGACCTTCCGTGTAACATATAGTCTTATATCCTTCGCCGCTCAACTGATTAGAGCGGCTTCGTTCAGAAATACACCGCTTCCTGGGCGGGTGCGGTCTACTATTCCCTGCCGCTCTGGGACCTCTACTGAGATATGTTTCCTAGACGCACCCTCACAATTTGCTCAACTGAAATGTTTCGTTCTTAATAATGGATGGAGTTTAGAAAAAAGAGTTTTTAGATAGATATATTGGTTTTATTCTTGATATTAAATATACAGGAATGGTTTTGGGTTTCAGGTGTTTCTTGCTAAATCGTTCTATTTAACTGCTTCTGAATTATTTTTAAATTAGATTTTCGGTTTCAAAAGTGGGAATAAAATTTTAGTACTAGTTACAGCATGAGCAAAGATTACATTCCACTCTATTTACTATACATAGTCTCAAAAGTTCTGTTTCATAGTTTTTAGGGTTTTGTAGGTATGACCACCAAAAAACCCTTAAAACGTCACTCATGTGTCTATCTGTCTGTCTGTACGGTAGAAATTGTAGCCAAACGGCTTAACATAGAAACTTGAAATTTAACATGCTTATAAAACTCTTTGACCCACATTTAGGAAAAATACTGAGAGTTCAAAAAACACATCCCGAAATAAATATAAACAGATATATTTAATAAAAAAAATAAAATATTTTTTTATAATTTGTGCATACCAAATGAAACCTCTTAATGCGTGAATCTAATTTTTATTTTTTGAAAAATCATTTTTTTTTTTGCCAAAAATGTGTCAAATAACTTTTGTTCCCCACCCTATCTCCCAAAGGGATTGACCTAAAATTCTGAAAAAAATCTCCGTAATGAACATTGATAGTTCAACAGGAATTTTTGATCAGATAAGTTTTTAGAAAAATGTCGATTTTTTGTGTCGTTGATAAAAAAATATATTTTTAAAATCTATTGTGTGGTATCAAAAGAAAGCTCTTAAGACGTAGATTAAGGAACGATAGATAGTTTTTTGAAATTCGTTTGTTTTAGCACGAATTTAACTAAAAATGTGCAAAAGTTCTTGTCCCGCACCCTTTTACCCAAAGGGGTTAAACTAAACATCTGAAAAATTATAGGTAATGTATATTGATCCGAGCCGGAAACGTACGCGAGTAAATTTTTGATCAGATTGTGTTTTTGAAAAATATGGCAGTTTTTGTGTTTTTGACTAAATTTTTTTTTTTTTTTTTAAATTCATGGTTAAATTATGGCTAATAATGTGGCGGGCGCCTCTTTCGCCACGCCCTGGTTACGGGCCTGCACAGAGGTTCCGAAACTTTTCAAACTGGAGGACCTCTTCTATAAATGAAATATTTTGGCGGACCCCTGTATTTTGGATTGTATTTTTAAAGTGGTATTAAATAATAGATAACACTGGTCAACACTATTTTTGCTGACTTACATCTAAGACTTGTTTCTTACTAATTTGGTGCTGCTGAACTCAAATATCACATCAGTTTTTGCGTATCACATCAGATTTTTGCTCTACAACAAATACATATTTTCGGCCAAATAATGCTTCTATCGTTTAATTTTAGACGTCGATACTGTAATTGGTACAAATTTGAAACAATAAGAACTAAATAATTAGAAAATATTCTTAAAATTTTATTTATAGTGAAAGAAAGAAAATGAGAACAGTTTTAATTACATTTTAATGCATTGGAGTGTTAAAATAAAAATACAAAATAATTTAAGGATTAAATGGTCGTTTGTAAGATCTTCTGGAGTGCACCATTCCCGATAAGTCTCTTTTAATACTCCAACAGTAGTCAGCCATCATGTGAGTATCCCACCTTCGTTGATAACGTCTCTCCATCTCTTTTAAATCCTGATGGAAACGTTCACACTGTTCATCACTAACATCTCCAAGATTGACAGGAAATTTGTCAAGATGACTAATGATGTTTAAAAAATGAAGTTTCACGCTCATGTTGCACCCCAGATGATAATTTTCAACAAGAACGAAGTTGAAATTAAAGTAGACGTACATCAGAACGTGAAAAGGTGAAAAAAGTCAAAATACGATAGAACAAAAATTTGACGTGATAGGCAGAAACTGTTAACATTTTTTAAATCAGCACCCCAAAATTAGTTAAAGACAAGTATCAGATCTAAGTCACCAAAAAAAAAAGTTTAAATTTGTTGACCAATGTAATCTATATTGATAAAATTGGAGGCTACATCGTTTTTTTTTTTTTTTTTTTCTCGTCTTTCTATTTGGTTTCTACACGTTTTAGATGATTATAAGAAAATATCCGGGAAAAAATCAATTTTTATCTGTCGATAATTTTATTCCGATAACTGTGCGATGGTTGATGTTTCTTTAGTCCGAAATATCCGATTTATTCTTAAATCGTACTCCATATTCAACCTCTTTCACTATTTATTTTTTAGAAGATGGAAAAGGCTCGCTCGCACAGATATGTAGAACAGAATGGAAATAATTTCTGGAAAGTTTTTTCTACTAATCTTGGATAAATGTTTCTTACTGGGTAGATGGTTATTCGCGGGATTTCCCACGCGCGAATTTCTTTAATCTCCGCTTCCCGTTTCCCGGAAAAACACGTAAAATTTCCCAAGAAAAAATGAAGATTAACAACTATACTCATATCTCGGTATACGGCTGTTTGTTACAAAATTCTAAGTCAAAATCTTTACAAACAATTTTCCTATTAAACCTACCGTATTTTTCGGACCATAAGACGCACCCCAAATTTATGAGACAATTTTTAGAATGAATATTTATTATTACTGTAACTTGTACCAGCAACATTCTGTTCATCTTCACTCTCTGTACTATCACTCGTCTCGTTAATGTCACTGTTCGTATTATTTTCGTCTGAACTTTTGTCAATCTCTTCAAAAACCAAGTTGTTTTCGAAACCATCCAATGCGTTGCTTATACCGCATTTCTTAAAAGACTTTATAATCGTCTTTTATTTTACAGCTTCAAATGAATATTTTACCCAGATACTTCTGAAATTGTCTGTTTCATACGCCTGTTACTAACATCGTGATTTGGCTTTATCATCCGTTTGTTCCACTCTTCCCGCATAAAATTATTAAATGGTTTATTAATCGACACATCAAAGGGTGGTTGACTTGTAAGGCGTCCAGAAATGACAGCTAATTCTGTATTCATTTATATTATATTTTCTTGGTTGATTTTGTTTTATGCGCTCTGAATTGATTCCACACTAACATCACACAGTTTTTAAACGTACTTATACATTCGGACCTTAAGACGCACCCCAATTTTAAGACGACTTTTATGCGTAAAAAGGTACGTCTTATGGTCCGAAAAATATGGTATTAACTTGTTCACTCTACAAATAGAATTACAAGTATATGAGAGTACAGAAAACATAACAAAAAATCTGAAAAAGTTGATGGATGCTTTGATGACTATACAGTCAACTTCAATTGAAATCGAAAGGATATTCTCGGCGTTTTCAAATTTTTGTTCACAAAAAGATCATCTTTGAGCGCCTTCTCCTTTGACTGTAATAAATGAAATACTTTTATGTTCATTTTATTTTTTATTGATTATAATTTACTTTATATTATCCAATATACTACCATAAACTTAACTATTATATTATCTACGGACATAATTCATCAACACTTATAATTTACTGTAAGTTTTTTTTTTTATTATTTTTTTTTTAAGTATAAAATAATGCAATTAAATTAAATTGCTCACAAATTGTTATTTTTAATTTTCCGTTTCCCGGGAACCAAAAATTTCCGTGAGATACGGATATTTATCATAGCAAATTTATTCTGATATTATATCATAGCAAATTCGCCACGTTGGTCCATCTACGTTTTCGTGGTTGGCATTCTCTGTCAATATTCTGTCCATATTTTGAAGTATTGGTAGGTCATCACACTGCCAATGTATGATTGTCATTAGTCACACATTTGCTCGCTAGGTGCATACGTATATTATTAAACTTATCTTGCATTATAATTTGCAACTCGATACGTGCAACGCATGTTATCTTATGTAACAGCATACTAAATAATAAATAGTGTTATCTCTGTCATAAAGGAAATGTTTCATGAGTTACACAGTGTTGTAAAGTAGAGGATTCGTCTTCTTTTCCAGGTAGTATATGTGAAGTATACTAATGTTCATTTTGAAAGCCATAGGACAGCAGTGGCGTATCCAAGATTTGGTGGGGAGTGTGTGTGTGGTTTAACTAAATTTAAAAATCTCAATCATATACAGAGAAGAAATGTGGATGAGTTAATTTAAGTTGTCGAAAGTCTGTAATAAGTATTCTAACGTAGTTCGAACAGGTCAAATAATATCACAAGAATTTTCCACAGTAACAGGATTGAGACAGGGCTGTATATTAAGCCCTTTGCTCTTCAACATTTACCTGGATAAAGCAGTAAAAAAGGCCCAGGAAATGTGAAAGTATTTCAAACAAAGAATGTACTAAATATCAAATGTATACAATAATTGATTAACCACAAGACTTAGCAGTCTATAGCCTAGGGCTGTAAAATTTAAGGGCAAATTTTAAGAGACATAAATTTTATGGTAGGGCTAATTTCCGTTAAATTCATTTTTTTAAATATGGAGAATTTAGAAAGAGAATATGACCATATCTGTACATGATTTGTGTATGTATTTGGTTCCCCAAAAGTGAGCTTGTTGAATTATACCCAAATATATATATATCGCATTATGAACATGCAGTATATGAACACAATGTATAGCAGTCAGTACTGCAAATCGTTCTTTTTCATGTCTTTGGATGTAAATGTAATTCATGTCTCGGATGTAAATGATTTAGCAATTTTATATCTTGAATCGGATATATTGGATTACAGCGAGGATATAATTTTATTATTGTAGGTTATAGGTTATTTTTGCCGAAAATTTGTCACAAAACTTTTGTCCTCCATCCTATTTCCCAGTACCGGGAGGGAAACCGGAATAGTTCAACAGATTAGTTTTTCGAAAAAATCGATTTTCTTGTATCGTTGAGAAAAAAATATTTTTATAAAACTTATTGTGTAGTATTAAAAAAAAATTGATGTGAAGTGTGAATATTCACACATTTCAGGGTTTCGCAGGTATATAATAAGTGAAGGCGGTATGCTGAGTGTGTAGGACAAATTTTACTTTGTAGTAATCACTGCAAAATGAACGATATTTTTAAAATAATTTATCGTCTGTTAATCATATAATAAGATAATTATTAAATTTACGCTCTAAAAAATTAAATACAACATTTGTCAAAATATAACTAGAATTTTGACAAAATAATTTCAACATAATAAAAATGCAAAAAAAAAAACAGAAAAAATAAAATTCACTCCGTACTCGAACTCGAAACCCTTCGTTTACCAGCGAGTTTTAGCTTACGACACCAGTGCTCTAACCAATGACGCCATCGTACGCCTTGCATGTGAGTGTCTTACATTGGTATAACTTTTGTACTTTGTGAACCAAAAACCACAAAAAATGCGTTATTTTCCGAAAACATAATCTGATCAAAAATTCCTGTTGTACTATTTCGGTTCACACCAATATACATTACTTAGAATTTTTTTAGATTTTTAGTTTAAACCATCTGGGCTACAGGGTGTGGGACAAATTTTTTTTTGCACAATTTTGGCATAAATCGCATCAAAATAATTTATTTTGCAAAAATAAAAATTTGATCGTTAATCCACGTACTAAGGGCTTTCATTTGATACCCTACTCATAATTTAAAAAATATATATTTGTTTTCGATGAGCACATATTTGTTTATATTTTTAGGGGGGTATGTTTTTTAGATGTTTTAGTATTTTTCCTATGTGCGGGTCAAAGAGTTTTATAAGCGTGCCAAATTTCAACTCTCTACGACAGACAGACGACAAAATGACGGTATAAGGGTTTTTTGGTCATACCTACAAAACCCTAAAAATGACGTAGATAAAGGAACTGAAAGTAGTTTTTTAAAATTTCTTTATTTTAACTTCCTAACTTTTTAACGTTTTATTTTTTTTTCCAAAAATGTACTAAAAAAATTACTGTCCCGCACCATTTTACCCGAAAGGGGCGTTGATCTGAACCGGGAACATACGAACGGAATTTTTGATCAGATTTCTTTTTTTGCAAATATTGCAATTTTTGTGTTTTTAACAAAATTAATTAGTTTTTTAATTCATGGCTAAATTATGGCTAATAATGTTATGGATTTTTTGTATTTATGGCTAAGGTAGTGTATGTCTTCTTTTGAAATTAAAAATATAATAAAACAATTTTAAAATAAAATTCGATTTCATGTGTCATCATACGTCATGATTAAGGTTTCCAATCCGGATATCCGAATATCCAAATATCCGGATTATCCGACCAATTTGGACTATTCGATAATCCGGATAATTTTCATTGAATATCAGATAATCCGGATATATTACACAATGATGTGGAGGAAGTAGTTGAAGAAATCGCAAGTGAAAGTGTGTTTAAAAGTCAAAACGCTGTAATTTATCTACAGCAACAACTGGAAGCGGCAGTTTTTTCAATTACCCATGTTGAAGAGCAGAGCAACGTTATTACTACATTGTTGAAAAAAGATTTCATGATTTTAACAAACACAAAAACAAGGACAGATAATTTAAATATATTATTTAATGCACTTCTTACAATAAAACCAACATCTACTGCAACAGAGCGCGTTTTTTCAATTGCATGCCTGACTAGGACAAAAATTAGAACTCGCTTGAATTTTGAAATCAATGCAAAAATGCGTATTTTAAAAAAATATAAAATACGCATTTTTAAAAATGAAATAAATTTAATTATATATATATATATATATTTATTATTTTGTGAATCATTAATGCATATCATTAAAATACTTAAATAAAATTAAATAAATGAGTTATAAAACACCATGAATATTGGATTCAAGCTATTATCTTTAATTTCTTATTTGTTATCCGGATATCTGGATATATCCGAATATTTTGAATTTTCTGTATTCGATATCCGGGTATTCATTAATGTCGGATAATTGGAAACCCTAGTCATGATTCAACCTATTGTTTGAATTATTTTAGTTTTTTGTATTTAATGTATCAATGAGGAACAAATCATTTATAGTAGTAAATCAGGGGTCGGCAACCTTTTTGTCAATAAGGGCGCAATATAAATTCAAATGTTATTGAGGGCGCATAAAAACTTAAATATGTAAACACTCGTGGTTCCCAAGGTCGTCTAATCTAGCGCTGATCGCTCAAGTCGAATAACAAATAGATAAATAAATAAAGCAATATCTTATTTCTGATTAATTTAATGAAGATACGAAGCAAAAATTCGCTTTAAATTTATATTTCATTGTGACAAAATTTTCGCAAATTATTTAAATTTGGTTTGGAAAAATTAATTAAATCTCTTGGTACTCAAATGACCAATAAAAATGATTATCAAAAAACTCTTGATTTTGATGTGATTATAGAAAAAATATTGTCCTAGACATTCTAGCATTCTGTTGGCTTCTTACATTTGTGGCGGGAATGGTTTATGATAAGAAATAGTATCCAGGTACAAAATCATTTAAAAACACTAACACTGGCATTTTTTACACTTATTAAATGCCTACAAAATCCTTAATTGTGAGAAAATTCACACTTCACATCAAATTTTTTATAATAAATGACACTCGTTTTTTCTCGGATTCTCTTATTGGCATTTTGAAATTTAACATGCCAGCATGAAATATGAAATAACCTAGACATGCTCTTTTCTCGTGACAGCTTAAGAAAACAAAACTCCCATTTAGTTCTGCTTAAACGTATGGAATAGACTATGATTAATCAGGGAAATATCTAACATTATTTTAGATATAATTTTCTACTTTACTGTTATGGTGGTGCGTGTAAAATGTTGTAAGTACAAGAACAGTATAACGAAACACAATAGATAAAAGGTAGCACACGTATATAGGGACGCCTATTGTACCTTGTAAAATACCTCCATCACAATACTAAACAATGAAATCTAAATGACGTAAGTCATCATGCTGTTAAGAATCCTCTTAAGATTTCCTGTTGTAACATTCGTTCCATTTTCACATTTTATTCATGTGTATTTGAACATTCTAAATACATAATGTAGTGTATCTGGCGTACAATGATCTGCTTATCAACGCCAAGTGTTTCTCGTTTTCATAATGGATCTATTGACGAAATGTAATCCTTTAGCTGTGTGCCGCTTGCTGCCGCATCAACTCCCAACTCACATTATACTCGTATATATCTCACATTATATATATATATATCTTCAACATGAATCAATGATTTTAGATAAATAGCCGACCAATTCACTCTTATAGATTGCTAACCGCTTTATTTAAAACATAAAAACGATTTTGTGGGATAATATATTTTGTAGAAGTGTAGAATGTGTATTAAGAGTTTTATATCGGTGGTTTTCAAACGAAATTCCTCAGTTTATGCCATTATATATAACCATTAAAGTTTGACGTTTATACATTAGTTCAGTGATAATGAACGTATGACCCACGGGTCACACAGTGACCCGTATGACGATTTCAAATGACCCGTACAAAAGAAGTTCTTAGTAGTTCTGAAGATTCTGCAGAGAGATTCTAAAAACTAAGGTTGGGGCAATATCGGTACCAAACTGATTGATAATAAACAGGGACCTGAAGCTGAACCAGAACCCGAACCGAAAACCCGAAAAAGCCTATATTTTTCGTGAACCTGAACCGAACCATTAAATTTCAAGGTCAGTGAACCAAAACCTGAACCCGAACCTTTTATGATTAACCGGTAACCATGTATTTTTAGCAGGTTCAGGAAATTATTGTTTACTTAATATTTATTATGGTAATTATTGTATACTTTACATTTTAAAATTATCTATATATATAAAATCGTAACTAAGCTACCTACTCATAATCAACGCCCAGCCCAAACCACTGAACCTACAATCATGAAATTCGGCGAGTATATTCCCTCCATGACGTAACACCCACTAAGAACGGATTTTTCGAAACTCATCCTCTAAGTGGGTGAAAAAAGGGTTAAAAGGGGTAAAATGTGGCTTCACGGTTTCCTTAATATCTCTTAGGTCTAATAAGATATCGACTTGGTTTTTGCTTACAAAGATTACTCATGTAAATATTAAAAAACTTATTTCAGGATTTTGTTCTAATCGACCCCTAAAAGGGTGAATCTACAATCAGGGTGAATTATAGAACACTTCGCATCTTCTATGTTTATTGTGTTATAACATTCCTTTTTGGCATATAGGTGTCTTTTTAAAATAGTTAGAAAGTGTTTTGACCGTTTTTTTAAATTTCACCCCTAAAGGGGTATATTGGTATTTTTTTTTTTTTTCGATAGAATTTCGTCTAGACTAGGAAACATAAAATTCGGGGAGTATATCCTTTTTATGACTTAATAACCCCCTAAGAAATGATTTTTGGAAATTCAACCCCTAAGGGGTGAAATGGGGTAAAATGTGTTTTGACGGATTCCTCAATATCTCACAGGTCCAATAATATATCGCCTTCATTTTTGCTTATAAATATTATCCATATAAATGTTGAAAAACGTATTTCAGGACTTTGTCCTATTCATCCCCTAATATGGTGAATCTACAATCAGGGAGAATTATAGAACCCGACGTATTTCCTGTATTTGTTGAGTTATTAAATTCCTATTTAGCATATAGATTGTCTTTTTAAAATATCTCAAATGGTTTTGACAGTTTTTCAAAATTTCACCCCTAAAGGGGTAAAAGGATATTTTTTATTTGATAGAACATCCCTTGAACATAGATACATGATATTCGCAAAGTATATTCCCTCCATGAGGTAAGTATACACTAAGACGGGATTTTTCGAAATTCAACCCCTAAGGGGTGAAATGTAATTTCAAGGATTCCTAAATATCTCTACGGACCAATAAGATATTGTCTTGGTTTTTACTTACAAAGATTACCCATATAAATGTTGAAAAACATATTTCGGGATTTTGTTCTAATCCACCCCTAAAGTGGTGAATTTCTGAACAGGGTTAATTATACAACCCACCATATTCCCCTGTGTTTGTTGAATTATAAAATTCCTTTTGGCATATAGGTGTCTTCAAAATATCTCGAAATGGTATTGACAGTTTTTAAAATTTCCCCCTTAAGGGGTAAATGGGAATTTTGTATTCGATTGAACATTCCTTGGACATAGGTAAATAAAATTCGTGAAATATATTTCCTCTATGACGTAAGCACCCACTAAGACGGAATTTTTCGAAATTCCACCCCTAAGAAGTGAAAAGGGGTGAAATATGACTTCAAGGATTCCTCAATACCTCTTAGGATCAATAATATATCGTCTTGGATTTTGCTTACAAAGATTACCCATACAATTGCCGAAAAACTTATTTCAGGATGTTGTCCGAATAGGTTTTTGCTTATAAAAGTTACCCGTACACATGTTTAGAAACAAACTACGAATTTTACACTAATGAGCTTCTAACGGGGTGAATCTACACCTGAGGAGAGAGTTAGCAATGTGATCTATAAAGAACCATGACTTATAATAATTGCACGATGATGGCAAACCGTCAATAAACCGTAGCGAAGCACGGGTACTCAGCTAGTTATTTCATATAAGCTGTTCACTTTTGTAAGAACAAACTAAGAGGAAATTTAGTTTTCAACAGTTTGCACCCTTGAAACTATGTCATGTTGGTATTACAGAAAAATAATTTGAAAAGTCAGATTATAAATATGTCATTTAAAAAAATATCATTTGTAATTTTTCATTTTGAATAGTGACATCTTATATATTTTGAAATTATAGTACAAGCTATTCCAAACGATTAGGCGGAACTAACTGGAATTTTCATTTTTCTAAGTTGTCATTAGCTATTTTTTACAGGGTGGGCCATGGGAACCTGACGTTTTTGAAACGGGTAGTACTCTGCAGGTAGGGGGAATAGAAGCAAGCGGTAGTTTCCATTCCAACCGTCAGTTCGTGCAGTTTAGTGTACATCATGGCTGAATGGGGTGTAAAACATCGTGTGTTTGTGTATAACGCGTTTGTCAAAAACGGTGAATTAGTACTAGCGGCGCAAAGAGCGTTTCGAATTGAGTTTAATGTTGGGCGTCGTGGAAGCATCCCAAGCCGAAACACAATTCTCAAATGGGTCAACGACTTTCGAACAAGCGGGAACATCATGAATGAAAAACCGCCTGGACCCGCTCGTACGGTACGGACCTCCGAAAATGTGGAGAGGGTGATGGAGGCTTCCCAAAGAAGCCCAAGACGTTCTGCACGAAAACACGCCCAAGCCTTAAGAGTAAGTCGTTCCACAGTCCGTCGTATTGTCAAACAAGATCTGAAGTTTCATCCGTACAAGTTTACTTTAGTCCAGGAGCAGAAACCAAAGGACTATCCGCAACGCAATTTTTGTTTGGCTATGCTTGCGATGCTTGAAGTAAACGAAGATGCAGTGTTGTTTATGAGTGACGAAGCTCACTTCCATTTGAATGGATTTGTTAATCGACAAAACTGCCGTTATTTCGCCTCTGCAAACCCTCGGCAGCTGCATGAACGGCCTCTGCACAGTCCAAAAGTGACGGTATGGTGTTCAGTTTCATGCAACTGTATAATTTTCGCGTCATACATAAATACTTACACCTCATTCAGCCATGATGTACACTAAACTGCACGAACTGACGGTTGGAATGGAACCTACCGCTTGCTTTTAACCCCCCTACCTGCAAAATACTACCCGTTTCAAAAACGTCAGGTTCCCATGGCCCAACCTGTATATTGAAGCTGGGTTTTCCTGAACAAAATGATCAAAAGCTTCAATCAATCTGTAAATATTACTAGATTTGAAAATCTATTTCCGCTTAATCGTTCGGAATAGACTTTACTAACCTAAAATAATACAAACATAACCCAAAACTGTAAAGCCTTTTTTGCAATATAACCAAGTTTCTAAAAGTCAGTAATACACTATAAAAATCACCAAATTAACCAGATCTTGTTTGTCCTTACAAAAGTGAACAGCTTATATAATCTGTTGTCAAATATTTTTAAAGTTGGCATCTCAGAATTAACACTCTAATATGATATAAATATACAACATAAAAAATGAAGTTTCCCTCTTAGTTATGTATTACAAAGGGAAATAGAATAATTCATTGAACCCAAAACCGAATCAGAAAAAATTTAGGTTCTTGAACCTAAAAAAAAAATCTGTTATTGAATCTGAACCTGAAACCGAACCGAAATTACCACATTGAACCTGAATCCGAACCTGAGCCTAAATAAAATCAGCTTCAGGTCCTTGATAATAACACTGATAAAAACACTATTTGTGTTATGGCAATTTTTGGGTATTTCTGATGTATTTTGATACGCTGAAAAAAAATCTGAAAAGTGAATTTTTCACCCATAAATTTTCTGTAACAGGCAAATTTATATTTTGCAATTTGCAGCATTTTAATATGGCGTCAATTCACGACATGTGTCTGCAGTGACGGATCACAAGTGGTTAAGATCAGTTTATTCTTGTTTATCAGGTCTAAAAGTATGCTTCAAAATAGATTGCGTCCATTAATAAACTACAGGTATCCGAATCAGTTGCATTTTCTGTGTCGTGACTCGAGACTGATTACTTTTTGAGTTCTAAGTAATTCACTATACAGAAGGAGTGGCCATTACGTCAGGCAATATTTTACAATTAAAAGTTTCTTATAACCGGAATATACAAAAAATTGTTGGTTTTATCCGAAAGATCGTTATAACCGGGTTCGTAATATGAAGGAAAAACTATCATATCTCTTATGGAACTATGGTCCATACTTCTCAAATTGGTTCGTTGAAAGATTGCTTCAATCGAGTTCATTATAAGTAAACACTGCTATATATATATTATTTAAATTCGCATGCTTTGGGTAATTATTTTTTCTGCTTCTTTCATTTGATAACATTTCAAAACGTTCAAGTACACCACTGTTGACTGTTTTACCGTAAAAGTATATGCGGGAGTTTTATTTTCTTTTAGTACAAAGGTAAATATGCTAAAATGCTTGATACAAACAAGTCTAAACATATTTTAAAAATTTTACTCTTCTGAAATAACTAGATATAAATATAAAGAATAAAGAGAAAAGAGAAATTCCGTTTTAAAAATCCGTGAAAAAACAAATTAACATTCTAGAATAATACGAAAACACAGAAACTTTTTAAATTACAGAATAGTTATATTTATTTTAGTTGTTTAAATTCTCTAAATTAGCACAAAATTATTTAAACTTTCTTTTTAACTGCGGTTATATTATGTTTTTTTTTTTTTTTTTTAGAAAAAAGGGATAATTAGCTTCTATGCACTATTGTTATATTGAAAGAAGAAATAGTACGCGGTTTCTATTTTAGTTTTATTCTGCTGAGCAAATATTGAAAGAATTCAAATGTTTCTCTAAAATATTACATTACTTAGCAATTTTATTTAATATGTACTGTAAATATAAATCCGCATTCAGAACTCTTTAAATTAACACGTTGTAGACTGTTCGTTGTCACGTTGTACGTTATGTTTTTATACATTGTTTTAACGTTCTACGTACCGTTTACAGCAGTTACAAATTAATGGGTTACGAATAGTCTGACATCTGTGTGTGTTTCAACCAACTACATGGCATCTTAAAATATTTTCTATCTATTATTGTTTTTATAATTCTGTTGTCTTAGATTTTAACTAACTAAACTTAACCTAATTACCTAAATAGATCATATTTACTGTCCGTATTTGTAATTTTGAGCAAGATTTGTTAATGATGATATTTTGTTAGGTCAGGGACGTAGCCAGGATTTCAGATTGGGGGGGGGGGAATAACAAAATATTCTAAATTGGTCGGTACGACCTTAATTACATGGCTTGGGTAGAAAATAACAGCGTTCTAGGTCAGAGGTCGGCAACCTTTCAGTGACAAAGAGCCAAATCTATATTGAAAAAAAAAAAAACACAATAACATGGAAGAGCCGCTAAAAAATATATGCTATATTTAAAAAAAAAAAAAATATTGTTTATTTGTTTTAAAATAATCAAGTACTACAATAAATTAATATTTACTTAAACATTTAGTTTGGGATTCCTATTGTAGTTGCCAGTATATTACAATATAATAATTTTTTTAATGGAACGATTGCTCCTGTATAGTGTTCTATAAGACTTTAATATTTTGTGAATATTCAGTAATCTTTAACTTAAGGCAGCACTATCAAATAACGTATCTGACTGTATATTCTACTACCGATTACATAAAAAAAAGTAGTAAGCAATAAAAATCCTTATAGAAAAATGATTTTATTGGCAAATAAAATCACGTTGAGCAAAAATTCTAAAAATTACTTGGGAACAGGGGAGGTAAAATTTAAAATTTAGAAAATAAACCGCCCCAGTTTATCAGCCACTAGGGTTGCTTATACAAAAAAAATTAAAAATCATTTGATAACGAGGGGGTAAAAAATCAAAATATTAAGAGGGGGCGAGGGACAACATTTCTAAAAATCACTTTAAGGGAGAGCAGAAGTACAAAAAAAAAATCACTTGAAGATGAGGGAGCTAAAAATTCAGAAAATAAGTTTAGGCAAGGGGGGACAAAAATTCTAAAAATCAAATCACTTGAGAATCGAGTGCAGAAATTCAAAATATTAAATTGGGGAGGCAAAAATTTAATGTCTTCTGTTGAACACCACTGCAATAGAGTATAAATATATGACAGTAGTTATATAAATTAATACAATTATAAATTATATAAATAAAATTTATTTTTATATTTTCTATGATAATCATAAAAGAAGTATGGAATTACTGAATTGTAAATGAAATAATAAAGTGACAGATTGAATTATTTCAATTGTCAAGAAATAGTTTTATTTGATTGGCTAAATATAAAACATGTACAAAGATCTGCAGAACGTATTAATGTTGGGGTGAATTAACTGTGGACAGGTCACTCTGAGATTTGAGAATACCGATTTGACATTTGATCGTAACTATGGTGAGAGTTATTTAACATACACGTAACTTAACGCCAGCTTTCAGAATCCCACTGATTATCTCTGTTAGAAAATATTGAGCCAAGTTATTTCTACTCTGCTGCTAGAATGTATTTTATACAAGTATATTGTGATGGCGGTCGGTCCTGCGGTAGCCACAGCTGAATTTTTTTTTTAATCCTAAAAAAGTCGCATTTATTTTGTAAACTACAATTTTATAACAAATTTTATGAACAGAAGACTTTTATTCGTATCCGTATCCGCGAATGTGAAATGTTTATGATCCATCACGTCCCTATTAAAAACTTCGAAGTTTCTGTACATCGAGTTTTCCTTATTGAACCATCGACTTCGATATATGGAGGTCGTAATGTATATTTTTTCCTATATATATTGCAGTAAAGTCTTTCAAATATGTAGGATTTCCGTAGATTCTAAAATGTTCTATTTAATAGGTAAACAGTGAATTTCATCCAACATTTACCGGTTAACTAAATTGTAAATACAATCACGTTAGCGCTGGTGATCAGTGCACGATGTAACTAACCAGTTATTGGCCATAGTTTTAATTGGCCAGACGCATTAAGATATTGTTCCAGCGAATTAACTATTTAATAAATTAAATTGCTCTTAAGTGACTTGGAATTTATATTATTATTATTGTTATTTATGGTATAGATTACTTGAACATCTAGGCGAAAAAATAGAGAGATTTATAGTTTAATTCTACAGCATTTTTAGGTCAAACTTGTAATGAAGCTTTTCTTTAGCGAATTATAGTGGGAACTCGAGTTTTATTAATCTGTCGCTTAGATCAAGGAATACAAAAACTGTTCTATTTAAGACAAGTACTATATTTTCTGACTGCTCAACACCAGAGTTATGAATATTTAAGTGAACCAAAAATTTTGTATCGAGTTTTTAGGGTTTTGTAGCTACGACCAAAAAACCCTTATACCGTCATTTTGTCGTCTGTCTGTCTGTCTGTTCTGTAAAAATTGTAGCCAAACAGCTAAACCTAGAGAGTTAAAATTTGGCATGTTTATACAACTCTATGACCCCACTAGTTATTAATAAGTTCTAAGTTTTTAAATATATATTGTCACTATTTCGATGACCAATATTCTAAAAATTATGAAAATTCCACACTAGTGCGAATATTATCCAACTTATCTAGTTGGCTTGCTCCCTGACGAAAAGAAAAAAAAACTAAAAGAGGCGTAAAAAAACAATTATTTTTGCACTAACCTAATAGACAATTTTGTAATGCTTATTTTAACTACTTGACTTGTTAAATTTGAACATTATTATAATTTTATATATGTAAACTTACCAATTTAATAATTCTATATGTCTATATATCTTTGTAGCTCTAGCGAAGTTAATAAATTTGTTTTATTTTCTGACTGGTCCGAATCCCATTATCTATCAACTATAATTACTAACTTACGGACTAACTCACCTAATCAAGATTAATATTTCATCTTATGTTTCTTAAATAATGTCATAATTAGTAGTTAATTTATTTATTTGTTAATTTGCAGACAATGCGATTGTGACAACTCCAGGATGCATTCAGCACGCAAACCGCTGTGTTTAGCGGTGTTGCTCTCCGTACTTCTTAGCTGTCGTTCACTATCCACTGCCGCCAGCACAAGCGCCGCCAACGCCAATGATGACTTCGGATTCGAGGTGGGTGAGGAGCAGGACCTGGTGCTTGAGATCACAGAGCCGCCCTCGCCCCCCGCCAAACTCCATGGCATACCTGACATCACTGCCACCGTAGGGAAGTTACTCAACTTTCAAGTACCTGACGATGCTTTTCAAGGAAATGTTGTCAAATTAGAAGTAAGTACATATTTTCAGCATAATAATTATTTCTAGCTTCAGATAAATACCTAAACAAAGAGTTCATTCAAATTGGGTCTGGTGATTATTACGTATTACAATTACCGTTAATAGTCTAGTGCCTATGTCGAAAGATACTGCACTTGATGATAATTGAATGCCATTTGGCAGACGTGTTCCTTATAAAAATTAAATCATTGTGACCCGCAGCACCTATTTGTGAATCGAAGCAGAATCAAGATGGCGGCGAAACTAGCGCGCCAATTACGATAACGATAACTAATTTTTATGATAGAGCGAAATAGCTAAATACATATTTGTACAATGAACCTTTAGCTACAATTTGCCGCATTGTATGGGAATATTCGTTACTTAGTTTACAAGATACCGTCCATAATTCATTCTCAGACGCAAAAAAGTGATCTTAGACATTGAATTAATAAAAAACGAGCAATATCATACGAAATTTGTTAGCCATTTCGGAAATCACTTTTTTGCGTCTGAGAATAAATTATGGATGGTATCTTGTAAACTAAGTGACTGATTTTCGCGTACGACGCGGCAAATTGTAGCTAAAGGTTCATTGTACAAATATGTATTTTGGTTTGACAGGTTCATGTTCACCGCCAGAATTAAATTAAAATTGTAGCTGTTGTCGCTGGTGGCAGGTTGGATGTTAAATTAAAAAACAATATTTGTGTTTCGACTAGTTTCATGGGTTAAACAGTTTCAGGATGATGTGAGGTTTAACCCTCACATGTGTCGCGTTTGCTTATAGTGCAGAATAATTACGCTTCGAATTGTTGCCGCATCAACCGTATTCACCATATTTGGCGTCTTTTCCTGTTTCCAAACAGGAAAAAGATTCACGTCGAAGGAGGAGGATGCCTATTTTGAGGGCCTTCCGGAATCTTACATTTTGGACAGCTTGAAAAAGATGGAGAAACGCCGAGCGAAGTGTATCGAGAAAAAAGGAGATTATGTTGAGAAATAAAAATGAATCAAACCAAAATAATGTGTTTTTCTATTGTTTTGTAAGGACTTATGGTCAATAAGGGGGTAGGGTAGGTCATACCCTCGTAAGTCATAAAATATGATAGTGATTCATAAAAAAAGAAATCATTCCTGGGCCCTGAAAACGCGGGGCCCAGTATTTTGTACCGGCTTTCCCCGGCTCTCGAACTTCATGCCCCTGCGCCAGCCTCTGAGCACTGTTTAAATAGGTTAAATAGAAAATTAAAGAATAAAGAATTGTTTTTTTTTTTTTTAATTTAATTTTTGGTCTTAGCTACGATGGCCATTAACCAGTATATCTTTATTTTTATTATGGATACATTATTTTTTATAACAAATACAAACATCCATGCCATCACCGGGATTCGAACCCGAGCCCCCATGGTTAGCAGTCAAATGAGCTGAACTAGAATCCGCCATAGCGACCGGCAAAGAATAGTTTAAATAGAAAAATTGTTGTGACAATTGATATCTGTTGTTTAAAAACACAAATTAGATATTTAACTATAAATACTTTTAGAAAACTCTAAAATTCCATCTTACTTACAGTTATTCTTACCACTGTTAGAAGTAACTAAAGAATCCAATTAGCTATAAAAACATTTACGTAATCACAGTTCCAAGTAAAAGGAATGGATAGTGATGTTTTTAATTCTTGATACAGAGACTAAACATCTTTTATCTGTCTGTCTACAAAGACAGGAAAAAAGTACTATTCTCTGACATTGTGTTTCTTCTTGTTATTTTTCAACTCCTGAGGCACAATGATTTCACTACATACGTCGTATATAACATAACACCACCAAAATGTAACTTTTATGTGGAAAATATTGCGTACAAAATATATTTTGACAAAATTAATTTTAAATGTATCATATTATGTTCAAATCAAGGTGAAACTAATGAATAGCAAAACTCAATTTTAATTTTGGTTTATTTATTTATTATTATTTTATTTACACCATTAAAATGGTAATGGTCAAATAGTATATTATTATTCGTGATTTATCAGACGATGTATTGTCACACGAGTTGTTTGAAGTACGACGACCGAAGCGAAGAGTGCTCCAAAGAAACAAGTGTGACAATAGGTCGTATAAAACGAGCATAATATACTATTTTTAATACTTTGCATCACTTATTTTATAGAAATTTTAAAATTTCATTTATAAAAAAAAATCGGAATACAATCTAGGGATTTTTGTGAAATGCGGTCACCATAGCAACAATGTATAATAAAACATTTTTTATGATAACACAACACACATAGATAAAGAAGGAAATAGATGCGAAACTGCCGTTATATTTTTTTAAACCAATTTAGCGCTGTAGTTGTTGGGTTATGGAACTAAAATTGGTAGGGGAGGAAAGGGTTGGGTTTTCGCGGGTATTTCAAATGCTTCAGTGGATATAGTTGTAAGCATAATTAAATGTTATTATTAAATGAAACAATTGTTATGATTTATTTTGTCTATTTTTAATATTATTAACGACAACAATATTAAAAATAGACAAAATAAATCATAACAATTTTATCATTTAATAATAACATTTATTTATGTTTACAATTAAGAACAAGCAGTTAGGAATTATACAGAAACAGAAAAACAATAACTAGCAGAAATAATTATTTATTAAGTAGACTAACATATAACATAATATTTACTAATACTTAATATTTATGGACACTTCCATGGACAAGCCATCCAATTTTGGATTTCCAATGTTCCTCATCCACGTTTTATACAATTCTGGAGCCACACGTGTCTTCGGGTTTGGAAAGCGATATTTTGTAGGTTCACTACTATCACACCCCAAACAAAGCATTTAACACCCATTTTCCGAATTAAACAAAGAAATTAAAGTTAAGTTCTTAAAAATTAATACCAATTATACGTGGATAATGAATCGGTCGAGACGTTACGCTGACTACATAATTTTTATATTGTGACGGAGTTCTAAAACATCTTACCTGCTCTGCTTTATTTGTAATGAGAGTTCATTCTTTTTGCTCAAAAAGCAAAGAAATGGATTCCAAAAGTTTAAACTATTTCCATTATTTTTATTATTACTGTGTAATATATTAATGATGCTAAAGGTCCTGAAATCGAAGCGTCAATAAATAAAGACAATGAAAAAAAAGTATTTCCTGGTTGCGCTAGAGATGGCAATAAAAATTAATTAATCATTTGGTTAAACGAAATGTTATAATCGATTTTTGATTAAATTGGTAGAAAATAATCAATGAATCGATTAATTAATTATGAAATTTAAAAAAAGCATATACAGCGGCCGACAAAAAAATGGGACTCCCTTCATATTGTATTTTTGTATTTTAAAGGCTGATAAAAAAATATTTAACCGTTTTATTAGGAAACTATAAGTAATGGGAGGTAATACAATATATGCATAAACACATTTTTTTTTTTTTTTTTTGTAATTAATCAGGATGTAACAATAAATAATGCCCGTTTGAATCAAGACTATATAATACCTGTGCCAAAAGTCCAAAGCTATCTATAAATTTTAAAAGAAATATCAATCAAGGCCATATGACTGATTTTATAATTAACATGTTTGTCTCTCACGCACTCTCGCAGCTAGTAAAAGAATTAAGTAGATAGTTTGTCTATCAGCTTAGTTCATTGTTTAAGCATAGCTATGACACATGAGTACCAGGTCTACAAGTATGAAATTCGGATTTTTTTTCTTAAATAAAACACATTAAACTCAAAAGAACAGTAAAAGTTTATTTATTCAAAGTATGCTCCATTAGAAGTTATACATTTTCCCCTTCTTTCAGGCAATTTGTGAATACCTTGTCAGTAGAACTCTTCCTCTTTCCCCGCAAACCATTCATCTAGCCATTCTTTCACATTTTCATATGAACAAAAGTGCTGCTCGGCAAGTGCGTGACCTATCGATGCGAACAAGTGGTAATCTGAAGGGGTCAAGTCTGATGACTAAGCGGCATGGGGTAGCACTTCCCACTTGAGTGCCTCCAATGTGTTGCAAACTGCTTTTGCCTTATGTGATTGGGAGTTATCGTGAAGAAAGATTAC
Source organism: Liopterus haemorrhoidalis (assembly GCA_963971575.1). Lineage (NCBI taxonomy): Eukaryota > Metazoa > Arthropoda > Insecta > Coleoptera > Dytiscidae > Liopterus > Liopterus haemorrhoidalis. Next base: position 17,257,335 of record OZ020621.1, read on the forward strand.
CTTGTGCTGTCTTCTTTCGTATTCTGGTCGTTTTATGAGCAGCGAATGGTTCAATTCGATCAGTTGTTGGTGGTAGCGTTGGGTATTAACTGTTTCACCAGGTTTTAACAATTCATAATAGACCACACCCTTTTGGTCCCACCAAGTACAGAGCATTGTCTTTTTGCCAAAGCGATTCGGTCTTGCAGTTGATGTGGATGATGAACCTGGGTTCACGCATGATTTTTTGCGTTTGGGATTTTCAAAATAAATCCATTTTTCATCGCCAGTAATGATACGATGCAAAAAAGACTTTCTTTTGTATCGTGCAAGCAAAATTTCACAAGTGTTTTTGCGTTTTTCCATCTGTCTCTCATTCAATGCATGTGGAACCCATCTGCCGACTTTCTGGATCTTACCCATCTCTCGTAGGCGATTGGAAACAGCTTGTTGACTAACGCCTAACTGCTCTGCTAGTTGTTTTTGAGATTGACTATCGTCTTCCTGTAGCAATGTTTCCAATTTTGTATCTTCATATTTTTTCCATGCTCTTTGTCTGTAAGATCAAAGTCACCACTTTTGAAACGCCGAAACCATCGTTCACACGTATCTTGCGATGTAGCATATTCACCATAAGCTTCTCGAAGCAGTCGGTATGATTCAGCAGCAGTTTTTTTCAAATGAAAACAAAACAGTAGTACTGTCCGCGAATGCTCTTTATTTGGTACAAAATTTGACATTAACACAGTAAAACAAAACTATATGATCACTTTTCAAATTATAACCTATACGCATTTGACACTTAATGATAACTTAACAAAACGCCATATGTGTTGAAACTTTGAACTATACACTATGTTTGAGCGGCAAGTTTGAAAAAAATCCGCATTTCATACTTGTAGACCTGGTATACTGCCGTCGTAAGAAAGAGTGCCGTATCTGCAAAATTTCAGTTTCGAGAAAACGTCATAAACGCGTTTTGTTTTCTGTTGCGTTAATTAATGTTCAACATATTTCTTACATATGTTATTATCATGGATTTTGGTATCAAAAACTTGATGGTAATAAAATTAGAGCTGTAAATCAATTATTTTGGGTATAAAACGCACTTACTGCATTTTAGATTACAACAAAGTAATTTATAGGGTTGTTAAAAGAAGGCAAAAGAATCGCAACCACCAAGAAAACTACTTACGGTATTTTAAGCTAATACAAACCAATAATATGTAAAGTGGCATGTAGGGTAAAAGACACCATATTATGTATATTACAACATATTATAAACCATATTGTTTTTTTTTTTTTTTTTAAATTGCAACTTTTAAAAAATTTAATTGCTTGAAGTCACTCTCTGAAATATTGTTTATATATTCCAAGCAGTAGAAAAACCTCGTTTTGCAACAACTTGAACAATATCTGATACATAAACTTTGAGCCTTAGTCTATTTAAAATATTCTTTGATGAATGATGTGTCCAGTGATAAAAATCAGAAAATTCCATTGATTTTATTATGACTTTTCCGGAGTTTGCACTGGACACAGCATTTTCAAAATCGCGAAAGTTATAAATTTTTTTCTGTCTCTTTAAGGCGGTTTCCACCTGGTGGTGGAAATTACTGAAATCATGTAAGAAACGCATCAAATTCTTAATAGACTTACAATCTTAAAAAGCCGCAACTGCTTGGCGCTAATGTAGTTACGGCTTTTTAAGCTTGTAATTTTTGATACGAGTTTCTTAGGTACACTTTGCTTACGTATTTTTCTCAGAATCTTACTATATAATACGGCAGGTGCCAGATACGGCAATATAAGTAACATTTGTCAGTTAAGGTTTCATAACCTAAAAACTTTAAATATTACGTCAAATTTTGAAAATCGTATGTGCATTTTATTATATTTAAGATGCAGATACGACTTTTTAAGATAAAAATAATGATGCGGCGCACCCTGAAATACCTAAAGGCGTATCTAACTCAAAACTGAAAAAAATGCAGATACGGCACTCTTACTTACGACGGCAGTATAGGGGAAAAATTTTAAGATCGTAGCGCCACGCGGATTTTTTTGAAACCATTCTAAATCAGATACCACTTGACATTTACTAGTAAATAATAGCGAAAAGTGTATCAAAAAACGACAAAAAATAAATAATTGTTTGGGATTTTCTGATTTTGTGAAGTGACATTACTTGTAAACATCTAAAATACTACATTTTGTGATCTGGTTTTAAGTTATGGCGGTTTTCCATTGTCGATTATTTTAACTATATTGGGGGAAATAATAATTCCCGTGTTGTTTACCAAGGGGTAGAAATCTACAATGCTGGGCATATAATATTGTGTGGAGTCACTGAAAAAAACAGAGAGTTCATAAAGATTTATGCATTATGCCTACAAACTTGTGCATTACAAACCCACACACAATAACAGGAATTTTAGAGATATGCGATAATAAATACAAAATTGAAATTTTTTTTTGTAGTCACTATCATTAAAATGTAATGAGCAAACTTTGATACAAGGGCTCACTTTTTTTCCAATTTTTAAATTGTTTATCTAAACATCGCGTCGATTCCTAACCTCTTGCTTTCCCAATTTTGTTTCGAACCATACGGTGTCTGATATTAGTGGAAACAAATGAAACGATATTTCCGGGTTTCTTCTTTTCAATGAATTGCACATAGGCACACAACAATATGTATTATACATTTTTCAATGATTATAATAAAACTTTAAAAACAAACTTCATACAAAACCAATACACAAAACGAAATGTTATATGATGTACACAAGTTCATGAAACGCTCACCAGATGGTAGGGTGCTTAGCTGCAAATCCCTATAGTCATTGTTCGTGTTTATGAGAATTCACTGTGTGAGAGAAACTGATCAACTGCGTGAAACCTGATAGGCGTGGCTAAAATCTTAATTCATGCAATTCACAATTGACCTTCATCGAACTTCTTTTAAAAATTGTATTATAACATAGCCTGCATGTATTTGAACGAAAAGTAGGTCTTATCATGAAAAATTTGTGCATCCCGTTCTAATCTACAGTTTAATTAAACATAATAACTTTATGTTATAATATCTTATTTATTAGACTGAATAAAATTAATTTTTGATTTAAAGTTGTTCTAAATTGACTGCTTATTTTCAGGTAAGAAGTCCACTCCCAAGCTGGCTATCATTTGACGCCGCAACATCCACCTTCTCAGGAATTCCTCTGTCCACTGACAAAACGGATTTCCTAGTTTCAATGGCGGCGCACGGCAGTCCATCACAAGACTCAGTCTATGATGTATTCCGAGTCCACGTACAGAGGACTTTAACCAGCAAGTCCAGGCTGCAGTTCAAGCAGCAATGTGCTAAAAGTCCACTCGTACTCACAATCTACCTGGACCAAAAGCTGGATAATATTAAGCCGGTAGCTAGGGTGAATTCTGTTAAGAATTTGGCTGGATTTTTGGGTTTGAATACTGTAAGTATGATTTCGAATAATTTTTAGCAATTTAGTAACATATTTGTTTTACTGTGTTCTGTAGACTCTTATGTGTCTGTCTGTCTGTTCAATAGAAAATGTGGCCAACCAGATGAACCTGGAGAGTTTAAATTTTGCATGCATAAGGATTTTTTGAAAGGGTGAAATTTGCAATGAGATACTATGAATTTTATCACAAACTGAGTTTATTATTTAAAATGTTGGAAGTAGAAAATAATAAAGCACTCAACAATAAAATAATACGAGGGTCACACTAGAATTATTTAGGATAAGGCTGCAGTTACAGTGGAAGCGTGTTCGCCCGAAGTACAGTTCGGGCGTATTAGCGCGTATTCGAGCGATTAGATAGGTGGTGTTTAGTTCTAGCAGTTATTTTAATGACAAAAAAATAAATATAGGGATATTTGTATTAAAAGTGCCACAAAAAATTAAATATAAAGAAAATAACATTTTAAAATTATATTAACCTTAACCAAAAAATGTTTATTGGAAAGTACAATTCAAACGATGAAAGTAACTAGATTGCAAAATCTAGTTCCGCCTAAACGTTTGGAATAGCCTATAATGCTCCAATTTCTTATTAATATAGAAAGTATCAAGAATGTTTGCATAATAAAGCATGTTAATTTTGACACAATTCACCTTTGATAAGAGTAATTATATATATTTTTTTTTCTTCATTACATTAATTAAAAAATTACGTCACTGTTATTCACGTACCACCAAGTCTTCTTTCAAGTACCACTAGTGATACACGTACCACCGGTTGAGAACCACTGGTGTAAACCATTCATATGTTGTTTTGTTTTTTATTATGTTTAGAATATGGAAAAATTAAATATTTCTCCTTATCGCTAACTTTTAATTCGCCACCTCATCCCATAATTTACGTGATTGATCAATGGTAAGTTTTACATTTTTGATCCTATAACGATATTCGATCAAAAGCTAAAAATATTAATTTCTCAATATTCATTTTGTATACACAGACTGTACCACACAGCAAGTAAAACAAGTGGACTGTACGGAAAGAACTGGAGGTAGAACGCAAACTCGCGCGAAGAAAACAAACAAGTTTAAATTCAGCTATTCGGGCGATTTACAATACACAGATGTGTGCTTCTACACGCTTGAATCAGGGCGAGCAAGCGTAGTTTCGCGCGATTGATAAGCTTCTACAGTAACTACCCCTGTGTATTTCTACACGCTTGAATCAGTCGCGCGAATGCGGGGGAGTTCGCGCGACTTACAGTTCGCGCGAACACGCTTCCACTGTAACCGCAGCCTAAGAAAATCCTGTAAACTGTGAAATACAAAAGTAGCACTATCATTTTATGCAGTTACTAGCTGACGTGCCCGGTGTCTGTTCCTGATGCCGTGGACACGTTGCTTGTTTTTCATCTTTTTTTAAAATCCGTTTAAGCCTGTATGCAAACACACAAACGAACTAATTTATAAATTAGTATAGATTTTCTGCATGTATAGAATAATGAAATATGAAAAACATATCCTAAAAAATAATAAAAACGAAGAAAGATCGCGTTTAAAAGGTCTGATATATATGCCGGTTATGATTTACCTTAAAACCTACTCATATTGTGAAATCTATGAATTAACGTCCCATGTTATACCCACCGTAAATGATCCATCACAGCTTTCAACATACTTCGACGCTCGGCTCGAACACTTTCTGCTGCAGAGCAGCCGAGTGTTTTAAAATTTGTTTATAAAAATTATTTAGTTTTAAGGCGTTAAAAAGAGGTTTTAGTCTGCGGAAAGATTTTCTGAACACGTTGGTGCAAACCAGACTCTCATACGATAATTAAGAACAATTTCTAAGCAATTATGGTTTTAGGTAATTATTTTCATGTAATTTTAAACATTTTGTTTGATTTTAATTATTTTTAAAAAGGCAGGGACCCTGAGTGTTATATAAACAGGCCTATTTTACCATAAACAATGCCATGAACACCCTGGTGTATTTATTTTTTAAATCGGTTCGGCCATTGTTTAGTTCTGATGGAACATACATACATACATACATACATACATACATACACACAAACAAATTAATTTATACCTTATATTAGTATAGATTTATTTGTCATTTGAAGTTAAATTTAGGTTAGTTAGAACTCAGTTAATTAATTTTTTATAATATCTTTGGAAAACTAAATATGAAATTACGAGAGCATTTTCGAATCATGATTTATTATGATTTTCCAAGAGGTTAAAGCGCTTATGAGTTCAAAAAAAATTTGTTGAAATTTTCAGTAATCAAGCGCCTTCTTTGGCTATAATTTACAGCTGGTATAAAGAATTATTTAGTATAAAGACCATCTTGGTCTTTTTATCCAATGGTCATACAATGTTTTGACCAAGAATAAGATAACTGGCGGTGAAACAGAGGAGTGAAATCCAAATGTGTTTTGGATACGAAGTCATGCAATGTTGATTCTCTCTATTATTAGTACTTTATTAGTACTCCGGCATGTCACTTACCATATGTATTTGGTTCGAATCATATCTACGCGAAAGATGGCAATACGTGGAATTTAATGGCTCAAAATCCGACAATTATTTATCAACCAGTGGCGTCCCCCAAGGATCGAACCTTGGGCCCCTGATGTTTCTCCTGGTGGTTAATAATATCCTAGATATCGTGAGCAATAGTCAGTGTGAAATGTTCGCGGATGATATAAAGATTTACCGCAGAATCACTGATGTATCTCACTGTCTTGAATTGCAAGGCGACTTGCAAAGATTATGTGAGTGGAGTGCAGCTACTGGTTTATCATTTAACGCTGCAAAATGCAAAATTATGACTTACTGCCGCCAGAGAGATATTATAATCTACGATTATACAATGAATGGCTGCATTATACCACGAACTGAAACCGTAAAAGACCTGGGAATACTGTTTGATTGCGAGCTGAAATTTCAACACCATATTGACCACATAGTGAACAGTGCCTTAAGGAAGATGGGTTATGTTCTCCGTTTGACCAGGGATTTTCGTCAGAGTCGGACGTACATTGCATTGTTTAATTCTTATGTAAGGCCTACACTTGAGTATGGGAGCATTATATGGGCACCCTATCAAGCAAAATACCAGAAAAGTATTGAAATTGTTCAATCGCGGTATTACCGCGTTGTAGAATTACGCATGACAGGGGTATATCCAAGATACAAACCATTCCAAGAGGTGCTGAAAGCATTTGATATCAGGACTTTGGCGGCGAGGAGGGATGTAATGTCGCTCATGTTTTTATATAAGACACTAAATAATTTAATCGACGATTCTAATATCTTGTCTAGAATATACGTCAGAGTGCCTTCTCGGAAATCAGAGACACATTATTTGTTTGTAAAAGGGCCAACACGGAGCACTATGAAATGTGCACACTGCATAAAATGACGGCTCTTTACAATCATCTTTTGTCTGCAGACAGATCTATTGATATATTTAATGTAAGTTATAAAAGATTTCGCAGTATTGTCTTAAACTTGATGTAATGAGTTACATTGTAGTAATTATCCAAGTAAATAACAACGTGCAAGTTCCTACCTCCAAAATAAATCTGTGTAGTACAAACGACCTTCAGTGTTTCTGTGAATATATGAAATGTTTTGGTTATGCTTGTGTAACGGAAAAGATATTGTATGTTAGAACATGTAAATGTATTTGTATGTAAAACAGAGTTACTGTATGTAGCGATATATGTTTGAATGTAAATGTTGTATGTATATATGTAATGTATGAGTGTATGGGCACAATAAGGGACCATTGGTCTGTGGTGTCCAATAATAAAATAAAATATTATCTCTATGGTCAGCACTCACTCACACAGGGCCCCGTAAAGTTTGCAGCCGGTTCTGACTATACTCGCAATATTCATATATTTCAAATACAGATACCACAAATATATTAAAACAATAATACAGTAAAAATACAATATCAATATGTGATTAAATTCTAAATGAATTATTTCAACAAATAATCACTAATCCAATTACATAAAATAAACAACTGTGTGTCCAACAAAATAAAATAAATATCAAATATATCATCAAGTGATTTTGTTACTAAATAAATATATTATTCCACGAATTTTTCTTAACATGAAATCATAAAAATTTTCGTGGAAAACGTGAAAAATTTCATGAATACATGCAAACATTAGATCACAAACTATGTAAAACGTTATTCATTAATATAAATGTTCGCCAAATGTATGGCGTATTTCAAATAGTGCTTTTGTATATGAATGCCATTTAATTTAGTAAAATGTTAGTCAGAGTATTTAGTTTATTGTTGGTGGCACTGCCTGCCATAGGGTAGTGCGGGGTGTACAACGGCGGATAGTCCGACCCCGCGCTGGTGATGTTTTGGGTTTAAGTCAGGGGTCCCCAAAATGTTATATCGACACCCAGGGGTCGTGTACATGTTGTAGGGGTTGCTTGGAAAACATTTAATCAAACATCATTAGTATAATGGCTACACAGTTATATGTGAACGTTTTACATGTCATATAACTTCAAACAGATTCCCTATTATTTTTATCGTACCATATTTTATACAGGGTATTAAAAAATTGATGTGGTGTTAATTTTCACACATTTCAGGGTTTTGTAGGTATTTACAGTCCATTGAAACGTTAGAATGCAGTACAGTGCAAATGTAGTAAAAGCTATTCCAAACGTTTAGGCGGAACTAACTGGAATTTTCATTTTTATAAATTATCATGGTCTCACTTTTCCTGGTTTGAAGTGGACTTTTCCTAAACAAAATGATCAAAAGTATCACTTAATAGGTAAAAGTTACTAGAATTGAAAATCTAGTTCCGTTTTAACAAAAGGAACAAGCTATAGTTCTTTTTCATATTCTCTAATGGGTAAACTCTATCCTTTTCTGTCTTGGTGAGGTTGGTAGCTGTAAAACGCGGTGATCGTAGAAAATGCGGTACAAATGATTATTCATTTTTCCATGATACTTTTTCCTTTTAATTTGAATTAAAATGAAATTTTGTTGATAATTTGAATTAAAAATTATCAACAAAAGAATATAAAATTACGCATAATATTTTGGATTCATTGGCAAATTTAATTAGAGCAAAACTGCAATGGAACGTTTGAACGGACAACAAAGCGATAACAAATTGTGGGTACATGTTGAAAATCATAAATTTCGATACCTTTTGAAATAATAATCCACGTTTTTCCATCTAAAGACTTACAAGCGTACTGAGATGCGCTCACATTGGACCCAGGTTACGTAGTTTTCCAGTCAGTCAGATAAATATTGTAGCCAAGGTGTTATATAGTGTGGGAGAAGGTTTTCTTAGCACATTTTCGGCAAAAATCGTATTAAAATAAAGACATTTTAAAAAACTATATTTCGTTCCTTAATCTACATCTAAAGAGCTTTCTTTCGATACCAAAATAAATTTTAAAATGATAATAATTTTTTTCAATGACACGAAACATCGATATTTTTCAAAAAACTGATACTAAGCTCATGTAAGCCCGGCATTAGAACTGCATATACAATAGAGTCCCGAAGAACCCGAAGAGCAAATACAATGGAATTCCCGAGGTAACGGGCGGTACCCATTTCGGGCATCTGAAAATTTGGATAACCCGGTTTAACACAAAAGTATTTTTTTCAGAATATTTTATATTCGTCATAAAGGAAATGCACAATCTTTTCTTAAAATCGATCACTGTCTAACTTCGTCTTTTGTAACATCACAACCATTCAATTGCCGCATTTATTCAAATAAACTCATGATCGTCGGTTGTATTAAGCACCGTTCGAGAACGAAATTTCTTCATTGCCTCTCAGTTTTGCATGCAGTTCATCCAAAGGTAGCATGTCATGTTCATCATAGTCGTTATCGCAACTGATTAGTTTTGAGCACGATTTAGGCATAATCTGGGACTGTTGACAGAAATAGGAAATTTCCCAGTTGCAAGATCGGATAATACGGAAACATTTGAAACAACCTCGGATAATACAGAATGATTGTCAAAGTATTTTGGGCTCGGATAATCCGGACTTTGCATAATCGCGACTCGGATAACTGGATCTTTACTGTATTGTACAATGTACGAGATTTGATCGGTAAAATCCCGAATTAACGACATAAAATTTTATGAATAAGATATTGTTTTATAGTTCATTATTACTCACGAAACACTGCTCATCTGCGATGTGTAGTTATCGCTGTCAGCCTCTTTTTCACTTGAAACACCTTTTATATTAGTTTCCGTTTCTTGTTTTTATCTCTTTAATCGTTTGAAAACGACATCTGTTTAACGAACTTACACAAACAAAAATATCACACAGGGCCAAATTTGACGAGTGTGATGGATGGAGAACGAAAATAACTTAGTTTTGCACCAAAAACTATCGAACCATATAATATTGTGATCTGTTGCGTTCTATGATACAACGTCTATGATCTATCTGCTGAGTAAAGTAATCTCTTCAGGACCTCAAGAAATAAATGTTTAATTACTGCTTCACCTGTTGGTACCCATTCACAGCGAATTTTAGAAATTGAAGGCCTACCCGGTCTCTCAGTATCTTTGAATAAATTTATACCATCTTTAAAACTTCGAATCACTTAAACCACGCAGTTCGATTCGGAGCATCTTTCCCAAAAGCTGTTTTCAAAAAGCTCAAGTGCTTATGTCACGATATCTTCAAGTTCGAAACAAAATGACACACATGCTCTTCGATTAGGTGTATCTAAAAAATATCCGGGGTAAAGAAAATCGAATCACAAAATCCGCTATAAAATTCGAATAAAAAAAATAGCAAAACAAACTTAACGTTAGTTAACTTACAAACGGCAGCTGCATCATGAGTCGCGATTCCCCCTCTCCACTCACTAGGTATTGCACGAGTTTGTAGATTCAAATCTTGAGAGCAAAATGTTTTCTTGATCCTGAGGAACGCTACTCTAGACATCTCGATTCTGCATGCTTATTATCAGAGAGTTGTTCCATTTGTGTTCATTCGTGCATCCGAGATATTTATATAAAAGTGACACGTTCGATTTTATTAATTATAATTTGCCCAGGTATTATTGGCTGTTTACTTCTAACCAAGGCTTTCATTTAAATGAAATTCAGGTTGTAAGTTTTAAGTAACGCCATGAATAGCTTTCTTAATCTTTGTCTTACTTTTAAAATACCTATTATTTTTTTCAGAGTGCCTTTACATTAGGATCTCAACGTACATTTAGTGAGAGTACAGAGGCGGGCGTTCTTCTCGCTGGTCCAGGTAACGTGAAGAGCCCGTCTACAACACAGCCTGCAAACCTGGATCTAGTGGTTGGCTGCGACGGCCGCCTCTTCGACAGCTACATATCACTGACGCACCAGCTCAAAGAGCAGGCGTTGGACGGCACATTGGCTGAGGTGGTCAGCATGCCTGTTCTGGGATGGAGGGTGCAAGCACAGAGAGGACTGGATAGGGGTAGGAGGGAGGCTTATGATGAGTACAGCGAATACGAAGAAATGGGTGAGTTAATATATCTTAGCGACATATACTAGTTTCATAAGTTCTATAACACAGTTGATTTTAATGTTAGGTCTAGTTACATATTTGTACACAATAGGATATAATTTAATATTACCTAGAAGGGTTAATATATTGGTGAGTAGTGGGACCTTATGTATGGAAAGTTCTTCATAAAGTTGTCTCTGTTGAATCTGGTACATCGGGCAGTTAAAAAAGAGGTTGTTTATATCCCCGATGGCACCGGCTATGAAGTCGCATGATGGAGAAGGTTTTAGTCCTGTTCTATGAAGGTTTTATGGAGATCATGTCTGGTTGAATCTTAGGCGACATATCGTCCTTATATATGACTTGTCTGCATGCTTTTACCAAGGTTTTGGCGGTAAAGTTGGAACTACGGAGTGATTATTTAATGGCGAGACGACGTCACTGGAAGTTTTAATAATTTGCCGTTTCATACACATCGTAGCAGGCGATTATGCGCGCATGCGCATCAAGGTTATTATATCTCTTCAAGGTTATTATAGTCATAGTATTCACCAGTATTTCTGCTAGGAGACACGTAAAATTCGGTGACATCGTCTCGCCATTAAATAATCACTCTGTAGTTGTCAATAGAAGGATCCCTTATGTTTGATGGAGTTGCGATAGTTGGTCCCAAAGTTTCCTACTTAAATCTAGGACGATGTTATTTTTTTCATCGATGCTAGGAGGTAAATTATAAATGGAGCAACTTAAAATGGCATCCTTGGCTAAAAGGTCGGCCATTTCATTAAATTGATAGATGTAATCCTTGATCCAAACTATGCGTATATGTGTCCTTCGGATTTTAAGATTTTTAATCTGATCAATTATGCTGTAGACCAGTGCTTCTTAAACTTTTTGATGTCGCGGCTCCCCTGCAGCTCAAATCGATAACCCACGCCCCCCCTAAATTTATTTTTTGGAACCCATGTTGGTTAAAAAAATATTTTTTTGTTTCATTTATACATATATTTTTTTACGCTCAGATCATTCAATAACACTTCCCAACAAGATAATTTTTTTATTTTCGTGCCGGAAAAGTAAGAACTGATTTTAAATATTTTTGATGTGCTGATTCCAAAAATACCTGACTCTTTTTCGTAGCAGCTCTAGTTTTTGAGTTACAGACTAATTAATTTTAGTTTTTTATCTAAAAACGGTAAACTTCCTCCTTGAACAGCAAAGTGGATATACAAAATATCCTTGTTTTTTATGTCTTTGAGACAGCAGAGCTAAGGATCAGCACTGGATTAACAGAAATTGGGTGATTTCCCTTAAGAAATGTCATAATTTAAGAAAAACAAAATCTTGTCAACGAACCTTTGGTTGCGAGAGAGAAAATTATATTTCCACCCTTGCATATCAAGTTTGGGCTTATGTAGCAATTTTTGAAGGCTTTAAATCGAGATGGACTTTGTGTAGGCTACTTGACACGTAAATTTCCTGGGATTAACTCTGAAAAACTGAAAGCCAGAATATTTGATGGTCCTCAGATAAGGCAACATACTGAAGATCCACATGCCAATCCAACCGTATCAATGAACGAGATTGAGTCTAATTCTTGGTGTTCATTTATTCAAGTAGTACAAAATTTTCTTGAAAATCATAAGGCAGAAAATTAGTGGAAAATATACTTTCCAACTTTAATATTCTCGGTTGTGTTATGACCACTTACCAGAAAACCTAGATAATTTTAGTGAAAAACCGGGGGAAAGATTCCATCAGAACATAAAACTATGGAAGATAAGATAGCCACTCCATGCTAGAAAGTCGTACAACAGAACATTTTTAAGTGATAAGTGATGAATTTATCTACTTTGTGAAATAAATACCTTACTTTGTCTTCTTTGTGTTTGTAACTGGCAGTTGGAGCAAGTAGTAACAGTAATAACGTGAAAAATACACAAGTTAAGAAATAAGATATTTTACTGTAAAATAGGCCAATATAGCGTATCTCAAAAACTAGATCTGATAGACCAAATCTGACGGCTATTTTGGATTCTGTGCCCAAAAATTACCTAGAGACAGTTAAAAACTCGCTGGCATCAAAATGTCTGTTGGGCTGTGTAATCTATGTACGATAAAGAATAAAAAATTTGTAACATTAAAGTTAAAGCTACTTATCATTTTTAAATAATAAAACAATGAACAATTGTTACATTCGCGGCTTTTCGCGGCCCCCTTGTGGGAAAGCCACGGCCCCCTAGGGGGCCGCGGCTCACCACTTTAAGAAGCCCTGCTGTAGACAATCATGGGGTTATTTTTTAGTAGTTTTGGGTACGATAATTTTTCTATTGCACTTTTGGAGTCTGAAAAGTCTATAAAGTTTTGTTGTGGTTGAGTTTCGATATAGTCTAGGGACAATTTTATTGCGAATGTTTCTGCTGTGTATATACTAGTAATTTTTGGCATTTTGTATTTTTGAGAAAAGTGCTTAGCTGGTACTAAATAGGCACAACTTAGTCCATCAGACGTTTTTCAGGCGTCGCGTAAAGATGTGTTGCATCGGGCCTTCTTTACGATGTCAGTTTCTGACTGGTTTATGGTGACATTGAAGGGTCAGGGATGAAGAATGAGTTTGGTAAGAAATAATCAGTTGGATTTGGAAGCAAAATTTCACACAGACACATTCAGTGCCGGATTAATCTAGTAGCATTTTGCTGACGTTTTTCTTTATACCGGATGTCTATATAAAATAATAAATAACAATAAAGATGGATACATACTTATAAAACCCGCCCCAATGAAGTTCGACGCATGTTGATTCAAATAAAATGTTGCTATTTTCCATTTATCAGTTATGTATTACAAACACACTATTAACTCCCGACGCGATGTGACTCGCTCACACAACACCCGATCCAATTCAGCGTGTTGTCGGTTGTGTGGGCGGCACGCCATCCGACGTGTCGTGACCAATGTGTTTCTAGTCAACACGTAATACCACGCGTCATTTGAAGAAAGTCATCTTTAGTATATTCATATATTTCCTCAATTTGCAATTTATCTACTCGGAAATATATTTGAAATTGTTCGTCATTTTTCAACAAGTCTTTAAAAAGAACATGAAATTCTCCAAACGTATTTCTTTACTGATTTCATTTTCAGAACATTTTGAGAACATTTTCAAATAAATACACCCAATCTATACCGCAAAAGAGGTAGTAAGTTTGCTTTTTTTTTTCAAATGGCACTCTATATTAAAATAATTTTTTGTGTACCATGGCCAAAAAGTAGATCTTTTTCGTCCGCATTTGAATTTGATCAAAACGCAGCCGAGGCCTTCAAGTGAGAACGAAAAAGAACTTTTTGGCAAAGGTGCACATTATATTTTTTGGCGACCAAAAGTAATTTTTATTAGAAAAATTACATTTATAGCTTTTAGTTTTTTAAGTTCACTACTTTTTGCTTGGTACACCATTTTATAAATGGATCATAGTGTTTTTCATATTATTCTGTAAATTTTGTAGGTAATAAATTTAATTTTGAAACAATATCTGGTGGTATATTAATATATCACTATCGTCACTACTGTTATCTGGATCAATTTTTCAAATTGCAGCACTTTCAACACTTGCAATTTTAAACGGTAAAATATTTAACAATAAAATATTAGCAGTAAATCGTGAAACAAAGCACATTATACAGGCCATTTTGGTTATTCACAACAACTGTCAGATGTTTCCGTGTAACTTAAAAATGGCATTGATGGCGTCTTGAAAAGTAAGCGAATCGGCTTAGACCGAAAAATATTTACTTTTCATCTAGTACTAGATGATAAAAAATAAACTGTATTTTCATATGGTCGCCCAAAAATATTATTTGGTAGCATATATTTTTCAGTATACAGCATAAGTTTAGCAGTTTAACATTGGATTAGATTACAAAATTATTAGGAAAAAACATTTTTTTTTTATTATTTTGCGCGCAAGTAATCTATGCAAACCAAAATTAACAAGTTGTTTAAACATTTCGCTAATTATCTTTTTTTAAATTTATTTAATACTAATACTAATTAAATGATTGCTGCAAAATCAAAAAATTCAAATTATTTCAGTGATGAATTAAATACCAACATATTACCTTTATTTACCTTTGATTTTAGTGATTTAATTTAAGAGCGTTTAATTTATCAAAATAGTTTTATGTAGGGTTTTAACAATGGGCGTACACTGCGTACGTTCTCTCATCAACTGGTACGTATAACGCGTAACCAGCACTCATCCGGCAGTAACAATATTTTTATTTTTAACGGTTTCATTGTTGCTTAAGCGGCAATTCTATGGCGCATGTCAAAAACAAATATTAAAAATGATAAGCAAAAGATCTAGTGTAATAAAACAATATTGAAGGAAAGTTTCGATCTTAATATTTAATATAATTAATACAATAATACACAAATAACAAATACTTAATCAAAACACAATTTAATATTTACTTCAACTAAGCACAATTTGTATTTTTGAATCAGCAGTATTGTTAACCCACCGGCACACCGCTCTACCGCTTAACAATCAGACTGACCAGCGTAGCGTCTACCAATGCACGCATCAGATTAATTTATTTACTATGATGTTGTTTCTGTGATTACTTCTGATCTATAAACGATAGGTACATGGGTTTTCGTTAGTAAATACTCTTGCCTTTAAAGTAAATTTTCTTTGTAAATCTTTAAAGGTAACGATGATATTCCACATCAAACTGACCGTTATAATTTTCGCCATAAATAAAACTTATAAATAAATTTTTGTAGTAATATTAAAATATAAAAGTATGTCATATATATTTTCGATATATCTCTTACAGGTTAGCCATCGTAACAATTCTAATGTTCCGCATGCAAGATTTTTTCCGACTTATTTCCGTCCGTAGGCCCTAAAAACATGTACACCATTAAAAACCGATTTTTTTACACCATTAGTTCCGCAGGGTCATAAAGGGTAACTGCAAATTTTGGTCTAAATCGGTTAAACGGCCTAGGAATATATAGCGAACAAACAAACAATTTTCCCCTTTTATAAATATAGAGAAGTTATGTTCATGTACAGTTAAGGACATAAAAAATAGGACACCGTTTTTTGTCTAGTGTGAATCTATCTATTCGAATTTGAATAGTAGGCGTCTATATCCAAAACGTGTATCAATTTTATTTATAAAAGCATGCAATTCGCCGCACCGACCATCCATCTTCCGCTTTAGCAATTATGTTAGCCTTAACAAAATTATTAATGGAGGGCATACCTGTTTTTAAATGTTGACAATATATTGAAAAGTTAATGTTTGACAGATGTCATAATTAGAAAACCTGATGTCATAAGTGAAACAAATAAATTTTAGAAAAAATATACACACTAGATTAAAAAGGTGTCCTAGTTTTTATGTTCTTAACTGTACATATATGTGTTTTTAAATGTCTGTGATTTTTTTAATTGAGGGCTCTTAATAATAAATACTACAGATCTCGCATTAGCTTTATCCAGCACTGGATACATGGTTCTTCATCAGGACAAAATCGAAACCGGCACTGAATCGAAAATCGAATTATAAAAACCGCTATAAAATTCGAACATAATAGCTCAGCGAAATAAACT